>CAWUFW010003745.1:1200000-1731045 GCA_963921515.1 Calotriton arnoldi | reverse complement strand
AGCATTCGTTCAGTTACGTATTGCTTGCCTGGGTGAATGTATAAGTGGTTGGGTTTTGGCGCAGCGAATGGATTAGTACATGTTGCTGAATGAGTCAATAAAAGAGTGCAAGGAGAGTGACATGGTGTTTGCTGGAGTGTATGGATAGTGACTGGGGAATTGAAGGTGTGAAAGACAAGTGAGTAGGTGGTTAGAAAACTGCATGCATAGTGGATAGGGGTTTAAAGCAGTCTATGTGCTAAGGTCTGGGTCATTGAATGAGTACTTGGGTACTGACTGAAGGATTAGAGTACTGCAAGGAGAGTGCCTGGGTGAATTTATAAGTGTTTGGGTTTTGGCGCAGTGAATGGATTAGTACATGGTGCTGGATGGCTGATTGGAGGAGTGCATGCGGAGTGACAGGGTGATTGCTGGAGTATATAGGTACTACCTGAGTAATTGAAGGTGTGAAAGACAAGTGTGTAGGTGGTTAGAGGACTGCATGCATATTGGAGAGGGATTTGTAGTAGTGCATGTGTTAAGACCTGGGTCACTGCATGAGTACTTCGATACTGACTGAACGATTAGAGTACTGCAAGGAGAGTGTCTGGGTGAATTTATAAGTGGTTGGGTTTTTGCGCAGTGAATGGATTAGTACATGATGCTGAATGAGTCAATAAAAGAGTGCAAGGAGAGTGACAGGGTGTTTGCTGGAGTGTGTGGATAGTGACTGGGGAATTGAAGGTGTAAAGACAAGTGTGTAGGTGGTTAGAGAACTGCATGCATAGTGGATAGGGGTTTGAAGCAGTCTATGTGCTAAGGCCTGGGTCATTGAATGAGTACTTGGGTACTGACTGAACGATTAGAGTACTGCAAGGAGTGAATTTATAAGTGAATTTATAAGTGAATTTATAAGTGAATTTGGGTGAATTTATAAGTGGTTGGGTTTTGGCGCAGCGAATGGATTAGTACATGTTGCTGAAGGAGTCAACAGAGGACTACTGAAACTCAATCAATCAATCAATCACGGCATTTATAGAGCGCGCTACTCACCCGGGAGGGTCTCAAGGCGCTGGGGGAGGGGGTAAGTTACTGCTCGAACAGCCAGGTCTTGAGCTGCTTCCTGAAGGAGAGATGGTCCTGGGTTCGCCGAAGGTGAGTGGGGAGGGAGTTCCAGGTCTTGGCTGCCAGGTAGGAGAAGGATCTTCCTCCGGCGGTGGCTCTGCGGATGCGTGGTACGGTGGCGAGGGCGTGGCTGGTTGATCGTAGCTGGCGGGTGGGCGTGTAGAAGGTCATGCGGTCGTTGAGGTACTTGGGGCCCAGGTCGTGGAGGGCCTTGTGTGCGTGGGTGAGGAGTCTGAACGTGATTCTCTTGCTGACGGGGAGCCAGTGCAGGTCTTTCAGGTGTCCGGTGATGTGGCTGTGTCGGGGGATGTCCAGGATGAGTCGTGCGGAGGCGTTCTGGATGCGCTGGAGTCTTTTTGAAGTTTGGCTGTGGTTCCGGCGTAGAGGGTGTTCCCATAGTCCAGTCGGCTGGTGACGAGTGCCTGGGTGACGGTCTTCCTGGTTTCAGTGGGGATCCATCTGAAGATCTTGCGGAGCATGCGCAGGGTGTTGAAGCACGAAGATGAGACGGCGTTGACTTGTCTGGTCATCGACAGGGAGGAGTCCAGGATGAAGCCCAGGTTGCGTGCGTGGTCCGTTGGCTTGGGCGCGGTGCCCAGGGCCGGGGGGTGATGAGCCCAGGATGAGGACTTCCGTCTTGTCTGAGTTCAGTTTAAGGTGGCTGTTCCTCATCCAGTCGGCGACGTCTCTCATCCCGTCGTGTAGGTTGGCTCTGGCGGTGGTGGGGTCGTTGGTGAGGGAGAGGATCAGCTGGGTGTCGTCGGCGTAGGAGATGATGTTGAGGTTGTGTTGGCGTGCGATGGCTGCGAGGGGGCTCATGTAGACGTTGAAGAGGGTTGGACTGAGTGAAGATCCTTGTGGAACGCCGCAGATGACTTCGGTGGCCTCGGATCTGAACGGGGGGAGGCGGACTCTCTGGGTTCTTCCGGCGAGGAACGAGATGATCCATTCCAGTGCTTTCTCTCGGATTCCGATGTTGCCGAGGCGCTTCACTAGGGTGCGGTGGCAGACGGTGTCGAACGCCGCGGAGAGGTCCAAGAGGATGAGGGCTGCTGTTTCCCCGTTGTCGGTTAGGGTTCTGATGTCGTCGGTGGCTGCGATAAGGGCGGTCTCGGTGCTGTGGTTGGCCCGAAACCCGGACTGCGAGGGGTCGAGGATCCATTCGTCTCGAGGAAGGCGGCAAGCTGTCTGTTGACGGTCTTCTCGATGACTTTGGCCGGAAACGGAAGGAGCGAGATGGGACGGTAGTTCTTGAGGTCGGTGGGGTCCGCCGTTGGTTTCTTCAGGAGGGCGGTAAGCTCGGCGTGCTTCCAGCTCTCCGGGAAGGTGGCGGTGTGGAAGGAGGAGTTGATGATGTCCCGGAGATGGGGTGCGATGGTGGCATCGGCTTTGTTGAAGACGTGGTGTGGGCAGGGGTCGGTTGGTGATCCGGAGTGGATGGAGTTCATCGTGCGGGTGGTGTCTTCGGTGCTGATCGGGGTCCAGTTGCAGAGGGTGGTGGTGGCGGGCGTTGGTTCGGCGGTAGGGTGCGTGGTCTGTGCGTCGAAGCTGTTATGTATGTCGGTGATCTTGCGGTGGAAGAACGCGGCGAGTGAGTTGCAGAGGTCTTGCGAGGGGGTGATGTCGTTGTTTCCGGCGCTGGGGTTGGAGAACTCTTTGACGATGCTGAAAAGTTCCTTGCTGTCGTGGGCGTTGTTGTCCAGTCGTTCTTTGAGTGCCGACTTCTTGGTGGCACGGATCAGCTGGTGGTGTTTGCGGGTGGCGTGCTTGAGGGCGGTCCTGTTGTCTGTGGTCTGGTCGAGTCGCCAGGCTTTCTCGAGAGTGCGGCAGTTCTTCTTGGATTCCTTGAGTTCATTGGTGAACCAAGGGGTTTTCTTGCTTCCGGGTCTGCTGGGAGGGTTTTTAGTGGTGCGAGGTCGTCGGCGCAGGCGGTCAGCCACTTGGCGAGGTTGCTGGCTGCTTCGTTTGGGTCCGTTGTGTTGGTGGGTGTGTTCTGGCTGAGGGAGGCGGTGAGCTGCTCGGCGGTGATCTTGCTCCAGCTCCGGCGGGGAGCCTGTTGCGGGTGGTGGTGGGTCGCAGTCTTTCTGAAGCTGAAGTGGACGCAGCTGTGGTCGGTCCAGTGGAGTCCGGTGGCGTGGCTGAAGGAGATGTGCTTGCTGGAAGAGAAGACGGGGTCAAGCGTGTGGCCGGCGTAGTGGGTGGGCGTGTTCACCAGTTGCTTGAGTCCGAGGTTGGCGAGGTTGTCCAGCAGGGCGGTGGTGTTTCTGTCGTTGTTGTTCTCCAGGTGGAAGTTGAGGTCCCCTAGGAGGATGTAGTCGGCGGAGGGCATGGCGTGCGGGCTGATGAAGTCTGCGATGTCTTCGCTGAATAGTGTGCGTGGTCCCGGGGGTCTGTAGATGAGGGTGCCTCGGAGGGTGGTCTTGGGGTCAGTGTGTATCTGGAAGTGTAGGTGTTCGGCGGCGGTGAAGGTCTCGTCGGAGTTAGTCGAGATGCGGATGGTGTTCTTGTGTACGATGGCGATGCCTCCTCCCGTCTGGTTGACCGCGGTCCTTCCGGGTGATCTTGTATCCGTCCGGGATGGCTATGGCGATGTCGGGCGCTGAGGAGGCGTTCATCCAGGTTTCGGTGAGGAAGGCGACGTCCGGTGCTGTTGCGTCGAGCAGGTCCCAGAGTTCCACGGCGTGCCTGTGGACGGAGCGGGTGTTCAACAGGATGCATTTCAGGTGGTTGCTGCTGGTGCTCGACTTGGCGGAGGTGGTGCATGTCCGGGGGCAGGTGAATCGGCAGGCTTGGCAGGTGAAGGGTCCGTGGGTGCGTCTCGGTGAGGCTTGGTAGCAGGCAGGGTTCCGGCCGGCATTGAGTGCGGTGAGGGTGGCGGCGTCGTAGGTCCGTCGAGTAGTGTTGCATCGGTGGGATCCAGGGGTCCTGGCGCTGGGCGCGGGCCAGGCGCGGACGGGCGCAGACGGGCTTACCTTTGGCGCACCTTCGGCGCTCCGTCGGTGCTCCCGCTGCGCGCGGCCGCTGCGCGGTCGCTCAGGGGGCGTCATAAGTAAGGAGCCTGGAGGGAGGAGCAGCTGGGTGGCGGGAGCGGGGCGGCGAATGGAATCACGGGGGGGCGGGGCCACAGGGAGGCAGTGGCGGGAAGTCCCAGGAGCAGCGAGCAGCGGGAAAGTCCCAGGAGCAGCGGGAAAGTCCCAGGAGCAGCGGGCAGCGGGAAAGTCCCAGGAGCAGCGGGAAAGTCCCAGGAGCAGCGGGCAGCGGGAAAGTCCCAGGAGCAGCGGGCAGCGAGCGAAGGAATCTCCAGGCAGGAGGCGGCAAGGCAGGCAGGAGCGGCAGCAGTGAGTGGGGCGACCAAGCCCTGTGGAGGGCTGAGCGGGGCTAACTTGACAACAGGATAGAATAAGAACCATCATTCAAGTATACCTTTCAACACAGTTTAAAATATATATATTACTATACATACTGTTTTTAAAACAAGCATCAAATACAATAAAAATAATCAAAATATACATCTGTACATTTAATAATATATTTCAAACAACACAGTTTCATAAAACTGTCAAATCTTTTTTAAATAAACGTCCAAAATATATAACTCACCTATTAAATAAATCTGTTGAATTAAAAATCTCACACACTGAGTCAGGATTTTCTTTTTCACACACAGAATGTCGATGAGCACACTCTCCAATGTAAAACCAGTAATGGCAAACTTTCCCTCTAATTTGTCAAACATATACACATAACCCACAAATGACATTCTTTCCCAGTGTTTTTCAAATTGAAAAACAAATTTCCATTGGTCATAGAGAATAATACTTTTCAACTGACATCTTCACCCCTTATCCTTAATATCATTTTCCATAGCAACAGGTCATGCAACATTCAACTTAGCTGCCAGGTCACAAGTTCACCACACAATGTTGCAAATGACAACAGCAGGTGTGGTTGGCTTTGCAAAGCATACCCTTATCGTTTCTGCTGTACCTTTCAAACATTTCTTTATAACCAATAAGAAACATGCTTTCTAAACAAAGTAAAATGCACCCTATATTAGAATGTAGAGTGTTCTTAAACAGCCAATCAAATCTCTACTTTCTTAAAAACAGCATGTTGTCCACCATTTTAGATAGATTTCATTCTCCCTCCTGCCTACCTCAGCTACAGACATCTTCTTATTACCTACCGAGATCCCTTCAAGATGCTTTCAGTGTGGATTGTGGGACACAGCTATGGTTTCTGGAGCAAAAGGTATGCTGAAAGCAGAGGTATTGACAAAGATTTAGCTTTGCCAAATGTAGACATTAAATGGATTGGACAGAGAGGATTAAAATGGCACCAATTGATGCCATTGGTTAAATCCTTTTTGCATCTCCAACACCCTGACCTCATCATTGTGCACTGTGGTGGCAATGACCTACGCACTTTCACTGGGGTAGGTCTCGAAATGCTTATGAAGGACACCTTTGGAGAATTGATGTCACTTTTCCCCAAACTGCCTTTGTCTATTCTAACATATGCCAAAGACAGAAATGGAAGTGGTCCAATCATTTTTGTTCACAGATTGAGAAAGCTAGGAAACATGTCAATAAAGCTGTTTCTGCTTATCTCAGAGATTATAGGATGGGGTCCATTTTCAACAACAATCTGCGTTTTAATATGGATGGCATCTATAGGAGAGATGGTGTACATTTTACAGATGAGGGTAACAGAGTCTTTCTCAACAACTTTAGACTCTGCATAGGTACTTACTTGTAGGTACCAAAATCTGTCAATAAACACAAGGGCTCTTTTTAGAGCCACCCAAGATATGAACATATATGCTTGATGTATATTTACAATTTTTTTAATTTATTTTTGGGAGTCGCGAACCCAACGCGTTTACACTGGAGTCACGCACCCAACGCATTCACACCAGGGAGCCGCGCTGGGAGTCGCGCACCCAACGCGTCCACACCAGGGGACTGCGCTGGGAGTCGCGCACCCAGCGCGTTCACACTAGGGGCCGCGCTGAGCGCCGCGCTGGGTGCGTGACTCCTAATTTTACCGTAATTTTTTTTTTAGCTCCTACCACTAATTTATATTCTCCCCGGGGACCGCATCCCCCGGGGCCTATACGTAATGATGGAGACCATGAGGGGAGCCCCAATGCCCCCACGGTCCCGCCGGCTCCCCGCGTCCTTCGGGAGCCAGCATTGCTTTTCCACATGGGGAGCTGCTGACATGCAGCTCCCCGTGTGGAAAAGCAATTTGCTTTGAATTTAGGAAGAGAGAGCAGGTTTCCTCCAAAATTCAAAGCAAGTTTGCTATGACAGGACGGGAGCCGCGAAGCTCCCATCCTGTCATAGCAAACTACAGTGTCCCGGGGGTGAGCACCCCGGGACACTGCAGGAGCCGGCCCTGGGGGGTGGCGGTCCCCAGGGCCATCACAGGCTCCAGGAGGGGGGCCGCGCGGCCCCCCTCCCTACATGTTCAAAGCCCAGGGGAGGTGGTGGTCCCCGGGGCTTCGGGGGTCCAAAACGGACCCCCACTTTAAAAATCTTAGTGCCCCGGGGAGGTGGCGGTCCCTGGGGCATGTGGGGGGTAGAGCCCCCCCACACAGGTCTTTTAATTTTTTTTAAAAATAAGCCCCGGGGGGTGGCGGTCCCCGGGGCTGCGGGAGGGCCGAGAGCCCTCCTGCACCATTTTGAAATAAAAGCCCCGGGGGGTGGCGGTCCCCGGGGCTTGGGGGGCCTTAGAGGCCCCCCAATCATTTTTATTAACCCCCGCATGCCCCCGGGACTTGGCCCACCCGGGGGCCAATTAAGAACGAAGCGCGGGAGACCGCGCTTCGTTTTTTTTTTTTATCGGCGGGATCCGCGCACCCTAAGCGCATCCCGCCGATTTAAAAAAAAAAAATGCTTTTTTCTGCCCAGGGGGTCCTTGTGGGACCCCCTGAGCAGACCTAGGGGGTCAGGGTGTTTCTACCCTGCCCCCTTTGTGTGTTTTGCGCACTTGTTTCTTGTGCCTCGGTTCTACCGAGGGACAAAATGGCTGCCAACACTTCCTGATTTGGAGTGTTGACAGCCACTTGAAAGCCAATTAGCATGCAGCTCGTGATCGGGAGGGTGCGCTCAGGGTGCGCTCAGGGTGCGCGAATCCGACGCGGCCATTGATATATATGTGATTTTACTTTTGATTTTCTCAGGAACTACTGAACGGATTTACACCATTTAACAAAAAGGGTTCTTTCTGAACCAAGAACTACCTCTTTGCCAAATTTGGTGTAATTCCGTTCAGCAGTTCGGGCTGTAGCCGTGACTAAAGTTTCCTATGGGAAAATGAATGGGGAAAACACGTTTTGGGACCCCCCTTTTTTCTCGGCCCCCCCGTCCATCATCCCCTTTGGTATCGCTTTGTTCGCCCTAAGTTGGCAGGGTATGCCCAGACGTGGGTCCCTTGCTCACTTTGCCACTGGATTCAAGATAGCCTGGCTGATGAGGGTTTTGAACCCGAAACCGGTTCCAGGATGCTTGTTTCCGGTCCAGGGAAGACATGGCTTGGCAGTTCGGGCTGGACTGTTCCCATGAGGCACAGGGTCAGACTGATTTGCATATGGCCATGTCTGAACTGGGGTGGTGGAGTGAGCTAAAGAATGATGATGGATTAAACCCAGATCAGTTGACTGGGGGTGAGTGGTTGATTTGCTCTAGCGCTCCGTCCATCATCCCCTTTGGTATCGCTTTGTTTGCCCTAAGTTGGCAGGGTATGCCCAGACGTGGGTCCCTTGCTCACTTTGCCACTGGATTCAAGATAGCCTGGCTGATGAGGGTTTTGAACCCGAAACCGGTCCCAGGATGCTTGTTTCCAGTCCAGGGAAGACATGGCTTGGCAGTTCGGGCTGGACTGTTCCCATGAGGCACAGGGTCAGACTGATTTGCATATGGCCATGTCTGAACTGGGGTGGTGGAGTGAGCTAAAGAATGATGATGGTTTAAACCCAGATCAGTTGACTGGGGGTGAGTGTTTGATTTGCTCTAGCGCTCCGTCCATCATCCCCTTTGGTATCGCTTTGTTCGCCCTAAGTTGGCAGGGTATGCCCAGACGTGGGTCCCTTGCTCACTTTGCCACTGGATTCAAGATAGCCTGGCTGATGAGGGTTTTGAACCTGAAACCGGTCCCAGGATGCTTGTTTCCGGTCCAGGGAAGACATGGCTTGGCAGTTCGGGCTGGAAGGTTCCCATGAGGCACAGGGTCAGACTGATTTGCATATGGCCATGTCTGAACTGGGGTGGTGGAGTGAGCTAAAGAATGATGATGGATTAAACCCAGATCAGTTGACTGGGGGTGAGTGTTTGATTTGCTCTAGCGCTCCGTCCATCATCCCCTTTGGTATCGCTTTGTTCGCCCTAAGTTGGCAGGGTATGCCCAGACGTGGGTCCCTTGCTCACTTTGCCACTGGATTCAAGATAGCCTGGCTGATGAGGGTTTTGAACTCGAAACCGGTCCCAGGATGCTTGTTTCCGGTCTAGGGAAGACATGGCTTGGCAGTTCGGGCTGGACTGTTCCCATGAGGCACAGGGTCAGACTGATTTGCATATGGCCATGTCTGAACTGGGGTGGTGGAGTGAGCTAAAGAATGATGATGGATTAAACCCAGATCAGTTGACTGGGGGTGAGTGTTTGATTTGCTCTAGCGCTCCGTCCATCATCCCCTTTGGTATCGAAATGCTCAAAGTAAGCGCAAAAATTGTAGACAAAATTATGGGTCCTTTTCATAAACTACACTTTGTAGTATGTTTAGTAGTACTAGAGTAGTGCTGCCCATGTACAACAAACTTCTATTCACAATACTACGCTCATATATATATTCCACAAGAGGATACTTCAGCACATACGTGCCATCAATAATGGCGACGCCACATACCCCGTTGCCAGGCACTTTGAAATATCGCATGCCAAAAATTCTGCTGATCTTAAGTATTTTGTAATTGACACGGTCCCACCACTGAGAAGAGGTGGTGATCGAGAATCAGTGCTACGTAAGTTGGAAACAAGGTACATTTTAGAAATGGATTGCAAATCACCAAATGGATTAAATTCCAGTGAAGATTTTTACACACACCTCTAACAAGTCATTATGATTAAGACTTATCGGGCATGCTGCTGTCAACCTACCTGTGAATTATAATTTTAAAGTACATTTTAGAGAATTCAATTTTATTGCACTAATTGTTGTTTACACACTTTTTTTTTTATATATGGCATTTGCACTTTACACTGTGACTAGATTTTGCGTATTTTGCACTGATTTTGTCTTGTTTTTAAATTGACATGGATAATTAACAATGGCCCACTTGGGCTCTATTCCTTTTAACATCTTTAATTCACGGGTATATTATATGTGCAATTATGAAACTTATGTGCCTTATGAATAATGCTACTATTTATGGAGAAAGGATGAAAAATAAGTTTTACATTGGTTTTACTTTTAAAGTATCATCTTATCCGTGATTAATAGTTTAGTTTTATTCAGAGATGGACAGTTTTATTTTGAATACTTATTTATATATTTATCTATTTATTCAAATGTACTGTTAATTCATGATATTGTATCATGTTTGCTCTAGTTTTGCACTTCCAATGACCCTATACCCTTTGTCTTTTGACATATGTAACTTTTCCATGTCTATGAATTAGAAACAAAGATAAACAGCTGTTGTACTGCAAAACGTCACTCACTTGCACTTTAAATGTGGTAACCGCCCCCTCAACAGTGTCATGTGATCAAGGCCCCACGTGGGCTGAAACGCGTTATGGCAGCGGTGGTGTTGGGCAGAAAATAAAATCACAATTGCACCATCATTTGGGTTCGCCTTCGTCTTTTCTACATTTCATTGTGACGAAATCTTTGCATATATATATATATATATATATATATATATATATATATATATATATATATTACCTACTGGTGGTCGCCAGTAGGTAGTTATAGTTAAAACCTAGTTTCCATTGGAAAAGCATTTTTTTATTTACTAATAACTTTAGCGTCGTTTGATGAATCTTCGCGAAATTCAGAGGGATAAACAGGATTATGACAGTGGCCAAATCTTTACTTTCGCTAGAAAATTTGACGCAGTGAGAGCGTCACACAAGGGAGCAAGTTCAACAGTTCGAATTGAAGCCACACCAGGCACTAGTCGCCAACTTCAAGAAGCATCTTCCCTATCAGATTTAAGTTCAGCAATTGACAGTGGTTCAGATGTAGAACAAAACAAAGATGCAACGGGAGGTCCCAATCCACGCAAACCAAAACACACATTAGCGGAGGAACTGCATTTTTTAAGGGAAGAACGGCGCTTAACATTGCGCCCGAGAAATCTGAAAATGAAACAAAACAGAGGCGAAACAAAAAGAGACGAGAGCGAAGGAAAAGAAGACGTGAGCGACAAAAAACAATCCAACAGAAAATCGGCCACAAGGAACTGGCGCCGCAAGTAAATGGAAGCTCACACAGTAAAAATACAATTGTCAACCTGTCGGATGTTAACCTCGACAGTGCAGAAGAACAACTCCTAGCACTGGGTTTGTCGTACTGCCCAGAATCGAATTTCGATTATCCACAAACAAGGGCAGACATTTATCAATTTATAAGAAAATTGAAATTAAGGAAATTCTATTTACTAAAACACAGCAAGGCCCGCATGGGTCGAAACGCGTCATGGCGGCACAGCGCAAGGAGAAAATAAATAAATAATTTTGCACAACAGAAAGAGGAGTCCGTTCCATTTTTCCGATTCCAGGAACATTGAATCGTAAAGGAAAAAAGGTTACCTGCAATATATATATATATATATATATATTATCTACTGGCGGTCGCCAGTAGATAGTTATAGTTACAACCTATTATCCATAGGAAATCCGCGACATTCTATTTGAAATAACTCTCTTGCCGGTTGACGTATCTTCGCAAAATTTTCAAACTTTGTGGGGCGCTCCGGTCCGCTCCTACCCTGAAAGTCTCGGGGGATTCGTCAAGCGGGGGCCGAGAAAAAGGGGGTCCCAAAACGTGTTTTCCCCATGCAATTTTCCATAGGAAACTTTAGACACGGCTACAGCCCGAACTGCTGAACGGAATTACACCAAATTTGGCAAAGAATTAGTTCTTGGTTCAGAAAGAACCCTTTTTGTTAAATGGTGTAAATCCGTTCAGTAGTTGCTGAGAAAATCAAAAGTAAAAGTACATATATATCTATGGGCACGGAGGATTCGCGCACCCTGAGCGCACCCTGCGCGCACCGTCCCGATCACGAGCTGCATGTTAATTGGCTGTCAGCTGGCTGTCAACATTCCGATTCAGGAAATGTTGGCAGCCATTTTGTCCCTCGGTAGAACCGAGGGACAGAAACAAGTGCGCAAAGCGCACAAAGGGGGCAGGGTAGAAACACCCTGACCCCTAGGTTTGCTCAGGGGTCCCACAAGGACCCCTGGGCAAAAAAAAAAAAAAAAATGTTTTTAAATCGGCAGGATGCGCTCAGGGTGCGCGAATCCTGCCGAAACATCGAAGCGCGGTCTCCCGCGCTTCGATGTATTTTGCCCCCGGGTGGCCCAAGTCCCGGGGGCATGGTGGGGGTTTAATTTTATGTGTGGGGGCCTCAAAGGGCCCCCAAGCCCCGGGGACCGCCACCCCCGGGGCTTTCTTTTAAAAATGGTGCGGGAGGGCTCTGAGCCCTCCCGCAGCCCCGGGGACCACCACCTCCCGGGGCTTTTTAAAAAAAAATTAAACAACCTGTGTGGGGGCTCCAGCCCCCCACACGCCCGGGGACCGCCACCTCCCGGGGCACTAACAAATTAAAATGGGGGTCCGTTTTGGACCCCCGAAGCCCCGGGGACCACCACCTCCCCGGGGCCGTGCTGATGTAGGGAGGGGGCCGCGCGGCCCCCTCCTGGAGCCCTTGATGGCCCTGGGGACCGCCACCCCCAGGGCCGGCTCCTGCAGTGTCCCGGGGTGCCTACCCCGGGACACTGTAGTTTGCTATGGCAGGACGGGAGCCTCGCGGCTCCCGTCCTGCCATAGCAAACTGCTTTGGATATTGGAAGAGAGAGCAGGAAACCTGCTCTCTCTTCCAATATCCAAAGCCGATTGCTTTTCCACATGGGGAGCAGCATGTCAGCTGCTCCCCATGTGGAACAGCAATGCCGGCTCCCAAGGGACGTGGGGAGCCGGCGGGACTGTGGGGGGATTGGGGACCCCCCACAGTCCCCAACGGAGAGGGCCAGCCCCGGGGGATGGGGTCCCCAAAATTTTTAAAAAAAAATAAAAATAAAAATGGAAAGGCCGGCCCCGGGGATGGGGTCCCCGGGGCCTTAAATGGCCTGAGGAGGGGGCCACGCAGCCCCCCTCCCAAGAAAATAAAAAAAGGCCATGCCCCGGGGATGGGGTCCCCGGGGCCAATACAGGCCCAGGGAAGGGGGCCACGCGGCCCCCTTCCCGTTTTTTTTTTTAAATTAAATTAAAAAAGGGGGGTAAGGCCCTGGGGGATGGGGTCCCCAGGGCCCAAAAACAGGAAAAAGGAAGGGGGGCCACACAGCCCCCCTTCAGGGGACAAAAAAAAAAAAAAAAAAAAAAACGATCGGGCCCGCAGGCCCCGCCCCCTTCCTTCACCACTCTGCAAACGCGCCCCCTGGCGCGTTTGCAGAGGGGGAACGAATTCCCCTTGAATACTGGGGGTCCCTGGGGGCCAACTAGCCCACCAGGAACCTCCAATATGCGCCAGGGGGCTGCGTTGCAGAGACGTGTAGAGAGGCCACACCCCTTTTTACACCTCTCTGCAACGCAGCTCTGTGGCGCTTTTTGGAGGTATATGGTGGGCTAGTTGGACTCCGGGGACCCTCAGGATTCAAGGGGACTTAATCCCCCAACTTAAAACGCGCCACGGGGCGCGTTTGCACAGTGGTGAAGGGAGGGGCGGGGCTTCAGGTGACATGTGTGCAAACAGGCCCCGTGGCGCGTTTTAAGATGGGGAATTAAATCCCCTTCAATCCTGAGGGTCCCTGGGGGCCAACTAGCCCAACAGGTACATCCAGAAAGCGCCACAGAGCTGCGTTGCAGAGAGGTGTAAAAGGGGTGTGGCCTCTCTACACGTCTCTGCAACGCAGCCCCTGGCGCATACTGGAGGTTCCTGGTGGGCTAGTTGGCCCCTAGGGACCCTCAGGATTCAAGGGGACTTAATCCCCCAACTTAAAACGCGCCACGGGGCGCGTTTGCACAGATGTCACTTCAGGCCCCGCCCCCTCCCTTCACCATTGTGCAAATATTCTTCTAAAATCATCCGAAATACGAATTCCGATTTACTCACCTGTTATCAGGAGAGACCTCAGTGCTGTATCTTTCAGCCCAGTACTGGTCCTGAAAAGTAATTTTAACCGTACTTACCAGTAACTTGAATTTCCTTCCATAGGCTAACATTGACTGGTTTCACTTGGAAATTCTTCTAAGTGTGGAGTTTTGGAACTTTAAAATATTCCTCTAAAATCAGCCGAAATACGAATTCCGATTTACTCACCTGTTATCAGGAGAGACCTCAGTGCTGCATCTTTCAGCCCAGTACTGGTCCTGAAAAGTAATTTTAACCGTACTTACCGGTAACTTGAATTTCCTTCATAGGCTAACATTGACTGGTTTCACTTGGAAATTCTTCTAAGTGTGGAGTTTTGGAACTTTAAAATATTCCTCTAAAATCAGCCGAAATACGAATTCCGATTTACTCACCTGTTATCAGGAGAGACCTCAGTGCTGCATCTTTCAGCCCAGTACTGATCCTCAAAAGTAATTTTAACTGTACTTACCAGTAACTTGAATTTCCTTCCATAGGATATCATTGCCTGCTTTTTGCTGAAAAAGTTTCTAAGTGTTGATTTTTGAAACATACAAATATTCCTCTAAAATCAGCCGAAATACGAATTCCGATTTACTCACCTGTTATAAGGAGAGACCTCAGTGCTGTATCTTTCAGCCCAGTACTGGTCCTGAAAAGTAATTTTAACCGTACTTACCAGTAACTTGAATTTCCTTCCATAGGCTAACATTGACTGGTTTCACTTGGAAATTCTTCTAAGTGTGAAGTTTTGGAACTTTAAAATATTCCTCTAAAATCAGCCGAAATACGAATTCCGATTTACTCACCTGTTATCAGGAGAGACCTCAGTGCTGCATCTTTCAGCCCAGTACTGATCCTCAAAAGTAATTTTAACCGTACTTACCAGTAACTTGAATTTCCTTCCATAGGATATCATTGCCTGCTTTTTGCTGAAAAAGTTTCTAAGTGTTGATTTTTGAAACATACAAATATTCCTCTAAAATCAGCCGAAATCCGAATTCTGATTTACTCACCTGTTATCAGGAGAGACCTCAGTGCTGCATCTTTCAGCCCAGTACTGGTCCTGAAAAGTAATTTTAACCGTACTTACCGGTAACTTGAATTTCCTTCATAGGCTAACATTGACTGGTTTCACTTGGAAATTCTTCTAAGTGTGGAGTTTTGGAACTTTAAAATATTCCTCTAAAATCAGCCGAAATACGAATTCCGATTTACTCACCTGTTATCAGGAGAGACCTCAGTGCTGCATCTTTCAGCCCAGTACTGATCCTCAAAAGTAATTTTAACCGTACTTACCAGTAACTTGAATTTCCTTCCATAGTATATCATTGCCTGCTTTTTGCTGAAAAAGTTTCTAAGTGTTGATTTTTGAAACATACAAATATTCCTCTAAAATCAGCCGAAATACGAATTCTGATTTACTCACCTGTTATCAGGAGAGACTTCAGTGCTGCATCTTTCAGCCCAGTACTGGTCCTGAAAAGTAATTTTAACCGTACTTACCGGTAACTTATATTTTCTTCCATAGGAATCCATTGTCTGGTTTTCAGCAAAAAGTTTCAAAGTGTTGATTTTTACAAACTACAAATATTCCTTAAAAATCACCTGTATGACTTAAACGCATTCTTTCAACTGTTTACAGGAGATGCACCAGTGCTGGATCCAGGATCCAACACTGAGTAAGAAAAAGTAACGATAACAGTTTTTACCTGCTAAGTGAATTTCCTTCCATAGGATAACATTGGTGATTCTATGAGAAAAAGTTTCTAAGTGTCAACTTTTAAAATACAATAATATTCCTTAAAAATCACGACTGTAACCAAAACGCTTTTACTCAACTGTTTACAGGAGATGTACCAGGACTGAATCTAGGATCCAGTCCTGTGGTTAGAAAAGTAATCCATAAAGTAACTAATTGCATTTAACTAGAAATTCACATTGAGCTGAATGTTGCATTGTGTTTGAAAATGTGTTGCCCATTGCAACAACTGTAACTACTGTACTTAAAAGTCTATTGCCTATGTGCAAAGTATTTAAACTAAAGTAATTCATTCTGAGAAAGTATTTTTTGTAATGTAATGTATAATGTAATTACAATGTAATTTAAAAAATAAAATATGTAAAAACAAATTGTTTCTAAAAATGTAGTAAATCAGTATGAAAAAAATTAATATAACAATTAATACATTTAAAAATTGTCATTTACAAAACCTTTGAAATTCACTGAAAAAACCGTAGGTATCAGGCACGTTATAGTTAGAAATTAGCATTTAAAAAACCTTTGAAATTCACTGAAAAAACCATAGGTTTCAGACACGTTATAGTTACAAATTAGCATTTAAAAACCTTTGAAATTCACTGAAAAAACCATAGGTTTCAGACACGTTATAGTTACAAATTAGCATTTAAAAAACCTTTGAAATTCACTGAAAAAACCATAGGTTTTAGGGACAGTTATAGTTACTTGGACATTGCACTCGTACAAAACCCGTGAAATTCCCCCGTTATAGTTAGTTCAGCTAACTATAACTCGCGCCCCGCAATGCACTGCTGATGACGTCACATATTACATCACTCATGACATGGTCAGTGACATCACTGATGACATCACTGATGACATCTCAAATGACATCACTGATGACATCATCCACGTGATAATCTGATGCACCTCCTCACACCCTAATATAATCTTTGATACACCCACTCTAAATTACAGACTGCCATTCGCAAAACCATAGACACTCCAACACCAATAACTACATACCCACTCACTGATTCTTAGGTCTACACACACACATCCACTCACTCACCCGTACAGTCACTCATACTTACGGTCACTCAGTACAGGACTATCATATGCACTCTTACTCCTATATAGACACTCAAACAACGCCACTCATCCATAGAGATACTCACACACCTAGTCAGTCATGCAAATAATTAAACACACTGCCATTTACTCACCTATACAGTTATACACACACCAGCTCACTTACTCATACAAATAGTAGCACATTGTTACGCTCTTATACAATCACTGATACAAGCACACACTCATCCATACAGCCACTATCACAATCACTCACTCTTGCTTATAGCTATTTATATACTCCAACACACATATATACTGCCTTTCACATATGTAGTTACTCACACATGTACCACTGGGACATACATTCACTCACTAACACACTCTTACACACACTTACCCACCCATACAGTCTATCACAGATGCACTCTTGAAACCATCCACCCAGTGAATCACCCACTCACACATCTATGCACAGAGTTGCACACACCCCTCCCACACAAACACTCAGGCACCCATACAGATACTCAGACAAGCATTCAATAACTCATATAGACACTCATTTAGCTATTCACAAACACATGCAGCCACTTACACAGCAACAGACAGACGGATACAGACATTCACCCAGTTTAGTCACTAACCCATGCATTCAGTAAGATACGTTAAATCACTCACTTATAGAGTCAGTCACGCACCTACTAAATCATCCATACAGACACTTACACACCCACTCATTCTTCAATACGTCTTTTCCTATATATATTAAAAATATTTAAACTTTACAGAAACACACAGTCACTGGATGATGTCATCAGTGATGTCATTTGAGATGTCATCAGTGATGTCACTGACCATGTCATGAGTGATGTAATATGTGACGTCATCAGCAGTGCATTGCGGGGCGCGAGTTATAGTTAGCTGAACTAACTATAACGGGGGAATTTCACGGGTTTTGTACGAGTGCAATGTCCAAGTAACTATAACTGTCCCTAAAACCTATGGTTTTTTCAGTGAATATATATATATATATATATTACCTACTGGCGGTCGCCAGCAGGTAGTTATAGTTAGAACCTAGTTTCCATTGGAAAAGCATTTTTTGATTTACTAATAACTTTAGCGTCGTTTGATGAATCTTCGCGAAATTCTCAAAAAAAAAAGTTTATCCAGGTCAGCTCCTATCCTGAAAGTTTGGGGGTGATCCGTCAAGCGGGGGCTGAGAAAAAAGGGGGGTCCCAAAACGCGTTTTCATCATGTTAATTTCCATAGGAAATTGTGAGACGGGCTACAGCCCGAACTACTGAACGGATTTTCCCAAATTTGGCAAAAAGGTAGTGCTTGGATCAGAAAGCAACCTTTTTTTTAAATGGTGTAAATCCATTCAGTAGTTGCTGAGAAATTCAAAAAATAAAAGTTTCAATATCTAGGGACGCAGTGGAGTCGCGACCCCTCCCGATCACGAGCTTCATTCTAATTGGCTGTCAACACTCCAAACCAGGAAGTGTTGGCAGCCATCTTGTGACTCTGTAGAATCGAGTCACCAGAAAACAGAGAAACAAAGATATAAAACAAGAGAAGGGGGCATGGTAGAAACACCCTGACCCCCTAGGCCTGCTCAGGGGGTCCCAGAAGGACCCCCAGGGCCCAAAAAAACATTTTCTTTTTAAAATTTTGGCGCAATTTGCACTGGGGTCGCAAATTCCGCCAAAATTGTTTAAAAACAATGAAGCGCGGGTTCCCGCGTTTTATTTTAATGAGGCCCCCGGGTGGGCTAGGTCCCGGGGGCATTACTTAAAAAATAATAGCGGGGGCCCGCTGGGGCCCCTGCAGCCCTGGGGACCACCACCTGCCCGGGGCTTCACTCATGTTGGGAGGGGGGGCGCGCGGCCCCCCTCCTGGAGCCCGTGATGGCCCTGGGGACTGCCACCCCACAGGGCCGGCTGCTGCAGTGTCCCGGGGTGTCCATCCCCGGGACAGTGCTGTTTGCTATGTCAGGGCGGCCCTGAAAGCGATGGGTGCGCGGCTCTCAGCGCGGCACTCGAGTACTTCTTAAGTCTTTCAAACACCGAGGGGTATATTCTAAAGGACATATCGCCGAGTTAACGGCATTTTATCGCAACCAAAGTGGTGATAAATTTAACGCACCATTCACAAGCTGGAGCAAACAGCCCATATCACCAGTTTACCAGCGATAGCAGCCTCAAAAAGCATCGTCACGGATGACTCCGGCAAATATTGCTAATGAGATGTAGAGTAGGCGTTCCCGTGCAAAAAGCAGCAAACACATCACTTCGCAAGTGTCTCAACCACCAGCAAGATCGTCGAAGAGAGTACAAAACAGGCGATAAGGTGCGTTAGTAGCAGAAAGTTTACACCTGCTCTGAGCTGGTGTAAAGTCGGGCTACAACCTGCAATATGAAAGGGAGCCCAGCCCAGAGCCACACGTGAATGACAACAGATGCAATGGAGCCAACGATCATGCAGCTCGGACACCCAACACTGCCCCAACACCCCCCGCCACCAGCCCCTTGTCCACTGTCCCCCCCTCACCTCCCCCCCACACAAACAAATGTGACAGCAACCTTAGGAAATCTGGAACATAACAAATTGGCTGATGTCGCACAATTATAGTAAAGAAGATGCATGTGAGGTTGGACAAATAAGAATCTCAGTCATCTATGGATTTACATATAAAACATTTTATTTAAACAAAACAACAAAATAAAAGTAGGTACAGGTATGGCGTGTCATCCCTCGACAATTTGTGAATCACAGCCTGCAAGATAAAAAGAAAGATAAGATTGTGCGTCATGCGTCCATCAAAGGAGAGAGAGAGAGAGAAAAAGAGAAAGAGTGAGAGAGAGGAAGAGAGAGATAAAGAAAGAGTGAGACAGAGAGGAAGACAGAGAAAGAGAGAAAGAGTGAGAGAGAGAGAGGAAGAGAGAGAGAAAGAGAGAAAGAGTGAGATACAAGGAAGAGAGAGAGAAAGAGAGAAACAGTGTGAGAGAGAGGAAGAGAGAGAGAGAAAGAGTGAGACAGAGAGGAAGAGTGAGACAGAGAGGAAGAGAGAGAGAAAGAAAGAATGAGAGAGAGAGGAAGAGACATAGAAAGAGAGAAAGAGTGTGAGAGAGAGAAAGGAAGAGATAGAGAGTGAGAGAGAGAGAAAAAGTGTGAGTGACAGAAAGGAAGAGATGGAGAGGGAGAGGGAGTGTTGACACTGTGGAGAAAATCCTCACAGCTCACCTTTCTGCCACTGGTGTGTCTCCAACCACGTGCCGGGACATAGTGCAGTCTTCAAGTTTAATCATCTGAAACATAGTATAGAATCAGTGATGGCAGAGTACATACAACTGCACATGCCTAATTCTCTGTTTCGCCCCTGCGCACCCAGGCTGCTGCACCCCATCGACTCCCGCCACCCAGAGGTGTCTGTCCGCCCCTGCGCACTCAGGCTGCTGCACCCCATTGACTCCTGCCACCCAGAGGCTTCTGCCCGCCTCTGCGCACCCAGGCTGCTGTACCCCATCCACTGCCACTGCCCAGAGGTGTCTGCCCGCTGCTGTGCACCCAGGCTGCTGCACCCCATCCAGTCCCATTGCCCGGATGGATTTACATATAAAACATTTTATTTAAACAAAACAACAAAATAAAAGTAGGTACAGGTATGGCGTGTCATCCCTCGACAATTTGTGAATCACAGCCTGCAAGTCAAAAAGAAAGATAATATTGTGCGTTATGCGTCAATCAAAGGAGAGAGAGAGAGAGAAAGAGAGAAAGAGTGAGAGAGAGGAAGAGAGAGAAAGAAAAAGTGAGACAGAGAGGAAGACAGAGAAAGAGTGAGAGAGAGAGGAAGAGACAAAGAGTGAGATACAAGGAAGAGAGAGAGAAAGAGAGAAACAGTGTGAGAGAGAGGTAGAGAGAGAGAGAAAGAGTGAGACAGAGAGGAAGAGAGAGAGAAAGAATGAGAGAGAGAGGAAGAGACATAGAAAGAGGTAGAGAGAGAGAGAAAGAGTGTGAGTGACAGAAAGGAAGAGATGGAGAGGGAGAGTGAGTGTTGACACTGTGGAGAAAATCCTCACAGCTCACCTTTCTGCCACCGGTGTGTCTCCAACCACGTGCCGGGACATAGTGCAGTCTTCAAGTTTAGTCATCTGAAACATAGTATAGAATCAGTAATGGCAGAGTACATACAACTGCACATGCCTAATTCTCTGTTTCGCCCCTGCGCACCCAGACTGCTGCACCCCATCGACTCCCGCCGCCCAGAGGTGTCTGCCTGCCTCCGCGCACCCAGGCTGCTGTACCCCATCCACTCCCACTGCTCAGAGGTGTCTGCCCGCTGCTGTGCACCCAGGCTGGTGCACCCCATACAGTCCCACTGCCCGGAGGTGACTGTCCGTTCCTGCGCACCCAGACTGCTGCATCCCATCCACTCCCACTGCCTAGAGGTGTCTGCCCGCTCCTGTGCACCCAGGCTGCTGCACCCCATCCACTCCCACTGCTCGGAGGTGTCTGCCTGCTCTTGTGCACCCAGGGTGCTGCACACTATCCACTCCCACCGCCCAGAGGTGACTGCTCGCTGCTGCGGAAACAAGCCTCTCTGCTCACCTTCCACCACCAGCGTGTGTCTAAGAGGGTCCACCACGTGCCGAAGCAACCTCCTCGGGCGTTGCGTACACGCGGTCAAGCCGAGCTCACAATTCAAAGTGGGTGTTGATTGCAGGATGGCCATGCATCATCGCAGGCTGCACACACACTCAGCTCTGGTGGCACTAATTCAGTGGAACTGAAGTCATCGCCTCGTGGCGGGAGGTCCGTGTCGGGGGGGGTCGTCAATCTGTGAATCACAGTCTGCAAGACAAAAAGCAAGATAAGATTGTGCGGCATGCGTCCATCAAAGGAGAGAGAGAGAGAAAGAGTGAGAGAGAGGAAGAGAGAGAGAAAGAAAGAAAGAGTTAGAGGTAGACAGAGAGAAAGAGAGAAAGAGTGAGAGAGAGAGGAAGAGAGAGAGAAACAGTGAGAGAGAGGAAGAGAGAGAGAAAGAGAGAAACAGTGTGAGAAAGAGGAAGAGAGAAACAGAGGAAGAGTGAGAGAGAGAGAAAGAGAGA
Source organism: Calotriton arnoldi (assembly GCA_963921515.1). Classification (NCBI taxonomy): domain Eukaryota; kingdom Metazoa; phylum Chordata; class Amphibia; order Caudata; family Salamandridae; genus Calotriton; species Calotriton arnoldi. The sequence goes on along the minus strand of CAWUFW010003745.1, from coordinate 1,709,659 downwards.
GAGAGGTAGAGAGAGAGAAAGACAAAAACAGTGTGAGAGAGAGGAAGAGATAGAGTGAGAGAGAGAGGAAGAGAGAGAGAAAGAGTGTGAGGGAGATAAAGGAAGAGATAGAGAGGGACAGTGAGTGCCCACACTGTGGATAAAACCCTCACTGCTCACCTTTCCGTCACCGGTGTGTCTCCAATAAAGAGAAATCAACCCCCGAGGGCAAGGGAAGAGAATGTCGCCTACCAAAGGATAATCAAAGAGCGTACTAACGTCTCAAATAGATACGAACACACAATAATAGAAAACAGGGGAGAACTACAGATACAATGCAATAGAGGGACACATAAGGTAAAGTGTTCAAACAATATATATATTTTTTTTATATATTAAAGAAACTGGTAACAAAAAGATTTATTTATACTTCAATTGATTTGTTCAATTACAAAGCAAACAAACAAAAACATTAAGAAAACTGAACGAATCAATTTTTTAACATACAAGGACAAAATTGTCAAAAATAATAAAACATAAACTAACATACAATTGTTCTCTCTAACCCCACAGATAGATCCTAGGAAACGTAAACAACAACAAACATGTCCATCAGTCTCACCATAACGCATACAATAGGTCCAGCTATATAAAAGATATACTGCCTCCACCGGCATCCAAGCGCTTCCGGGTGGCTATCGAGGCTCGTAAACGAAGTCTCTCGAGAGCGGAGGTCTAGAGACTTCGTTTACGAGCCTCGATAGCCACCCGGAAGCGCTTGGACGCCGGAACTTGGACGCCGCCTCTGGAGGAGAACTCTGTTTCCCTCCAGCTCTTGATGACTGTTTTCAGCGCTTATCGGAGCTCGCCGGTATTCTGCACCAGGACTTTAGCGCGCTAATTTATGTTATTCGAGAAATTTTCTTTGCATCTCTGAACCTCAATACGCCTTCTCAAGACAGCGGTGGAGGCAGTATATCTTTTATATAGCTGGACCTATTGTATGCGTTGGATGGAATTCGCTCCAGATCGATTTCCACCTAGACCTATCTTTATTTGGCCCCAACATTGACCGGTTGTTTGACTGGCAAATCATCTTGCCTTTTTTCCTCGAAGAAACTCCCTAGGATCTATTTTTCGTTAGGATTTGTACTTTCACGGAACTGTTATTTACGAGGAGTGTACCCTGTTACACCCAGATCAATTGAGTTACCACATTGCTTATCGACTGGCATCTTCCTTCTCTCTCTCTCTGTCCCCTCCTATCCCCGTTTTTAACTAAGTACGTTGTCTCTGATGTCTTTTTAAATTTCTAAGTGCCCTGATGAAGGTGATGGCTACTTGTTAGCCTACCACCGAAACGCGCGTCGGCACCGTGCCAGCCAGAAACCCCTGGGCGACAAACCCCTGATAGTACCATTTTGGTATATTACTGCCCTTTATCCTTTTTGGGTTCCTGCCTGTTGTATATATTGTATGTTTATTAATTGTCCTATGTGGTACTTCTGAGAGTGTGGAACGTATGAATGGTGAGATTGATGGACATGTTTGTTGTTGTTTACATTTCCTTGGATCTATCTGTGGGGTTAGAGAGAACAATTGTATGTTAGTTTATGTTTTATTATTTTTGACAATGTTGTCCTTGTATGTTAAAAAATTGATTCGTTCAGTTTTCTTAATGTTTTTGTTTGTTTGCTTTGTAATTGAACATATCAATTGAAGTATAAATAAATGTTTTTGTTACCAGTTTCTTTAATATATAAAAAAATATATATATTGTTTGAACACTTTACCTTATGTGTCCCTCTATTGCACTGTATCTGTAGTTCTCCCCTGTTTTCTATTATTGTGTGTTTGTATCTATTTGAGACGTTAGTACGCTCTTTGATTATCCTTTGGTAGGCGACATTCTATTCCCTTGCCCTCGGGGGTTGATTTCTCTTTATTGCTTTGCCCGAGAGTCCCTACCTATATTTGCTTTTCTCAGGGTCCCTATTATTTGTTTTTTGTAGTTCCGGTGTGTCTCCAACCACGTGCCAGGACATAGTGGAGCCCTCAAGCTTACTCATCTGAAACGTAGTATGGAATCAGTAATGGCAGAGTACATACAACTGCACATGCCTAATTCTCTGTCCCGCCTTTGTGCATCCAGGCTGCTGCACCCCATCCATTTCCACTGCCCAGAGGTGTCTGCTCGCCGCTGCGCACCCAGGCTGCTGCACCCCATCCACTTCCACTGCCCAGAGGTGTCTGCCCGCTGCTGCGCACCCAGGCTGCTGCGCACCCAGGCTGCTGCACCCCATCCACTCCCACTGCCCGGAGGTGACTGCCCGCCGCTGCGCAAACAAGCCTCTCTGCTCACCTTTCGCAACCTGCGTGTAGGAAAGAGGGCCTACCACGTGCCGCTGCAAGCCCCAAGCCCGGGTCCCGCGGACACAGCACCGTGCATATCATGCAGCCCGCTCCGCATGCCACCAGGTCTCACATTTGGTGCTGGGTCTTGATCTCACCATGGCAGAGGACATACCAGTGCACCGGGCTTTTCATCGCAGGCTGCACATCCGCTCAGCCCTTCCGGTGCCACTAACTCTGTGACCAGTGAGGCAACGCCACGTGGCGGTAGGCCTGCGCTGTCTGATGGCAGGCCTACACTGCGGTCCAGCAGGGCACACAAAACCTGAGCTGTCCAGACCGCCGGGACGGGCCATCACCGCAGGCTGCACACCCGCTCAGCAGTTACGGTACCCGTACCTCAGTGGACCAAAAGTCACCGTCCCGTGCCGGTGTGCCTGTGCCGGCTGCAGTGCATCCGGTGCGAGCAACTCTGAAATGGCGTCGAGCACGTGCGCCCAGTCTTTTTTATTGGCAGGGTCACGTGTCCTTTGACGCCTGTGCTGGATGGGTGTGGTGTGGGTGTATACTAGCCGTGAGGGAGTGGCTGTGGCGTACTGACAACTAGGGTGTGACCAGCAGATCACTGCAATGAAAATCTGGGCCATGTAGCGTTGTTGTCCTTCCCTGTAAGCGTAAGCAGAGTGGGCTGGCCTGGCGTATGCCAGTCCTGCGCGAGGCTGTGAAGAATGACTCCGGAGCTATGGGCGTGGCTCCGTCCTGGGCTGTATGAGGAATCAGCTGATGCGGGTGTCCCTGTTGTAGTGCTGACATCACCCGGGTCGCAAGCGCCAATGTGTCACTCTGTGAGCCAAGTCCCACAACATGGCCAACATGGAAGGTACGGGAATCACTGACCCTACATTCATCCATAGTTCCACACATGAAAGATGGTGGACATGACACATCTGTGTGGATATGAATGTTTATTGCACATTCAGTGGAGTGTTGCAGCTGTAGCAATACAGGGCCAAGCAAAGTTCAAGTTTCAGTTTTTGGCACATGGAGGGCAGCCAATTAGAGCCAAGCTTGTGTTCGGGGTTAGGCTGCGCCAACATATGTACTTATACAATTACTCCGCCAATCCCCAAGCACTTATAAATTCACTATAAACTCTCCTTGCAGTACTCTAATGATCCAGTCTCTACGTACGTACTTGTACAATGACCGAGAGAAAGTTACATAACCGAAGTTTTCCCCACTGCCAGAGGTAACATGGTTGCATACGCTGTCCACAGCACAATGTAATGTGGTAGGGCCCAGGGGTGGCATCTTGCATACATAATGAACACACAGACACAGATAGATAGTGGACCTGGGTACGGGCACGTGCGCTCGACTCATTTTTATTACCAGGGTCACATGTCCAGTGACGTCTGTGCTGGATGCGTGTGGGTTGAGTGTAAGCCAGCCCTCCGGGAATGGTTGGTGCTGGCAACAAGTACAACAGTAATCATTGGATCAGATGCACAGATTCAATCATAAAGGGTCAATGATTTGTGCTGCACTAAGGTAGGGGCAACAGATGTGAAATAATACACACAAGATTGTATCGTAAAGGGTCCATGACTTGTGGTACACTGAGGTAGGGGCAGCAGATGTGAAATTATACACAAAACATTGTATCATAAATGGTCCATGAGTTGTGCTGCACTGAGATAGGGGCATCAGAAGCATTCAGCGTGTGCGCAGCCAGCGATGATGGGTGGTGTGGGCGAGCCGCACTGGGAGCAATGTCTGTTGTCTACTGGACTGCGTCATCTGCAATCGCGACTCGATGTGAATTGTGAGCCCTGCTATCCGCTGTGTAGATGGAAGGCAGTAGTCAGCACAGACATCAAAGAATGCTTTTAGTCACTTCCTGTTTACAAAATTCGAGGACATAGAGTACAATTCTCTCTGCAATAAATAAATCATGTCTCAATTTTAATTGTGAGCTCTGCTAACCGCAGTGTAGGTGTATGGAACAAAAGATGGAACATTTATGGAATACACTGTCGAAATATGTAGGTTTCAGGGACGTTATAGTTAGTTGCCTACTGGACTCTGAAATGAGTGAATAAAGACTGAATTTGAATTGTGAGCCCTGCTGAGCACAGTGTAGGCCGGAAGCAGCAGTCAGGAAGGGCCTACAGCCACGTGGCGTTGACTTGAGCTGCATACGGTTAGTGGTAGGTGTGGCGCTCAGCGTGTGCGCAGCCAGCGATGATGCAATGTCTCTTGCCTACTGGACTGCGTCATCTGCAATCACGACTCGATCTGAATTGTGAGCCCTGCTGACCGCAGTGTAGGCTGGAGGCAGTGGTCAGGAAGAGCCCACAGCCACATGGCGTTGACTTGAGCTGCTTAGAGTTAGTGGTAGGTGTGGCGCTCAGCGTGTGCGCAGCCAGCGATCATGCAATGTCTGTTGCCTACTGGACTGCGTCATCTGCAATCGCGACTCGATATGAATTGTGAGCCCTGCTGACCGCAGTGTAGGCCAGAGGCAGTGGTTAGGAAGAGTCCACAGCCACGTGGCGTTGACTTGAGCTGCATAGAGTTAGTGGTAGGTGTGGCGCTCAGCGTGTGCGCAGCCAGCGATGATGCAATGTCTCTTGCCTACTGGACTGCGTCATCTGCAATCGCGACTCGATCTGAATTGTGAGCCCTGCTGACCGCAGTGTAGATCGAAGGCAGTAGTCAGCACAGACATCAAGGAATGCTTTTTGTCACTTCCTCTTGACAAAATTCGAGGACATAGAGTACAATTCTGTCTGCAATTAATAAATCAAGACTGAATTCAAATTGTGAGCTCTGCTGTCCGCAGTGTAGGCTGCCATTCAGTGTTCCTTTGGACTTGCAAGATGAATTTGGTCATTGTACTAAAGCTATAACTGATATAAAACAGGTTCTTGAAGCAAGGATACTAAAAGGATATTATGTAGGTTTTTGGGACGTAATACTTAGTTGCCTACTGGACTCTGCAATTAATGAATCAAGAGTCAATTTTAAATGTGAGACCTGATGACCGCAGTGTAGGCCGGAGGCAGGGGTCAGCAAGGGCCCACAGCCAAGGCGCGTTGAGTTGAGTTGAGCTGTACAGTTAGTGTCACCTGAAGTAACCAGCGTGTGTGGAGCCTACAATGATGCGTGGTCCGGGCGGGCCGCACAGGTAGCAATGTCTTCTGCCTAATGAATTCTGTCTTAATAAGTCCACGTGGCGTGGACTTGTGGTGCACTGAGTTAGTGGCACCTGAAGCACTCAGTGTGCGCGCAGTCTGCGATGATGCGTGGTCCGGGCGGGCCGCACTGGGCGGCAATGTCTCTTGCCTACTTGACTGTGTCATCTGCAATCGTGACTCGATCTGAATTGTGAGCCCTGCTGTCCGCAGTGTAGATCGAAGGCAGTAGTCTGTACAGACATAAGTCTGTGGTGCTCTGCTGCTGGGTTTGCAGGGGGCCTGTGTCGTGGAGGCTGGCGGTCACAGCGGAGGCCTCGTGGCAGGGTGAGGGCTGCCGCCCTGGCAGACGCTTTGGCCTTCCCATAAGTGAACCACGCCCAGAGCCCCAGCCTATTTATTCATACTCCTACGCTGGAGTGGCGTACGTTGGACCAGCCCACTCCGCTTCCGCTTCCAGGGGGGGACAACACAGCTACATGACCGAGATCTTCCCCACTGCCTGAGGTAACATGGTTGCGTCTATTGTCCACAACACTACAAGCACCAGCAGTATATGTCCACATGGAGAGGTTTGTGCTCTGCATAGTGAGGTCTGTCCACCACATCACCGCTACACTTGGTATTGTGTGCATTTTTATTGATGGGTGACTTGCGTCCTTCACACATACTTGGTTGCCACATCTCCCAAGATTCAGCTATTGTGTGGCTGAGGGACCATGCCATTTTTGGAAGGTCCGCTGTCCTATTCTGCGCTGCCTCGGTAGTAGTAGGGAGGGGGGTGGTCCGGGGGGGAGGTCCTGAAGGTGATGGCAGTGGGTGTTGTGGCCTTCTTGGGTGTCAGAGCTGCATGGTCAGTAGCTCTATGACATGTGTTGGTCTTCAGATGTGGTTCTGGGCTGGGCTCCCTTTCACACTGTAGGTAGTCGTCCTGCTTTACACCAGTAAAAGGCAGATGTTAAATTCCTACTGCTAATGCAGCTTATCGCCTGTTTTTGGATCGCACCCCAGATTTGGCTGCTCGTTGAAAATATCGGGAAGTGGTGTTTTCGTGTTGATTTTGCACGGGAACGCCTACTCTGCATATTATTAGCGTTAGTTGTCGCTCTCATTTGTGGCAAATTTTTTTGCGGAAGCTATTGTTGGAAAACTGGCGATATCGGCTGTTTTCACTAGGTTGAGAATGGAATGATAATTTAAAATCACTGAAAAAACCATAGGTTTAATGAACATTATAATTAGAAATTAGCATTTAAAAAACCTTAGAAATTCACTGAAAAAACCATAGGTTTCAGGCACGTTATAGTTAGAAATTAGCATTTAAAAAACCTTAGAAATTCACTGAAAAAACCATAGGTTTCAGGGACGTTATAGTTAGAAATTAGCATTTAAAAAACCTTTGAAATTCACTGAAAAAACCATAGGTTTCAGGGACGTTATAGTTAGTTGGACATTTCACTCGTACAAAACCAGAGAAATTCCGGCGTTATAGTTAGTTCAGCTAACTATAACTCGTGCCCCCGCAATGCACTGCTGATAACATCACATATTACATCATTCATGACATGGTCAGAGACATCACTGATGACATCTCAAATGACATCACTGATGACATCACTGATGACATCATCCATGTGACAATCTGATGCACCTTCTCACACCCTAATATAACCTTTGATACACCCACTCCAAAAAACAGAATACCATTTTTGAAACCATAGACACACCAATACACCTTACTACATATCTAATCACTGGTTCTTAGGTCTACACACTCATCCACTCATTCACCCATACAATCACTCATACATGCAGTTACTCATCAATACAACACTATCATATGCACTCATACACCTACACAGACACTCACACACCAGCACTCATCCAGAGTTACTCACACACCTAGTCAGTCATGCAAATAATCAATCACACTTCCATTTACTGACCTATACAGTTATACACACAACACATCACTTATTCAAACAGAAAGAAACGCATAATTACTCTCTTATACAATCACTGATACAAGAACACACTCATCCATACAGCCACTCTCACAATCACTAACTCTCACGTATAGTCATTTATATACTCCAACTCTCACATACACTGTCTTTTACATATGTAGGTAGTTGGACATGTACCACTGAGACATCCATTCACTCACTAACACACCCATACACACACTCACCCACACATACAGCTGTTTCCACATGCACTCTTGAACCCATACACCCAGTGAATCAACCACTCAAACATGTATGCACAGAGTCACACACCTCCCACGCACCCACACACACACTCAGGCACCCAGACAAATTCTCTGGCAACCAATTAATAACCCATATAGACACTCATGTAGCTACTGACCAACCCATACAACAGCTTATACAACAGCAAACAGACTGATATAGACATTCACACAGTTTAGTCACTAACCCATGCATTCAGTAAGACACATGTAATAACTCAGTTAAACAGTCAGTCACACACCTACTAAATCCTCCATCCAGACACTTATACACCCACTCATTCTTCAATACACCTTGGTATATATATAATACATATTTAAACTTTAAAGAAAAACACATTCACTGGATGATGTCATCAGTGATGTCATTTGAGATGTCATCAGTGATGTCACTGACCATGTCATGAATGATGTAATATGTGATGTCATCAGCAGTGCATTGCGGGGGCGCGAGTTATAGTTAGCTGAACTAACTATAACGCCGGAATTTCTCTGGTTTTCTACGAGTGAAATGTCCAACTAACTATAACATCCCTGAAACCTATGGTTTTTTCAGTGAATATATATATATATATATATATATATATATATATATATATATATATATATATATATATATATATTACCTACTGGCGGTCGCCAGTATGTAGTTATAGTTAGGATGAAGTTTCCATAGGAAGAGTGTTATTCATTTGCCAATAACTTTGGCGTCGTTTGACGAATCCTCATGAAATTGTCAATACTAATACACCAGTCACTTCAGATGCTGTTTTGAAAGTTTCTGGGTGAAACTTCAAGCGGGCCCGAGAAAAAGCGGGGCCCAAAATATTTTTCTCCATGTTAATTTCCATAGGGAACTTTAAACACGGCTACAACCCAAACTGCTGAACGGAATTACACCAAATTTGGCAAAAAGGTAGCTGTTGGTCCTTTTTGTTAAATGGTATAAATCCGTTCAGTAGTTGCTGAGAAATTTATAGATTTCTCAGATATACAACTGTGGCCGCGATGGATCCGCGATCCCTCCCGATCTCATGCCTGAGATGTGATTGGGTGCCAACACTTCAAACCAGGAAGTGTTGGCAGCCATCTTGTGACTCAGTTGAACTGAGACACAAGAAAAAAGATTTAAAAAAATGAAAAGGGGGCAGGGTAGAAACACCCTGACAGACTAGGCCTCTTGGGGTGTCCCAGAGGAACCCCCCAGGGCCCAAAAACATGTAAAAAAGTTTTGGGCCATAGTCACATTGGATTTGCGTCTCCCGCTAAAAATGGAGAAAAAAAACGAAGCGCAGGCGGCCACGCTTTGTTTATTATAGGCCCCTTGGTGGGCCAGGTCCTGGGGGCATTATTAAAATATAGGAGGGGGGCTCACGAGGCCCCCCTCCTTGAGCTGTTCAAAGTCCTGAGGACTGCCACCATGTCATATATTTATATGCGGTGGAACAACACAAACATATTAAAATAATGCAGAGCCCTGGGGACAGCCACCTCCCTGGGGCAGATATATTATTCAGCAAAAAAAAGGCAGGGGAGGCCCTATGTCCTCCCCCGCAGCCCCGGGGACCGCCTCCTCCCCAGGGCAGATATATTATTCCCCCCAAAAAATATGGGGTAGGCCCTATGGCCTTCCCCACTGCCCCGGTGACTGCCACCTCCTGGGGCACTTTACATTATGAATGCGGGGGCCGCCCGGTCCCCTGCAGCCCCGGGGACCCCACCTCCCCGGCCCACAAGTACACTAATGAAGGGTGTCAGTTGGGGGCCACCACCTCCCCGTGGCTTACTTTACAAAGGAGGGGGGCAGCGCAGCCCCCTCCTGGAGCCCTACATGGCCCTGGGGACCATCCCCCCACAGGGCAGGCTCCAGCAATGTTCAGTGGTGCCCACCCCAGGGACATTGCAGTTTGCTATGTCATGGCAGTCTGCTTTGAACAAGCGAAAGCATTTTGCTCTTGCTTGCTCAAAGTGGAGCTCTCTGCTTTTTACACACAGAGAGCTGCATGTCAGTTGCGCCCTGTGTGTAAAAAGCAATTGCCGGCTCCTGCAGGAGGCGGGGAGCCGGCTGGCACCACAGGGGCCTTCAGGATCCCCCACGGTCCCCAACATGGAAATTGTGGGTGCCCTGGGCACCCACACTACATGCCGGGCCCCAGGAGCAACATTGGCTCTGGAGGGGGTCCGTGCGGCCCTCCTTCCATTCGTTTTTGCTTTTTAAATATAGGAAAGGGCAGGCCCCGGGGGATGGGGTCCCCAGGGCCAAAATCAGCCCTGAGAAGGGGTGCTGCTAATACAAAAAAAAATGTTCTCACGTGGTTGGAGTCATGACCCCATTGCGGTGCTCAGCATTCCCCCCCCAGTGTAACGTCGCGGAGGTGTCGCAGAGCTACCAAAAATAAATAAATAGATAGAAAATATTCAAATTTGAATGTGCTCAATAATGTTTTGAGTCATAGACTTATACAAACAGTTACACATGTACTCACAGACTAATTCATGGATTTATGTACCCATTCACAGAGCTAATGAGACACTGATACACCCACTTGCAGATCTAATCAGACAGTGGTGCACCCATTTCCAGGCACTGATGCAGCCACTTAGAGACCTACTGAGTCAGTGACACATCCACTTTCTAACTCACACAGACACTGACACATCTATTCACCAAACCACTCAGACACTAAAACACCTACTGACAAACCCATTGACACACTGATGGACTTACTCACAGATCCACTCAGACACTGAGGCATCCTTTCACAGACCCACTGAGTTACTGATGTAGCCAGTCCGAGACTTACTCAGATACCAATGCACCCACTCACACACTTGCTTAGACACTGACACACCCACTTCGACTATGACGCACCCACTAACAAATCTGCTTAGATATTTATGCATTGACTCACAGATCGACTCATACACTGGTGCACCCACTCACACACTCAGACAGACACTGACGCACCCTTTCAAAGACCCTCTTAGACACTATCATACTTAGTTACTGAGTGACACAGACATATGCACTCACAGATTCACTAACATAGTGACGCACCCAGTCACAGACCCACACAGACACTGATGCAACCTCTAACATACCTAGTGAAACATTGAAATTGTCACTCCCTGACCTACACAGTGATGCATCCAGTTAGAGATGTAGTCAGACAGTGATGCACGTATTCACAGTCAGTGAGACACTGAATCATCCAGAGAAACCCATTTAGACAATGGTTCACCCACTCACCAAGCTACTTGGACACTGATGCATCCATTCAGAGACCTATTCAGTTACTGACACGGTCAGTCACTGACTCAGTCAGACGCTGTTGCATCCATTTATGATTCCATTTAGACACTGATACACCTAGTCACAGACCCACTCAGATTCAACTGCATTTTTTACAGACCCACTCAGGCACTTGTGAAGCCTATCATAGACTTACGCAGAGTGAAGTACACACTTATATTGCTATTTACAGAGATAGAAAACATTTTAATATGTATAGAGTTAAAATATTAGTTAAAAATGCAAAATGTGTTTATGTTGTTTATTGAATTCATGCTTTTGTTTTGCGTATTCGCGATGGGTTCGCAAATCCGGAAAATATTTATGAGGTATATATATATTGTTTTAAATTTGCTTTTCACTGTTGGGTTATAGGATGGCTCCGAGAAGAGCCTTTGTGTTCATTATGACTTTGTTGCAGCTACATGTAAGTGTGGATGCACAGTTTGAGGTTGCTGAGAAATTCCCTGTTACCTTCATCTGTGAAGTGAACTCCATCACTTCTATAGATGTTATCCATGTCAAAACGCAGGTTGTTGTTGTAGATAGAGCCTATGCTATGGTCTCTGAGGTATGCAGAAACAGCTTTATTAGCATGCTTCCTGGCTTTGTCAATCTGTGGACAAAACTGATTTGACCACTTCCCTTTTTGTCTTTGGCATATATTAGAGTAGATCAGGCTTTAGGCAAACAGGCTAAGATTGTGATTATGCGTTGCATAGTCATGGTACAATTAAAGATTATTTGCAGAAGTCTGGAGCGAACCAAGAACACCCTGAAACCAGAGAAATAAAACATTATGATTCCTAAAGAACAATGATGGATTCAACCCAGATCTGTGACTGGGGGTGAGTGTCTGAAAAGTTTCAACGCTCTGTCCATCACCTCCTTGTGTTTGCTTTGTTCGCCCGAAGTTGGTAGGGTATGCCCAGACGTGGGTCCCTTGCTCAATTTGCCACTGGATTCAAGCTAGTCTGGCTGATGAGGGGTGTTACCCCGAAACCAGTCCCAGGATGCTTGTTTTTGGTCCAGGGAAGACGTGGCTTGGCAATTCAGGCTGGACTGTTCCCATATGGAACAGGGTCAAGACTGATTTGCATATGGCTGGGCCTGAACTGTGGTGGCGAAGTGAGCTAAAGAATGATGATGGATTCAACCCAGATCTGTGACTGGGGGTGAGTGTCTGAAAAGTTTCAGCTCTCCGTCCATCATCTCCTTGTGCTTGATATATTAGAGTACACAAAGACCGTGTGAGGGAAAAGCGCCTTTAGTTGTGCAAAGGTATCCCTCATTAGGATTTCCAATCCTACCCCAGTCAGTGTTCTTAGATCATTGCCACTACAGTGCACAATCATGAGGTCAGGGGGTTGGAAACTGAAAAAGGTTTTAACCAATGGCAGCAATTGGTGCCACTTTCATCCTCTCTGCGCTAACCATTTAATATCCACATTATGCAGACCAAAGTCTTTGTCAATACCTCTGTCTCGAGCATACTTGTTGCCCCAGAAAACATAGCTGTGTCCCACAATCCATACTGTAAGCATTTTAAGGAGCAGTAGGAATCAAAAGAAGTCTGTAGCTGAATGTGACAGTTGGCATAATGAAAGGCATCAAAAATGGAGGACAGAATCTGGTTTAAGAAAAGGAGACAAGTGATTGGGTGTTCATAGACATTTCATACTTAAAAATAGGTTGTATCTTGGTTTGCCAAATAATTATTTTTCTAATTGGCTGTTGATAAACCATTAAAAGGTTCAATACCCTGGATGAGCTTACATTTTCAAGTACTCAACCACACCTGCTACTGTTGAATTTGAAGCTGGGGTGCTGTAGTTAAAAATATGTTGAACTTTTGACCTACTGGTACAGTTGAATGTTTCATAAATTGTTGCTATGGAAACTGAGGTGAAGCAGTGAGGGGGAAGGGTTTAAAGTAAAGTGTGCTTTAAAATATGAAATGGAGGGGCATGTTATCAAGGGCTTATCGCCGCTTTAGCGGCACTTTTTTGCCAGTAAAGCGGCAATAATTTAGTCTCACTATTAGCAAGCTGCAGCAAACAGGCCTTAGCGCGATTTTTGTGGCGATAGAGGCCCGTTTTTTCATCTCAAAGCATGTTAGCGATATTTATTGCTAATTACATGCACAGAAGGCGTTCCCGTGCAAAAAGGCACGCAAACACCACTACTCCATATTATCAAGGGGCTCCTTGAAATTCAGAAGAGCCAAAAAACTGGCTCTAACTGCAGTTAGAGCCAGTTACTTAAGACCAGAAAATAGCTGGTCTTAAAAATGGTGATAAAATTTGGGCCCATATCTCTGCAGGTTTTGGCGCTGGCCAGCGCTGCAAGCAATGTTGCAGCGCTGCCCTGCAACCAAACTACAGTGCAGGAATCCGCACAATCAATAAGATAATGCGCATACCTGTGCCCCAGTCATGAAAAGTGTTGCTGCGCTGCGACAAGACAGCGTTGCAACACTTCTCACTATGCACTTCTTGCGACAGCATGGATGCGCTGTAATCACTGGACAGCGCTCCATGATGCAAGTAATGACAGATACGTCAGGAATCCTGACGTATCTGCCTGTGCTAAAGTCACGCAGTGCTGCAGTCGTGTCACAACCATGACGCAACTCCAGCAATGCATGGGGCCAGCCTATCCCTGTGGCACTGCCTCACCCTCACGCCTGCCATCAGGCAGGCGGAAGGTACTGACGCAGTGCTGTCCATGAGTGGTGCCCGAATGTTGGCGCTGTTGGAGATCCATCGGTGGTGTTTGCGTGCTGCGGTGTCATCGTTTGGAAGCATTGGTGGAGTGGTGGTGCGGAGGGAGTTGACGAGATGTTCTTCATGTGGCCTTGATCCAGCTGCGAGGCGGTGCGATGATGGCGGTGGTGTCCGGTGGGCAAGGTGAAGACATGATGTTACCAATGATCGTCGGTCCAGGAGAGTCCGGTGTTGTGGCTGAAGTCGAAGCTCCCGCTGGCGGAGGTGATGTGCTTGACCGTGTGTCCTGCTATGTGGCCTGTTGAGGTGAGTTGCAGCTTGTGTCTGATGTTGGGAACCTTCCCCAGAGGGCGGTGGTGTTCTGCTCACTGGGGTTGTCCAGGTGGAACTTGACATAACCGAGTACGATGTTGTCGGTGGATGGGAGACCCTGGGGTGTAATGAGGGCAACAATGGTATTTGACAATGGGGGGCCAAGGGCCGGGGGGCCTGCACATGAGGGTACCGCAGCGGATGTGCTTGGGCGTGGTCTGGATCTGGGAGTTGAGGTGGTCCATGGTCACCGTTGGGTCATTAGAGTGCGTGGTCAGTCGGAGTGTGCCTCTGTAGGTGATGGCAATGCCTTGTCCTCGAAGGTCGGGCTGCTCCTTGCGGGTGATACTGCATCCACCAGTGATGGCGATGGCGATGTCTGGTCCGGAGCAGGGGTTGGTCCTGGCAGGTGAGGTGGCGTCCAGGGTTGATGGCGAGGAGGGTACTGGCGTCGTAGCGGTGGAGTGTCCAAGAGGAAGGCTCCTTGGTGCTGAGCGTGGTCCAGGGGCAGACAGATGCAGACGGTATAGCCTATGGTTTGCCTTTGGCATGGGAGACGTCCAGTACAACGCAGGCAGTACATCATTAACTACACAACTCCGACAACGCATGTGCCTTTACATCGCATTTGGGTACAACACATTGTGAGGTCAGTAATGGTGTAATGTCAAGTATTTTCGTGTGGGTATGGGTTTAGGATGTCAGATCTGAAATGTTGGGTGTGTTTTGGGGTAAAATATGAAAATTGGGGGGTGTTTTGGGGTAAAATATGAAAATTGGGGTGTGTTTTGGGATAAAATATGAAAATTTGGGTGTGTTTTGGGGGATAAAAAAGGTATTTCTGGGTTCACGGTTGGGTATGGGGTGCAAAGGTTATTTTTGTGTTGCACTCACTGAAGTGTGAATAGTGATATGCAGGAAGCGTGCACAGTCAGCCGAGGCAGAAAGAGCTGGTGTGCCATAGTACCGTCGGCGCAGAAGGGCAGTGCACACTGCTGCACGCAGGGGCAGTGTGCGCCCCTGCTGCTGTGCACAGATGGGCACTGGTGTCCGCTGCTCCTGGAGGCACAAGGAGACAGAGTGGCCGCTCCTTCTGTCGCAGAAGGCACACACAGATGGACAACTGGGTGGCATGTAGCAACAGAGAGACAGTGTGCCCTGACCTGCGGAGGCAGTTCGCATTGGAGGTAAAGAGAGGGGGCAGTCTCTGATATTGCTGAGGCACAGAGGGACAGTGTGCCCTGCTGCCTGAAACACAGAGAGATGGGGCAGTGTGGCCTGCTACTGGAAGAAATAGGTGAAACGGTGCACTGTTATAGGAGGCACGGTGTGCTCCACTGCAGGGGCATAGAGGGGCAGGGGGCTCTGCTGCAGGAAGCAGAGAGGGTAGTGTGTCCTAGTGATTTGGTGGCGCTTAGGGGCAGTATTGTACAGAGGGATAGTGTGCTCTGCTGGACTGAGCACATCCTGACAGGCTCCCCCACTACAGGGGAATGCAGTGTACCTTACAGCAGGAGGCACAGACGGACAGTGTGCCTTTCTGCAGGAGGAACAGATAGACAGAGTGCCCTGCAACAGAAGGCACGGATGGACAGTGTGCCCTGCTGTCTGAGGCGCAGATGGGCAGCGTTTACTTCACATTTTCTGCACCGTCACCCTGCTAGGGGTGCCTCAGTTTCGGAAAGAGGCTCTGCTCACTGTCTTGAGCTGGGTTCCCACAGAAATTGGCACAGAGTGGATTTTCACATGTCACGTTTCTCTTTCCAAAGACAATGGTGCGCTCTGTCATCACCTGAACACAAACCCTCCTCGTCTTCCTTCTTCTCACCACCATTCCCTTGCCAAATCTTTCAGAGAGCAACAATATAACCACTATTACCTTTAATGGCTTTCGTAGCAACGCCTGATTTTGTAATGCTCTTCACTAGAGGGGTTGGCCTATTTCTAAATTCCCTCTGATTGTGATGATTATGAAGCGTAGGCATTGGAAGGGGACAGTAGGCGCACAAGATCACACAATTTGTTCAGGCTAGGTAACCAGGATTAGAACTCTCCCTTCTGGTGAAACAGAGACTAACAAAGTCAACCAATCACATCTCTTCTACCATCGCCAATTAAATATGTTTGATCTGATAATTTCAGGGTCCCAAATCACTCCACTTTAACAATATAAGTTGGATTTAAGAGACCAGAAGTGCCAGTCGTGCTGCTTGTGCTGTGTCCCGTGGTGGTCTGGAGAGACTTCCTGGGAGCCCCCTCTTCCCGTAACCAGGGGCACAGGCAGGCCCCTCGAACAAAAAAACTTAGGAGGGAAGGTTTTTCCTGGCCGCTTCTTAGAAATGGAAATTTATGGAAAAATGCGACCGCAAAAATCGAGTCTCCGTGGCAACGGCAGCTCCTCAGCCCATCCTGGTACAGAGCCATGCATCACTCGCCCAAAAGAAAGGCAATGCGAACAGGCTTGAGGGGCGAGGGCTGTGCCCTGTCTGGACTGGGGCTGAACGGGGGGCAGACCAAGATGTGCTGAGGCGCGAACAGAGGAGAAAGAGGTAAGCGTTTGAAGGTGTGTGACAACTCGAAGCACTTCACACAGTTTGTGTCTGGAAGACAGGCACTGTTGGATGTCAACTCCCTGCATTTTTTGCACTCTAGGGCTGCGGGCCTTACACACCAAATAAGTGACGTGTAACTCCACACTATTGACGTGAAACCATTACCCATTGAAAATGTCATAAGCGTGCCTAGAATTCTTTCTGTCTAAAACAATTGCTATCTGTCTCTGCAATTCTGTGCAGAGAATTGTCTGCCCACTCTAATGGCTCGACCGCCATACAGTATCTGTCGCTGCCTGTCTAATGGGGTGACATCTGCATCCATCGGCCCCCTCAGTCCCTGTCACTTGTTCTCTCAGCCTGTCCATCCTGCTCCCTCGGTGTCATTCGTGGCAGCCTTAGTTCTTGACACGGGCTCCCTCTGCTGGTCTCTGCCTGTCCTCGCACTCTCTCCGCATCAGCCACTTGCTGTTTCCTCGAGCCTCGCACTGCCCTCCGTCTCATTTTGGCCTCTGTCACTGGCTGTCTTTCCTGCCCTGCCACCCCCACCAGATGTCTCTGCCTGGTGTCTTTCGATGTAACTCACGCTCATTCAGCCTCTGTCACGTTCTGTGTCTGGTGGTCCCTGATTGCACTCCTTTCATTTAATTTATTTGGCCCTGTCCCTGGTTGTCTCTACCTACCCCCATATCACAGTCATTGTCACGCGCTGGGTTTGCTTTACATCCTACTCACAGTCCCTGTCACCAGCTGTCTCTATCTGACCTCCTACTCACAGTTCCTGTCTCTAGCTTCACATCCTTCCACGCTGTCCTTGTTGCCTACCAGGCCCAGCTGTCTCTGCCTAACACCCTACCCAAAGCCCCTGCCATGTACTGCTTCTCTCGTTCTCCATACTCGCAGTCCCTGTAACTAGCTGTCTGACCACCCCCCACTCGCAGTTATTGTCCCTGGCTGGCGCTGACCCCTTAACACAGTCCCTGTCACTGTTGTTTCTCTCTGACCTCCTGCTCACAGTCCCTGTCACTGGCTGTTTCTCTCTTTCCCGCCACTCAAAGTCTCCTGCCATTAAATGTCTCTGCCCGCCGTCCGTTCCTCAAACCTCCTACTTACGCACCTTGGGCCATATTATCAAGTCCATTATCGCGCTTTAGCTGGACTTTTCCCGCCGCTAATGAGGTGTTCGCTAGGTATCGCCCACTACCGCCTAAATAACTATCGCCATCGCGCAGGAGTTAGCGGGAGTTTTCTACGCCGTTCCCTGACACTATCGCCTGTTTCCGACGTGTTGATAATACGTCGATAACAAGGCGATAATTATCAGGGAAAGAAGGCGATAAAAAAACTCCCGCTAACTGGCGCTGGCCAGGACTTGATAATATGCCCCGTAGTATTTTATATATCTTATGCAATTGAAAAGTGAATTTTTCCAATTCATTAGTAAATTTGAGAGTAATATGTTGTTAAAAAATTATAGTAGTATTGTTGGAAATGCCTTTTTGAACTCCCGAAAGGATCCCCGACTCCATCGCGCCGTTACACTGGGGGTCGCGCTGGGTGCAGCGATGGAGTAAGCTACACAACCAGATTGGGCTTATTTAGAAGGGACTAATGGAGGGTTAATATAGCCGTACAATAGAAAGTGGTTTCAGATTTTGAAAAAATAAAGGGAATATTTTGATTTGTTACTTACATTTATTTCTGTGGAAAATGAGAGGGAAAATTTGCCATTACTGGTTCTTCCTTCTTGAGAGTGGTACATCATGTTTATTGTGTGGAAAGTAAAATATCTAAGAGTTTCTGATAAATTCAGATTTTACAGTAGAATTTCAGGGTAAGTTGCAAATGTGTAAGGAGTGTGATTGATGGCGTAGGAACCTTTAAGTGATTGTAATTAATGTCTTAATTATAAGTTGAACTGCTTATAGAAGGTCAACTGGAGTTGATGCCCGATTGAAGGAGGAGGGGCAGACTCTAAGCCCCAGAGCTGTTTGCGGCCGCTGCCGCCGACATCATCACTTTCGCGCCCGGAGGTGTGCAACAAAGGCTGCCAAGGACTCCCGCAGTTCGGGACACCTGATTAAAGGAGGAGGGGGCAGACTCTCAGTCCCAGAGCTGTTTGCTGCCGCTGCCGCCAACGTCATCACTTTCGTGCCCGGAGGCGTGCAACAAAGGCTGCCAGTTCGGGATGCCCGATTGAAGGAGGAGGGGGCAGACGCTAAGCCCCAGAGCTGTTTGCGGCCGCTGCCACCGACGTCATCACTTTCATGCCCGGAGGCACACAACAAAGGCTGCCAAGGACTCCCGCAGCGCGGGACGCCCGATTGAAGGAGGAGGCAGACTCTAAGCCCCAGAGCTGTTTGCGGTCGCTGCCGCCATCCTCACTTTTGCGCCCGGGGGCACGCAACAAAGGCTGCCAAAGGCTCCTGCAGCACGCGATGCGCGCCGGACTCTCCCGGGTGTGTGCCCAGGTGAAGACCGGGCCAAAAGCGGGCCCATCTGCACCCGTCAGCCACTGGCTGAGGCTGGGCTGGGCCAGGTCCCCTGGTCTCTCGGCCTGAAGCAAGTTTTAAGGTACTCTTTCTCTCTTATTTTACTCCTTCTTTGACCTGCCCTGTATACTTTTTGAATTACCCTGCTGGTAGTCTCTGTCCTGCTCTCCCTGGTCTGTGTAAGGAGCTTACATCATCTGTAGCCGGAATATGTTTCTTAAATCCCATAACCATGGTCAAAAGGAAAATGACTGCTGGGGGATTGGGACAATACTGTCGCTACACTAGACTCCTTCCTAATTAGGGCAGCTAGCGTTATCTCAAAAGAGATAGCCCTGACTGAAAGGAGGCTTTCTCTGGACATTGGGAAAGTCACACTTGATGTAGCACCAATGGAGAATCACGAAGCCGAAGGGGCAAACCCTGACCTAGTTTCATCACCTGCTGCCATTCCATCTATTGTGGTCTCTAATGCTAAGGCTGCCCTGACAGTGGTGGATGATGACTCAGTCGTAGATGGCCCCCCAATTAAAAGGAAGAGGACTGGTTGTAAAAGAGTCCCTCAGACCACACCACCGAAAAGGATGCTACCAGCAGTCAATCGTGACAATTTTTAGATATTCTTTTACCCAGGTTGGAATCCCTGTTCAATACTTTACTATCACCCATACGGCAACAGTTGGACAGTATAGAGGCGAAGCTTAACTGTCTTCCCCTGTCAGAACCCTGTCAATTTATTGGCAAAGCGCCCGTGGTGGAGGAGGCTCACTGTATCGCTAGGCCCACCACTATGGGACTGACTAGCACAGGGGCATTACCTGTTGTGATTAGCTGCCCAACACAGGTGATACAGGAGACACAAAACACCATGCCATTGGGTCAGGGGGTGACCCAAGGGCCTCGGGCCACCCGTGCTACTGATTACTTGATCTCTCCAACGCAGGTAGTCCATACACAAGGGGCTCAATTGACGCAGGGGAGTTCTACTCATACATCCACCTCAAACAGATCCAACCTGGCACAAACTGGATACCAGGGCTCTCTAGATTTGCCCCCAGAATCAGCACCTTTAGTTGCAATTTTATTGGGAGTCCCACCAATCTCACAAGGTTTAAAAGAATCCACACTGGATCTTATGCATAAGGTCACTCATTGGTGTGTTACCAATGTTGTTAATGGTCAATACCTGTCTCCTCATATTATCATGGCTAGAAGAGTAGGATAGGTTGGGCATAGGGTAGGGAAAAATATTGAGGGGGACTGTGTCATAGTCAACATGAGACACCCTGGTCAAGCAAAAGCGCTCATTGTGTGTCAGTTTAGGAGAAGTTCCGAAACATCAAATAGGGTTGTCCCCCTTCAATACTTCTACCCCTCGAGCCACTTCTCCCTAAATCACCCTGGCCAGTTTGCTCTAGGATCAGCTAGACCTGCTCAGGAAAGTAATGGCAGATTTGAACTCCCCTTAGCTAACAGGTTTGAACCTTTGTTAAGCCCACAGGGATTAGATGGAAACGACTGACTACCATCAGCTCAGGCCGAGACGCAGGGCATAAGGCCCTTGGGCCCGGCTGGTACCATATCCATCTTACCTATTACATTAGCCTCTGCTTCATCTCCCAAGCCAGCATCTATCACCCCTGGTCCCTCCTGTATGAAGATCCTGTCTTGGAATATTGCAGGCCTAAGGTCTAAAAGAGGCGATGTACTGTGGCAGAGGTCCCTCGCATGTTGCCACCTAATTGCTTTACAGGTAACATGGGACACTACTGAGAGCTTTTTCCTGGATGGCTTTATCTCGTTTTTTAAGTGCTCAACCGCTTCAACAGTGGGTAGAGCCAAGGGTGGCCTCTCCTACTGGTCTCACTTGAACTAGCATGTAAAACTAAAATGGTGGATTGTCACTCATCCCATCTGTTAGCAGTGGAACTGCTGTTCAGGAATCATCCCCCCCTGTTAGTAGTTAATTTTTATAACTCTATTATCAGAAGTTCTGAGACTGAACATTTAGTAGCGTTAGAGGGGTTTCTTGAATATTATGGAGAGAGGAAACTTACTATGATGTTATAATTTTAGGAGATTTTAATACACATTTATGTCACCTTAATTGTATTATTGCAATGGGCCACGCGGATTCTCCACCGATGCTGACTCACTTTGAGCACTCGGACTCAGGCACCCACATAGAAGAGTTCCTTTCAGCTAATAATTTGTGCTGCCTAGAGCAAACGGGTGCGAATACTCCTATTCCTACCTATGCAGGCAGGGGTTGTTCTAGTATCATTGATTTCATAACGCTCTCTGCACTGTTAGTTCCCGCAGCCCACAAGCTGAGTGTCTCTTGGAGCAGTCATAGCGATCACAACCCCCTTGTGCTTGCACTGGTTTACTCCTTTGCTCTGCATGGATAGGAGGACAGGAGTATTCTAAATTCTGTTATTAGTACTAAAGATCAAATGCGTAGGCTGAAGTGGGAGAAGGTGATACCGGAGACTTTTCTCGATAATTTGTATACTGAGTGTTCACCAGAGATTTCACTATGTATAGATACTAGCGTTCACGACAGAGCTGTTTTATATGCCTGTGACAAGCTAACCAAGCAGATGGCCAATAGTTTAACCATCACAAGCAGGTCCTATGGTGCCAAGGAAAAGAGGTAGTTTGATGGCAACTGCTCTAAGGCCCATAGAAATTTACTGTCGGCACTAAAACAAGTTTCGAGGGACGAGGTGGAGGTTAGGACCTGTAGGAGGGCCTATAAATTTGCAACTCAACAGAGGAAGAAGTCCATTAGGGAACAGGCTTGGGAAGCACTTGGGCAGGCTATTGTACTATCAGATAGCACAAAGTTTTGGGCTTTGGTCAACAGCCCTCTTTTTGCTGATTCAGCTAATTCGTGCACAGATTGCACTATAGCCGTAGAGCGATGGGTTCAGCACTTTGAAAGAATGTATAGTGCTGGTAATCTGGAAGGGTCCGATGTTCAATGGGACCCCGACTCAGCTAGCGCACCACTGCACTTTACCACAGATGAGGTACATAAAGCTATCCTGGCCACAGCGGGGGGAAGGGCTGGGTCTGGATGGGGTTCCTGTGGACCTGTATAAGGCTGACCCTCTGGTATCGGTCATGATACTGGCTAGGGTCTTTAATGCGGCCTGCATGTGTGATCCCCCCCCTCCCGTGGACTAACGCCATTATCATACCTATTTTTAAAAAGGGTTCAAGGGATAATCCTGCATGCTACCGACCGATTTCCCTCTTAGACTCTGCTGCTAAAATCATGGGCAAAGTGATTTTAGATCATTTAACTTCTTGGCTAGATAATCTTAATGTTATTTCTGACCTACAGTATGGTTTCAGGCAAGGCAAAGGGACGCTCGATCAATGCATCAACCTGCATCTAGTGGTAGGGAAATATACAGTAGCAAAGAAGGGCTCCCTGCACATGGCTTTCATGGACCTAACTGCTGCGTTCGATCGTGTAAATAGATCGAAATTGTGATTGACCCTTCGGGACTTGGGTCTGGACGCAGTCCTGGTAGCTTTTTTACACTCCGCCCACATCAATACCATTGCAGCGGTGAGATTTAATGAGGATGGCGGTGTGTCAGATTCCTGGGAAGTCAGGTGAGGGGTCCGGCAGGGATGTATTCTTGCTCCCCTACTGTTTACACTTTACATTAATAAGCTAGGGGACATTCTTTTATCTAGTAGCAATGACATCTTGAGAGCTGGCTCTAAATTGATCCCTGCACTTTTGTATGCAGATGATGCGGTGCTGTTTGCCAGGACTGCTGTAGGCCTCCAAAAACTTTTAAATGTTTTTATTGATCTTTTGGACTCACTTGATCTAGCCACCAATTTTACAAAATCTCACACTATGACGATAGGCACACAGAAGGCTGCTAGGTGTAAGTTCTTCTGTAGGGGGGCAGAATTAACAAAAGTGTCAACCTTCCCCTACCTGGGGGTGCTGTTTGACGACCGAGAGACCTGGGTAGCGCAAAGAACACTCAAAAAGAATGTTCTGGCAAGTGCAACAGGGACAACCTTGGACTTTGCAAAACGCTTGGTGTCAAAGCCCATACCCACCCTACTAAAGGTGTACAGGGAAAAATGTGTCCCTATGGCCATGTATGGATACGATGTTTGGGGACATAAGGACATCAGGGATATTCAGGGGGTAGAAAATAAATGTATGCGTAAGCTTCTCGCTGTGTAGACGCTTTTTCTGGTGCTATGAGGATAAAAAACAAAAAATCTTCTTGCTGTTCCCCCAAGTACCCCAGCTTTTGTTATGCATGAGGAGCTTGGCATGAGCTATATCTCTGACCTTAAAGCTGTTGCTCCCCTGCTGCGCTGGCTGAGAATTTAGTCCTGCCCGTCCATCACTTTAAAGCAACTTGTTGTAGCGGACTGCACTTCACTTGAGGGGGCCCTGTGTATCCACTGGTTAAAGTACATTATGGAGCAAACAAGGTGGCTAGGTTGCCCTGACTTTCAAAAAAACCCCAGGCGTTTAGGCCCTGGGGCTGTCAGGAAAATTAAACATCTGTTTTTGGCTAAACAGCAGGGGAGGGCAAGGAATTAGCTAAGCCCATAGTGAGGAAGTATATCTAGCTGAGCTTGAGCCCTCAGGTGCAGCCCTATTTATCAATGGTCACTAATGTGCACCATCGCTTCGTATTAACCAGATTCAGATTGAATCTGGTACACTGGCTACTAGCCTTTACTAAAGGCTACACGAAGCCTGGTGCCTTAAAGCCATGTCCTTGCGATAATTTCTCTGAACACGACACCTTACATTTCACCTTTTTCCTGTGAATTTTATGACCCCCTGCATAAAAAATTCATTCTCCCGCTGCTCAGACTTGGCCAGTTTGTCCAAGTAAGGCCTGCATTATTATATTGGCAAATGCTTTCCTCTCCTATGTTCTGCATTGGGGTTGCAACTTTTTTTACAGGGGCATTAAGACTTAGGAAGACGTTGCTTATGCAGTAGCTAGGTTGTAGTCATTTAATGCTTTCTGGGAGATACATGTGTTATTTTTGTCCCAGATATTTTGTGACTATGCAGTCTGTTTAACAAGCAAATGTCTCATTACTTTTGCACTTTATCTGTTGCACTTTATTCCTACAGCGGTATTCGGTGATTGTTTTTAATGATGAGTTTTTATCTGTCTGTGGACTTAGCCTCAGTCAAATTCATTTGGGCGACTTCAGCTTTTTAAATGCACATGTGGAACTTTTTTAAGTTATTGTATTTTTAAATGTTGTTTTATGGTTTTGCTTTTATGGCTTTTAGTGGCCAAATAAAGTTTCTTTGACTTGACTTGACTTGACATTTGAAAAGTGAATTTTTCCAATTCATAAGTTCATTTGAGAGTAATATGTTGTTAAAAAATTATAGTAGTATTATTGGAAATGCCTTTTTGAACTCCCGTAAGGATCCGCGACTCCATTGCTGCATTACCCTGGGGGTCGCGCTGGGCACTGCGGTGGAGTAAGTTACACAACCAGATTGTGCTTATTTAGAAGAGACTAATGAAGGGTTAATATAACTGTCCAACAGAAAGTGGTTTTAGATTTTGAAAAAATAAAGGGAATATTTTGATTTGTTACTTGCCTTTATTGCTGTGGAAAATGAGAGGGAAAATTTGACATTACTGGTTCTTCCTGCTTGAGAGTGGTACATCACGTTTATTGTGTTGAAAAGTAAAATATCTAAGAGTTTCTGATAAATTCAGATTCTACAGTGCAATTTCACAGTAAGTTACAAATATGTAAGGAGTGTGATCGATGGTGTAGGAGCTTTTAAGTGAATTTAATTAATTTCTTAATTGTGAGATGAACTGTTTATCGAAGTTGTAAATCATTTTATCAGAAAAAATGTATATTTTATTAACTGTGTCCTGTATTGGTGTAAATAGTGGAATATGTATTTTGTTTGATATGTGCAGAGCAAAACACATAGTAATATATAAAGAGATGAACAGTTAAATGTGTTATAATATACATGTAGTATATAGGTATAGATAAGTAGGATTGTTAACATGTTTGAGCTGTGAAATAGAGAATGCAATAGTATGAGTAGGGAGTGAAAATAGTATATGTCTGTAAAGGTGCAGACAGTAACAAGACAGTCATACACAGGAGTCAGTTTCAATTTTGCTTTAGGGCAGGCACTAGAAAACTCTGTGTTTTAATGAGACTGGTAGGGAAATGTGAAATTCTAAATGTATTTCTACAAGCTTTAAACACTGTCCTTGTCCATATAACTTGACTAAAAGTACTCTGTATGTACTCTTTGCAAAGGTACACTGCAAGTAGTGTGTAAATAGTGATGTGTTCTTTAACATGTATTTGCAGAACTTTTTAGCACTATTGTAGTCCATATAACTTGATTGAAAAGTACTCTGCAACTACTCCCTGTAAAGGTAGATTGGGAAAAGATCGTACATTGTGAATTGTGTGGTTTAAACTGAAAGGCTACTCTGTCAAGTTTGAATGTGTGACTGCTAACATGTCTAAGGTATGTCTGTACTACGTGTACTAGTGTACTGTAGTGCAGCTGATGACGCTAACTTAAAACTATACAGTCTATCATGCTCCTGCACAAATCTTGTCAGCATTCAGTCCCAGAAGCACAGATCCCTTAGCTAGGCAGGCGTCACTGAAGTACTTGAAGACTCAGCTTCATAGCTGACTGCCCAGTATAATGAATAGAAAGTGATCTATGCAGCTTCTTCTACACACATTTAGAGAGCATGCAGTGTGAAACAGAGGTAGTCTAGTACCTATAGGCTTTTTTACATGTGTCATCTCACCCCTAAAAGGCATAGACACACTCATTAAGGTCTTTAGAAAGATGCTGGGACTCACAAGAGTGGCATGACAGGAGTTGGCCTTTCATTTTGGCTTAGGCCTGGCATTGTGAGCTCTGACTGTCTAATGAAACTGGTAGAGAAAAGTGAGGTTTGAAAACATGTTGTCAGATGTATTAACCTCTATCCTAGTCCATATAAGTCTCTGGAAGGGTACACTTCAAGTAGGCCGTACACAGTGAGGTATGTGCTTTAAACAGAAAGCGTACTATGTCAAGTTTGAATGTGTGACTGCTACCACGTATCAGGTATGTCTGTACTTCTATGTGTAGTCTGACACATGTGGTGCTGCTGATGACCTGACTTAAAACCTATACAGTTTATCATACCCCAGGACTAAAATTGTCAGAGCTACTTCATCTTTCAGTTTCAGAAGCACAGATTTCTTAGCAAGACAGGCGTCATAGAAGCACTCGAACACACAGTTCCCTACCCACCTGCCATGTATAACGAATAGAAAGGGATTTATGCAACTTATTCTACACACATTTAGAAAGCATGCAGTGTGAAACAGAGGTAGTCTAGTACCAATAGGCTTCTTTACATGTGTCTTCTCACCCCTAAAAGGCTCAGACAAACTCATTGAGGTGTCTAGAAAGATGTTGATACTCACAACAGTGGCATGACAGGAGTTGGCCTTGTATTTTGACTTAGGCCTGGCATTGTGATCTCTGACTCTTTAACGAAACTGGCAGAGAAAAGTGAAGTTTAAAACATGTTGGCAGATGTATTAACGACGTCTATCGTAGTCCATATAAGTCTCTGCAAAGGTACACTTCAATTAGGCCGTAGATAGTGAGGTGTGTGCTTTAAACTGAAAGCGTACTCTGTCAAGTTTGAATGTCTGACTGCTACCATGTCTCAGGTATATCTGAACTTCTACATTTAATCTGACATGTGTGGTGCAGCTGATGACTCTAAATAAAATCCTAAACAGTCTATCATTACCCTGGACAAATATTGTTAGATCTACTTCAGCATTCAGTCTCAGAAGCACTAGTCATTCAGTTATCGACTGAAACAGAGGTAGGCTAGTGCCCATACGCTACTTTACATGTGTCGTCTTGCCCGTAAAAGGTACTGACAGACTCATTGAGGTCTCTGGAAAGATGCTGAAACAAATAAGAGTGGCATGACAGGAGTTGCCCTTTTATTTTCAGTCAGGCCTGACACTGGGAGCTCTGTCTCTCTAATGAAAGTGGTAGAGAAATGTTGGGTTTAAAACATGTTCCCAAGTGTATTAACCACTATCCTGGTATATATAACTCTTTTTAAAGGTATAATGCAAATAGGATGTGTGTGCTCGAAAATGAAAACCTATTCTATCAGGTTTTAACGTCTGACTTCTTCCATGTTTCAGTCATGTCTCTACTTGTACATGTAGTCTGAGATGTGTGGTGCAGCTGATGATACTAACTCCAAAACTAAACAGTTTATCATATCCCTGGGCAAATATTGATATACCTACTTCATTGTTCAGTCTGAATATCACTTATCTGTTTTCTAAGAAGGCCTCATACAAGCACTTGAACATACACCTTCATTCTTTGCTACCTTGTATAGAAGCACAAAATGATCCATGCATTAACTGAAAGAGTATACCTACTTATTTATCCTCTCAGACAGTGTTTTAAGTATCTACACCTTCTGTGACGTAAATAGTTAGAAATCGTACATATCTATCCGTAAAGAAAAAAATTGACAATCTAATTTAAGCAACTACTAATTGATTGTTATGAGTAATGTTATATGCATAATTTAAGGTGATTAATTTAAATAATAAACTATTAATATGATTCTTTATTTTCAGATATATAGTTAATTTTGAGCAAAAGACTTAGGAGCACATGCATCAAGCCCGCATTTTGCGATTCCCAAATAGCGAATTTTACCGATTCGCTATTTGGGAATCGCAAAATGCTATGCATGTAGGAATCACAAAAAAATTAGCAATTCCTCCACATTCCTTATTTGCGACTCGCAAATTGTGAATCACAAATAAGGAATGGCTTCCCATTGATTCCTATGGGCCTAAAGGTCCATAGGAATCAATAGGAATACATGAGCAATTTGCGAGTACCAAATAGGTACTCGCAAATTACATGTCTAATTTCAAGGAGTGCAAGGGTGTCAAAAGGATACCCTGATGCACCCCTGAAAGTGCAATTAAAAACATGTTGCACACACATGCCACAAGGGCATGTTTGTGTGCAACATAGAAGTTTGAAAAATGCACTTTTGTGCATTTTTCAAAGTTTTCGCAATTTACCATCAACTTTAAGTTGATGGTAATTTGCGTTTCTTAAAATCGAAATCGCTATTTTTTGTTGTTGTTACATTGCATTTAGGTAATCGCAATTTGTGATTCCCTAAATGCAATCGCAATTTAAGTAATCGCACATTTTTCGATTACTTAAATAGCGATTTTTGCATTTGGGATGATGCATCCCAAATGCAAAAATTGCGGTCACAAAGGGGCAGATTCTGCGAATCTGCCCCTTTGCGACTGCAAAAAATAATGATGCATGTGCCCCTTCAAGATGACAAAAAACAACAAAATGGAAGAGCACAAAAAACAGTACTACTTGAAGAAGACTGAAAAAAAGAAATTGGAAGACGGACACAATATTGTAGAGGAAAAAAAAATCTACTCATAAGAGAACAAAGTAGTTTCTTAAAACAATATTCAGAAAAATGAAAACTGTGGAAAGTGTTGAAAAGACAAACAAAACTTTAACAAGTCACAAACTAAAGGGGATTACTTGTGTTTAAAAAAGAACAAATTGTAAAAAAAAGCTAATCTAACAAGAAGGCAGAAATAGTACAAGGATATAAGAAGAAGAATGTTTAGAAGTAGAGTCATTCAAAATTTACCAAAGAATGTAAAACAGTATAAGAGACGATCAGCAGCTTATAAGCAAAAACAAAAGATTGAAAGTGTAGTAGATAAAGCGTTTGAGTTAAAACTAAAATTATTTATACTAATTTTGAAGAGAGTGAGAACACTTTTCATCATTTAAGAATGTTAGCTGCCCACCATTCTGAAATGCGAAAGTTAGTGAGGACATTATACTATGTAAAAACTCCTGCATTATGTTTAAGTGAAATTAATAAAGCTCTTTTGCATGGTTCTTTAGCAGATGTACAGAAAGTTTGTGATGATGTACAGTTTTGTTTTTTTGGTTTCGAAGAGGAGTGCGGGGAAAGTGAGGACTTGATGTCTGCAGGTATAGTAGAACATGACAGAGAAATTAGTATTGATGATTTTGCAGAAGAAATTCCAAAGTTTAACACTGTTTCATCTGAAAAAGCAAACTATGTTTGTATTTGTTGCCGAGGCACTCACTACAAACGTCAAATTAGAAATGTTGATTTGTATTTAAAAAGTGAAAAAGAAAACAATAAGTGACAATAATTTGCTGTTTATTTATTTGTAGAAGAACGATTTGACTTGTCTACTGATCAAGTTATATGCAAATACTGTTACAACAAATTAGAAGAAAATAAAATGCTAGCTAGAGCAGTACATAACAACTTAGAGTTGGTACCTATTCCTCGAGAACTGGAAGATTTAAATGTACATGAGTCTATTCTTATCCAATCTGTACACCCATTCCAGACCATAGTTCGTATGGAGCCTAAGACAGGTAAGCTGCCACTAACAGATTTACAAAAAGGTCTCAAAGGAAGAGTTGTATACTTACCTTTAGATTTTAAGAAAAATATTAAAACTGTTGGTGTAGACAGAGAGGAAAATGAGCCAGTAGTTATTCTAGTAAATGGTTTACCAATAAAGAGTAGAAGAATCTGGCAAGAGTTTGCAGATATTAATAAACTTTGAAATGCAACATTATACCTGGTACAGAATAATATTTGTTATAAGAATGTAAATGCTGATGAAGAAGTAATATGCTTACAAGATGAAACAGTAATGTCAATTGGCCAAATTGAAAAAGTGGACAAATCCAGAAGTGAAGAGATTTATGAACATTATACCACACATCCTCTCCATTCAAAAGAAATCATAGGAAACACTATTGAATTACTTCAGACAAAAGAAGCAAAAGGAGCTCCCATGAGTATATGGGAAAAAAATGTAGAAGCTCGCTGTTTTCCACAACTATTCCCCACTGGAGAAGGTGAACAATTTGATGACTGAGCTCTTCAGATTCCAGGATCAGAATATCGATCAACAAGATTGTACTCTGAAGATCCAAGATTTCGGCAGTGCATTCCATATGTATTTCATCATCTGTTTGAGAGTGACTTGTCTGGACTTTCATATGCGGAAAACCATATATGAAAAACAGGAGTTCATCTTCAACATGTTTCTGCAAAAGTCTTCATGGAGAAAGTTGAACAAAGGGATGAAAATGTTGAATCTCACTTAATCAATTTGATGCCGTGCCAATATGGCACCAATGAATATTGGTATCGCCATCATGCTGAACTTAAATGCATGTTAAGAAACCTAGGTACACCTACTTGGTTTCTAACACTTAGTTGTGCTGAATGTGCATGGGATGATTTACTTGAATTCTTACGAAAAGCAAATTCAAATATAAAAAAACATTGAACTGAAGACAGCTGGAGAACTCTGTTCCTTGGATTCCTCAAATGTCTGCAGGTATTTTAACCATAGGTTTCAAGCTATGATGTAATTTATCTGCAATAAAAGCATTCCACCTCTTGGAGAGGTAACTGATTTCTTTTGGTGAAAAGAGTACCAGGCCAGAGGTGCTCCTCATATACACATGCTATTATGGATAAAAGATGCACCAAAATTTAGAACAGATAGTGATGAGGCTGTTTTTCCATCGAACAGTATGTTACATGTGCCATTCCAAGAGAAGGAGGAGAAAACAGCTTGAGAAAGCAAGTTCTATGGTTTCAAAGTCATAGATGTGGAAAATACTGCGGACAGAAATACAAATGTAAAGGATAATTTAATACAAAATGTTGTTTTGAATTCCCACGACCTATAATTTCTAAAGAAAGAGTAAATAGTTTTTTGTCAGCAGTAAGACATACAATAGCTCAGAAATCTCCCCAAGAATACATACAACTTATTATACAAAGTATATTAATGACTATAATCCAGACATTTTGAAAATGTGGAATGTAAACATGGACATTCAGTTTGTTGCAGACAACTCAATTGCTGTTGCTCGTTACGTCACATCATATATTACAAAATCTGAGAAGTCAGAGATGAAAGAAATATGGGAAGAAATGTCCGCAGAAAAGAGTCTCAGCAAGAAATTGTACAGCTTTAGATTGAAGATGCTTTCCCATAGAGAGATAGGATCTTATGAATGTTCGGATCGCTTGAGCTCAGCCAGTTTGTATTCAAAGTCAAGAGGAATCATTTTGGTAAGTCAAGGCCTAGCCTCCACACGGAACAGAGTATTTAAATCTTTTCCAGAAATCCAATACTTAGCAGAGTATGAGCCAGAAAGCACTGATATGGTCAAAACTAATATGTTGGATACAAACTATCCCAAAAGGAGTCTTCATCTTGAAAACTTATGTCTGTATGAAATACTTCAACACTACAGGTTTAAAAAGAATGTTACTAAAAATATAAAAAAGAAAAATATGCAATACTTTGATGTGATGGATGTTTAGTGAAACATGCCAAAGGAAGTCATGTTAACCATAGAAAACTCAGTTGCAAAACTCCAGATAAGAGAGAATGTTTCTATTTAGCACTTCTGTAACTGTTCAAGCCTTGGCGTAGAAAAACAGAATTACTTGGAGATTTTGACTGCTATGAAGATTCTTTTAATGAAACAAAAGGTACATTTCAGTGTACAGTATTTCCTACTTATTAAAAAATGATAAATGACGAGATTGAACTATTGCAGCAGAAATAGCTAGAGAAAGTTCACAAAGTAGTCAAAGTTCTAGTCCATTGAATCAAGGTCCACTTGGACAAACAATTCTTGAAAATGAAGCAGCTATAGCCATGAATGAAGTAGAAACTGCAATGCAGCAAGCACAACAGGATATTATTGAGTTTGAACAACTAAATATTGACAAAAAGAAATGTATCTGAAGTGAAACAACAAGTGGAACATGGCTTTCTCCATAAAAAAAGAATGTCAATTTTTATCATTTCAACCTATTCTATTGAACATTAGTGGTCACGCTGGAGCAGGAAAAGTTTCTTAATTAACTTTCTGACAAGTTATCTACACAAGACTACAGAATCACATGTATCTTGTGTCGTAACAGCACCAACTGGAATAGCAGCACACAACATTAAAGGTATTACTTTACATTGATTACTGATGCTACCTGTCGAACATGATAATAAACTGGAATATCAAAAGCTAACCAGAGAAGCTTGTTATGAAATCTCAAGAGTCCTGAAGAAACTGAAACTTTTAACCATTGATGAGGAGAGCATGGTCTCAAACTTAATGCTTGCCTTTGTACACTTGAGAATGCCACAGATTTTAAAAACAATGGGCCTGATTAACAGAACTAACTTAAGACAAAATCCTAAACTTACTACCATTTTGGTATTCACAGAAGGCACTTACTCATTGATGAATAAGTGCCTTCTGTGAATACCAAAATGAGTAAGTGCCTTCTGTGAATACCAAAATGAGTAAGTGCCTTCTGTGAATACCAAAATGGTAGTAAGTTTAGGATTTTGTCTTAAGTTAGTTCTGTGAATCGGGCCCAGAGTACAATGTGCTGTTTGGAGGAAAGCATTTAATTGTATTTGGAGACCTACTACAACATACTCCTGTTAAAGGACACCCTTTTTTTTAAACATTTCTCCATGAAGACTCAAGGAAATCTTTGGGAAGTATTGGAAATTTAAATATTTGGTTAAGCTTTGACTATAAAGAACTTGTTAAAAATATGCGACAAGCAGCTGATGAAGATTATGGAGATATTCTTAAAGACAAGAATGGGCATGTTGACAAAACATGGTAAACAAGCTTTAGAAAGTCGACTAATAAGGAATTTGTTTACATGAAAAAAAACACTAGCAGAACTAATGCACAATATGCTTGTAGGCAACAAATCCATAGTTTGTCTAATGCTTAAACTGCAAGAGTGTTCTCACTTTAATGAGCAACTACTGAAACTGGAAAAGCAACAAATTCTGGAAATTAAATCTATTGACAAAATGGAACACTAGGGAGTAACAATTTTACTTCCTGAAAAACTACAAGCTAAATTGAATTCTTTGGAAAAGTCTGTATCTAAATGTGCAGGATTAGAAAAATGTTTACGTGTATGTAAAAACTGTAGAGTAATTTAGCATCGTAATTTGAATGTAGAGGAAGGATTGGTAAATGGAGCAATGGGAAAAGTTGTTGATTTTGTGAATTTTCAAAATTCAGATGGAATAGAATTTTTGATTGTAAAATTTGACCAGATTTTTGAAGTAAGAGAGGTTGGGTGTTGTGTCTTACATTTTTTGCCTGTAAAGGACTTGTACGTTCGAAGACAACAGTTTCTTCTGTCTTTAGCATATGCAGTATTCTATTAACAAATCTCAAGGTTTAAGTATAGACAGAGCTTTTGTAAATATTGGAAGTACTGTGTTCAAAAAGGGAATGGCATACAATGCATTGTCTCAAGTAAGAACATTGTCCGGTTTGTATTTGAAAGAATTTGATGACAAAATGTTTAGTGCTGATGCAAGTTGTGTAAGAGAGTACAATCGTTTAATAAGACTTTATGCTCCTCATTTAGGTGAATACACAATAAATGAGAAACCTATACTATGTCCAAAATGGAAATATATCAAACATTCAGGATAAGAAAAGCATTAAAGAGAAAGTTGAAGGTGTAAAGAAAAATAAATGGAAACTGATGGTGACATTATAGGATACTAGTTAGAAAACAGTTCAGGTATCAACTGTTATGTTAATGTAGTTCTGAATGTAATCTTTCATTTACCACTCCTTCCTAATGAAATCATGGAAAACTGTGAAAAAATATTCTGTTCTGCACTACATCATTTACTTCAACAGCTGCTTACTGACAGAAGTAAGATACATACTGCTTCTGGCATTCGACATCTTTTGGATATATGTAGCAGATCAGTGACATTTACTCTCAACATACAACAAGATGCACAAGAATTTATAATTGTCATATTTGGAGTATTAAAAGGCGAAGGAATAATCATTGATAACTTATTTGGACTAAGTTACAAATGGGACGATAAGTGTGAAGATTGTTTATTTACTTCTACCACTGAAATACATGCAGAACGATTCCTATACTTAACGATACCAGACTGCAAAACAGTGTCTTTTAACAAATTGTTTTAAAACAGCAAATCAAGATATGACGGGTTCACATTGTAGATCAGACATGTTGTCTACATGGCACATACAAAGATTTGGAAACTATCTAATTTTTATGCTACAACGTTATAGATCAGATGGAACAAAAATACAAACAGAAATTACAAATTTCAAAGCAGGTCAAATATCTATTTCAGGAAGAACTTATACAACACTGGCTATAATTTTTCATGAAGGAGCTACTATAAATTATGGACACTATACTGTGTTTTTAAAGTGTAACACCAGATGGACACATTGCAATGATACCAACCTGAAATTCAAAGCGGGATTGCCTTCACAGCTAGCTAATTCCTATATGTTATTTCTGCAGCCAAAGTTCTAAGAACATCATTCGGCTTATTGGGGTGATGTTGTTAAAAAGCAGACTGGATTGGATTTTACCAGTATTCATAATTAGTGTTTTTATTAATATTTTGCCTTATGGAAGACTAACCTTAAAAAGCAAGCAGAATATATATTTCTTTATAGTACTGTACCAGGTATAATAGTAATAGTTAATGTTTTAATACCGATTTATGTTAAATAGAATATACATAAAAGAAATAGTTGAGAAATTGTAGTGATTGTAAAGCAAAGTTACACATATTTATAATGATGTACTATGCTCGTTGCATTTCTTTTTATACAATCCATTCAATAGTTTAATAGTTTTTTCCCCACTGTTCAATGATGATACCACTTTCAAACCACCATGTATGCTGAAGCTATATGAAATCTGAGAACAGTAAAATAAGGAAACTGATACTAGTATCTAATTATACTACAATGTGATTTAAAAAAAATTATATTAATGTTTTTTTAACACAACATGCTTATATATTTCTTATTCTTCAAAATAACAGTCACTGAAGAACAGATCTCTTTCCTAGGCAGGCCTCATGAGAGCACTTGGACACACAGCTTCACCCCCAGCTGCCCTGTATAATAAACAGAAAGTGATCCATCCAGTTTCTCCTACACATATTTACTGAGGATTCGATGTGAAACAGCAGTAGTCTGACATGTGTGGTTCCGCTGAGCACCGTAACTTGAAAACTATACAGTCTATCATACCATTGTAAGCATTTTCTCACAACTATGTCAGCATTCAGTCCCAAAACCACAGATCTGTTTGCTAGGCAGGTGTCACACAAGCATTTGAACACATAGCTTCATACCCAACTGTCTTGTATAATGAGCAATAACTGGTCCGTACAGCTTCTACTACACACATTTAGAGAGCATGCAGTGTTAAACAGAAGTAATCTAGTACTTAAAGCCTACTTTATATTTGCTATCTCACCCCTAAAAGGCACTGACACACTCATTGAGGTCTTTAGAAAGATGACAACACTTCCAAGAGTGGCATAATAGGACTCAGTCTTTCATTTCGGCTTAGGCCTGACATTGCAAGCTCTGAGTCTCTAATGAAACTGGAGGAGAAAAGTGAGGTTTGAAATATGTTGCCACATGTATTAACCTGCATCCTAGTCCATATAAATATCTGCAAACATACATTACAAGTGGGCTATAGTGATGTGTGTGCTAGAAACTGAAAACGTATTCTCGCAAATTTTAATTTCTGACCTGTTTCCTGTTAGGCATGTCTGTAGTTCTACGTGTAATTTATGCGTATGGTGTAGGTGATTATCCTAATTAAAAAACTATACAGTCTATCATAACCCTTGTTAAATATTGACAGAGCTACTTCATCTTTGAGTCCCAGAACCACACATCTCTTTTCTAAGTAGCCTACATGGAACGATTTGAACATATACGTTCATACACTACTGTCTTTTATAATAACCAGAAAGTGATCCATGGTGCTTATTGTACACACATTTATGAAGCATGTGCTCTAAAACACAGGTAGTCTAGTGCCTATAAGATAATTTACATGTATTATATCACTCCTTAAAGGGACTGACACACTCATTGAGATCTCTAGAAAGATGCTGACACTAATAACCGCTGCCTTTCATTTCACTGTCAGCTCTGTCTCACTAATAAAACTGGTCAACAAATATGAGGTTTAAAACACGTTCCCAAGTGTATTAGCCAGTATCCTGGTCCATAAAACTCTTTGCAAACGTATATTGCAAGTAGGCCATACATGTTGAAAAGTGTGCATTAAACTGCAAGCGTACTCTGTCAAGTTTCAATGTGTGACTGCTACCATGTCTAAGTTACGACTGTACTTGTACATGTAGTCTCAGATGTTTGGTACACCAGATGATTCTAACTTAGAAGCTGAACCTTCTATCATACCTCTGGGCAGATATTGAAAGAGCTATTTTACCTTTCAGTCCAAGAACCACACATCCGTTTCCTAAGCAAGCCTAGTGAAAGAACGTAAACACAAAGCTTCATACCGTGCTATTGTATAAAATAAGCAAAAAGTCATCCATGCAGCTTCCTTTACACACATCTACAGTGCATATGGTTTGAAACAGATGTAGTCTAGTGTCTACGGGCTAAAAGGCACTGACACACTCATTGAGATCTCTGGAGAGATGCTGATACTAATAAGAGTGGCATGACAGGAGTCAGGCTTTCATTTTGTGCTATGCCAGGCATTCTGAAATCTGTCTCAGTAATGAAACTGGTCGACAAATGTGAGGTTTAAAACATGTTCTGTAATGTATTAAGCACTATCTTAGTCCATAGTCTCTGGAAAGGTACACTGCAAGTAGGTTGTAGAAACTGATGTATGTTCTTTAAACTCAAAACATAGGGGCCGATTCCGATTCGGGCCGGAAATCTCTCCGACCGAGCCGGACCCGGAGAGAATTCTGACCGAATCGGACCCTAGCAGTCCGACCGGACGAGTACGATGCATTCGCATGCTTTCGGACTCGATTCGGTCGGACTCCCATTGAAGTCAATGGCAGCCGGTCGTACAACGCATACGCGGGCTCCCATTGACTCAATGGGTGCGAGGCGAACAAGGGCGCCCCCTACAGCGTGTACGCGGCAAAGCGCATCATGCCGTACATGCACAGGTAGGGGGGACCCACGGGTCCCCCCTGTGTGCGACTCGTGCGGCCACGCGTACAGGGGGTCCGACGCGGACCCCCAAAGTCCGGCTCCGACAGCTCTTTCGAGCCGGACGGCGCGAGTCGGTCGGACTGCTCGCGGTGCGCATCGTACTTACCCGGCCGGGGAACGTCTCCATTGCGCGGTGCGAGTCGGGTCCGTCTGAGTCGGTCGGAGCGCGTTGAAGCCACGTACGAGTCGGTCGGCGATTTCGCGGGCGCTTGCATCGTACTCGCTCGGCCGGACCCGCGTACGAATCGGTCGGGAAACAGGGCTCCGAATCGGATCCGGTGAAGCCGAATCCGATTCGGAGCCCTACCGGCCGAGATCGGAATCGGCCCCTTAGTCTGTCAAGTTTCCATCTCTAACCTCTTCCGTGTCTCAGCCATCTCTGTACTTCTACATGTAATGTTAGACGTATGGTGTAGCTGATGGTCATAACTTGAAAATTAAACAATATATCATACCCCAGGCCTAATATTGAGAGAGGTACTTCACCTTTCAGTCCCAGAACCACACATCTTTTTTGTAAGCAAATCTCGTGAAAACAGTTAAGCACATAGCTTCAAACCCCACTGCCTTGTATAATAAGCAGAATGTCATCCATGCACCTTCTTCTAAACACATTTTACAGAGCATGTGGTGTGAAACAAAGGTAGTCTAATACCTATAGACTACTTTACATTTGCTATCTCATCCGTGAAAGGCACTGACACACTCATTGAGGTCTCTAGAAAGAGTCTGACACTAATAAGGGGCCCGATTCACAGAACTAACTTAAGACAAAATCCTAAACTTACTACCATTTTGGTATTCACAGAAGGCACTTACTCATTTTGGTATTCACAGAAGGCACTTACTTACTCATTTTGTGTAACTTACTCATTTTGGTATTCACAGAAGGCACTTACTCATAAATGAGTAAGTGCCTTCTGTGAATACCAAAATGAGTAACTTACTCATTTTGTGTAACTTACTCATTTTGGTATTCACAGAAGGCACTTACTCATCAATGAGTAAGTGCCTTCTGTGAATACCAAAATGAGTAAGTTACACAATATGTAAGTTACTCAAAATGAGTAAGTGACTCAAAATGAGTAAGTAAGTGCCTTCTGTGAATACCAAAATGAGTAAGTGCCTTCTGTGAATACCAAAATGGTAGTAAGTTTAGGATTTTGTCTTAAGTTAGCTCTGTGAATCGGGCCCAAGATTGGTATGACAGGAGTGGCCTTTCACTTTGGATAAGACCTAGCAATGGGAGCTCTGTCTCTCTAATCAAGCTGGTCGAGAAATGTGAGGTTGAAAACATATTCTTAAATGTATTAAACATATAACTCTCTGCAAAGGTACACTGCAAGTAGATTGTAGATAGTGATGTGTGTGTTTGAAACTGAAAACGTATTCTGTCAAGTTTGAATGTCTGGCCTCTTCTGTGTCTAACCCATGGCTGTAGTTGTACATGTAGTCTGAGAGTCCAACCACACACCCACTACTTATACACTCATCTAATCTAACTATCACTAGTCAGACACTCATACAGTGAATCAGGCAGTACTCATGCACTCATTCAATCACTAAGACAATATTTATCAAACCTCCCAGGAACTACTCACACACTCATGCAATTAGCCAGGCACTTGTCATGCAGTCATGCAATCACTCAGTTACTACTCTCGCACTCATCCAATCAGAATCCAATCCAACAGACACTAACTATGCACTCATTCTTTCGCACGGGGACTACATATGCACTCACCCAAATACCCAGGTAGTACTCTTACAGTCATTCATTCATTCACTCAAGTACTACTCTTGCACTCATCCAATCACCCAGACACT
This sequence comes from Calotriton arnoldi, assembly GCA_963921515.1. Lineage (NCBI taxonomy): Eukaryota > Metazoa > Chordata > Amphibia > Caudata > Salamandridae > Calotriton > Calotriton arnoldi. The sequence goes on along the minus strand of CAWUFW010003745.1, from coordinate 1,670,423 downwards.
ACTTTTGTACTCATCCATGCACTCAGGCACTACCCATGCACTCATCTAATGACCCAGGCACTACCCTTATTCTCATCCATTCACTCACGCAGTACCCATGCACTCATCCATTTAGTCAGGCACTACCCATGTACTCATCCAACTACCAGGCACTACCCTTGCACTGATCCATTTACTCAGGCACTACCCATGCAATAATCAAATCACCCTGATACTAACCATACACTCATGCAATTATCCAGGCACTACCCATGCACTCATCCAATCACTAAGCACTCCCCTTGCACCCATTCATTCACTCAGGCACTACCCTTGCACTTATCCAATTACCAAGGCACTACCCATGCACTCATCCGGTCACCCAGGCATTGCCCATACACTCATCCATTCAATAAGACACTACCCATGCAGTAATCAAATCACCCTGTCACTATCCATGCACTTATCCAATTATCCAGGCACTGCCCATGCACTCATCCAATCTCCAAAGCACTAACCTTACCCTCATCCATTCACTCAGGCACTACTCATGCACTCATCCAATTACCAAGGCACTACCCTTGCACTTATCCATTCACCCAGGCACTACCCATGCGCTCATGCAATCAATCATGCACTACCCATACACACATCCAATGACACAGGCACTACCCTTGCACTTATCCATCTAAACTGGCTTTACCTATGCTGGTGCACTTTTACACCTCCAAGCATGAAAATATGACACAATGCTGGTGGAAAAGTGCCACCAGGACCTTTATAAAGGAGCCCTCAGTGACAGACTCACATATATAGACATACATTTAACAAATAATTTATCTTTCTTTTAACCAGAATAATTGGTTCTGAACACAACCGTTTTTTAAGCAGTTTTTTTAAATTTTCTAACTATTGTGTAGATTTTTTGGGTGTTTTTATTTTATTTTTCCAAAAACTAAAAAAAACTAGAATGAGGCAGAAGGAAAACCATCTCTGCTATAACAATAATGCAACAAAAAAAAAGAATTTGCACTTATGTGCATCAATTGTTTGAATTAGGGTTGAAACAACTTGTTCACCCACTCCCAGAGAGGTACTACATTTCGGACAGTACATACCAATTTTCCCAAATTCAGGGATGGTCACATGAATATTGGCCACAACACTTCAAGAAGATGTTCCAGGAGTACTTCCACCAGCAGCAGCCTCTCCATCTCAGCCGGTGCGAGGTGAGTCGGGTGGATTGTTCTTAGGTGTTTGTACATACTAAAGGTGCCACAGCTGTACTTCTTTTCACTACCCCGGGAAAGGATTTTTTTACAGATGGTGAATGTCACTTTCCGGGTGTTCACTTTTTTTCCCCCTCTGGTATGCTAAAAACTGCCACAAGATTCTCTCCTTCTTTATCCTCAGTGACTCTTCTTCCTCCTCTTCTTCTAACATTCTTAATTTTTCCTCCTCCTGTTGTCTGGAAGAACTAGCCATAGTTTTTGAAAAACCAGATAATCATACCAAAAAAATCAGCCTTCTCCTTAACTAGTAGAAAGTAGAATGAGAACCACACCCTCCTATTTCTAGAAACAGGTGGGAGTTTGAACTTCTTATGATTGACAGGTGTTACACCAATCCAATTTTTTTTGGTTGGTCACATTCGGTCTGCGACTTCAACGCGATACCACTGCTCCGGGTGCGCGATTCCGTAAAATATATTAAATCATAACTTATTGGACAAATAATTGAAAAGTTATAATTTTGTACCATTGTTAATAAACCTCTATATGATTTATTTCAATTTAAAAAATCTATATACTGATTTAGAACTTTTTCCCTAGGACTTGTGAGAATTGCGACCCTTATGCAACCCCGGAAATACATAACCTAACGGTGCGCGGTGGTATCGCGGTTCCTTAAAATCTATTAAGATTAATATTGATCAAAAATATATTTTTACTGCTCGATAGACTGTTATTGTATTATTTATTAATTCCACTTTCATAAGTAAGAATGTGAACGAAACATTATATATCTATCTCAAAAATGATAGATTTTCTAAATCTACCTACGCAGTGTGACTTTAAAATGGTAAAAATGTAGAAATGAAAACTAAAATACACTGAATAACAAATAACTAATTATTATTATTATTTTTTTTAATTGCTAAGAGTTGTGGTGGGTGCGCAAATAAATAAATGGTGGTGGTCAAAAATAAAAAAAAACGGAAGCGTGAGCTCATGCGCTTTATTAAGAAACACCCCCGGGTGGCTCAGGTCCCGAGGGCAATTAAAAATAATGATGAGGGAGCCTGCATGGGGCCCCTGCAGCCCCTGGGACATCCACCTCCCCGAGGCTATAATAAATTATAATGTGTGGGGGGGCTCCAGCCCCCCTATGCAGCCCTGGGGATGTCACACCCGGGGGTAATACAGTGAAAAGTAGGGGGCAATGTGCCCCCGCAGCCCCATGGACGGTCACCATCCCGGTGCTATATTTAAAAATAATGTGTGGGGTGCTCCAGTCCCCCACGCATCCCAGGGGACCGCCACTTCCCTGGGGCAACTGGATACTAAATTATGTCTGGGGTCCACCACCTCCCTGGGGCTTAATTTTTGTTGGAGGGGGCCGCGCGCCCCTCTAATAGAGCTGTAGATGGCCCTGGGGACTGCCACCCCCCCTGGGCCGGCTCCTGCAATGTCCCAGGGTGCCCACCCCGGGACATTGCAGTTTGCTATGGCTTGGTGGGAGCACTGTTCCTGCCAAGCCATAGCAAATCGTGCTCCGCTTCATGGAAGCAAGAGCATTGAAAATGGTAGTAGCCAATTGGCTACTTACCTTTAGAGTGCCTACACCCTTTAGTGACCCCTTCCAGCAGGGAAGGGGCATTACCTTAGCCCTGATTGGAGGTTTCTTCATTATTCCAAGATGGTGGAAATTCAGGAGAGGTGTTCACATTGCCTGCCCAGCCCTAGGGCTAGTGTAGGCTAAATGGAGACCCTCCTCCTCATCTAACTAATTTTTCTGCCTTTCCTCCCACAAAAAGTGGAGCAGGAAAGGGTGCTTGGTCTCCCCCACTATCTGGAGGTTGACTGGGTTGGATTTCAAAGGCAGCATCTTCTTTGAAGCTTCCCTCCCAGGAAGGCCATCCTGTCCTGGGGAGGTGTGAAGCACCTCCACCCAGAGCAAGTTTTTTCTCTGTCCTCTGAAAGCGCTGGCTCTCAACCCATAAGGTCAGAAACATGTCTAGTGGCGGCAGACTGACAAAAATGAGTCAGGAACAACACCAGGGATTGGCAAGCTTTCAGGGGACCATCTAAAAGGGTCTCCTGTGTGAATGTATTAATAAATCCAAACATCCTAGAAATCAGTGAAACCATCATGGAGTGAAGAAACCTTTATTGACAGTTATCAAGCACATGTACTCCTTATGGCTTCCCTGTGCACTTAAAACATCTCAAAATAGACTGGACATTGTAAGAGCATATCTGCTGATACTAATATGCCCTCAGATAAGATATAGTGCACCCTGCCTTAGGGCTAAAGGCCTGCAGTAGGGGTGACTTACCTGTACCTTATCCAGTGTATGGGAGGCATGGCAGACAGGGCTGTGTGCTGTGTCAACTCTTCGGATTTTTCTCCACCTAGATACGCACCCTTCAACGGTAGAGTGCATACCCTTGTTGAGGGGTCCTGGGGTGGCACAACCAGTGCTGCAGCCCCAGAGCACCCTCTGCAGTACCCACCTCCTAGACACCAGGGGTACCATTTACTCATCTCGTCGATGATGAAACACCCCAAGCTTCAGCGGGGCAAACCTGGATCTCAGGCCAAGTCGTGGTCTCGGCGACAGGCCAGTCAACTTATGGAGCATTTTGACAAATATTCTCCAAATGAGTCCAAACTTCTGGATCTTCTTCCAGAAGGTCCTTTTTAGCTCTTGAAGTGTTCACAACACCAATTTAAGGATCCAGAAACTCTGAGGTGCTCCTTTAGAAGTTTGGACTACAAGACCCACAATGCACCCAGCCATAGCCTAAAAAGTCCACTGAACTCTGTCCAGCTGATGATGCAGGTGGAGCTCTTTTAACCTGTTGATTTCAGGGAGTCCACTCCTCAAACTTTTAGAGTTGCACAAAGTTCTTCTTTTGCTGAAGCCCAGAGTGTGCAGCAGGTGCAGCCCTTCAGAGTGAAGTACTCTTGGTGCATGCCAGGGGTTCAGCAGGGCAATCCTTCTTCTTCTTGTTTCTTCCAGGAAGGGATCTAAGTTGCTGGGCAGCTCTCCCATATTTATCCACTCTTCTGGGCTGCCAAGCTGATCAATGGGGTTCAGGGTGCCACCCTCAATGATGACCACTTCCCCTGAAGTTCGTCAAATTCTTGTCCCAGAAAGCACTGTTCCATTTAATCCAAAATTGAGAAAATCTCTCCTGGAGCTTAAGGTTTGGTTAACCCAACCCACAGACGTGGCTAACTTTCCCTAACACTCCGCCTTACAGCCCCTATGCTAATTCAGTTACAGGGGCTCCCATCTGGCTCGGTGTGCAGGAAGTTGGGGTGGGCCTTGCTACTGTGTTAAATGCCTTCCCCTCTTTGAAAACCAGTTTAGCTACCCAGCCCCTTACCTGCCTTTTGCTATGCAGCATGTAGATCTCCTCCCACCAGATGTCTGTTTGTTTCCTTTCTGGAGACTTCACACCTCATCAGAGCAGTTTGGCTCAGCCCGTCAAGGGCTGGCCAATCAGGAGAGACTACTCTAGAGCTAGATTCAAGCACGTCAGAAAAGCAAGTTCTATAACATTTTTCTGTCATAGTTCTAATAAATCTATCCTTGGCAAGTTGTTGGATTTATTCTAACTATTATTTAGACGCTTTGAATTTTTATTTTAACTCACTCATGTAAATAGTTAGGCTTCATTAAAGTTTAATAAATCCTTCCCATGTTAGCCTATGGAGCTAACGCGCCACAATGGGGAAAAACGAAATTGGTATTTTTTCCCTCACCAGGGAATATAAATCATCTTTTATAATGTCCTGCTTATTTTAACATAGCACCCTACCCTTGGGGCACGTAGGGTAGAACTTAGGGGTGACTCATATATAAAAATAAGGTTGTTTAAGACTTTGGAAGTACCTTTAATTCCAAAGTCAAATTTGGACTTAGTTTTATTTTAAAAGCAGCCTGCAAAGCAGGGCTGGGTTTTAAAATGACAGCAGGTAACTCCGCAGTGCTCACTTAAGTGCATTAAATCTGCTGTGCCTCTAAACCTATATGCCATACCATATACTAGAGGATTACATGTTGGTTGTCATACCAATTGCAATTACACCTAACTACCAAATACCTTGTAAACAGAGCACTGACCCTGGGTTTGTTTAGCAGAGCCCAGGGCAGAATCAGAGTCAGTAACCACCAGTATTAGTCAAAAACTGGGGGTGATCAGGGCAAAGAAGATGAGTTTCTCACTTTATTCAATGAGCTAATAGCATTTACTACAAACCGAGGTTCTTGTTCAGAGGTTCTTTGTTGATTCCATCAAACACATTACTTTTTGGAAAGGTTTTTGTCTACTGAGCACCTCTTTCTGCTTCTAGGAATTTCTCTTCAGTCACCATTTCAAAACAAGTTATGCAGCAGAAAAGGTGACCCCCCCCTCCCCCATCCAAACAAGGTCCAACCCTTCCTGGTCATTTACTAAGTGAACAAACTATTTCTCAGACTTGGAAGGAAGGTTTGATGACAAGATATTCAAGCCAGAGGTAGTAATATACTTTTCAGTGTTTCTTTCACATCAAGGGAGCAGCCAGAAAAATAAAATAAAATACCCCCACATTGAATCATACCGCTCTATATGAATGAACAAAGTATGCTATAGAGATCTCTTCTACAAAGGTGAAAGAGAATTGCTTCTGTAAGCAAAGTTCCTTTTCTTCCATCTTCCATTCTTTCCTTCCTCCTCTTATTTACTGTCTACCTTTCTTTCCATCTTTCTTTCATGACTTCCATTGTTTCCATTCAGCTTTCTTTCTTTTCTTAAATTTTAGTTTCCTAGTTTTCCTAGTCTTCTTTCTTTCTTTCTTTAGCCTTCATATTCCATTTTTCTCTAATGTTTTTTTTTTACTCTGCCATTTTTAGAGTTTCTGTTTTCACAGCACTTTGTGTTGTCTTTTGGTACCTTCAGAGTACTGAATCATACGTGATATAGCTTGCTTATTGGTAGGAATAGTTAGCATCCATGCAGTTGGAGTGAGTAACCCTGTCCAATACTCTTCAACAAACTCATTTTCAATCTCAATTAAAAGCAAGTTTGAAAAGTTTCCTGAACTTATGTTGTTGGGTTTTATTCTTAGTTTGAGGTTAAAGGTATTTCAGAAGTACAACCCTTGCCCTCCCAGGGATCATCTCCAGTGTTTAATTCTCTTAAAAGATTGTTGGATGATACAGTGAGCCCATATTAAATGATGTTTTCTACTGATGGAGAGGTTGTGGGATGTTAGATTTTGCCAGAATGCTGGATCCCTGCCCATGAGATTATAGCACGTTACAACGCGTGCTTTTACTAAGCGTAGGTAACAACGCGGTCGTTACAACAACCGCGTTGTTACAACGCGATGCCATTACTACGCAAGTCATTACATCGACTTGCAGTAGATGGCGCCGTAACATTAGGAATGTATAATTTACTATTCCAACTCCAGCCTACGCAACAGTAGGGAAGGTGTTGGAATAGTAAATTATACTATTCCTTATGTTAGAGCGCCATCTACTGCAAGTCGATGTAATGACTTGCGTAGTAATGGCATCACGTTGTAAAGGCATCGCGGTCTAATGACCACGATGTAAAGGTCGTTTCCCGCCCATGAGGTCTTAGTGTGTGGGACACAAGACCTTAAATTACACCCTTCCATCTACTGGGCCCCTAGAGGGTTTTAAGAGCATGGATGATGTATTTCCATTTGCACGTCATAGTACGTTCTAGCTGAATTGTTCTGAATGGTTCTGGTCTGGATGGAGGAGTGAAATCATTTTCTAGAGCAGAGAGAGCTGCATTTGTATGTCCTTTGTCACAGCATTACCTTAGGGAACAACATTGAGCTTGCTGTCAAAGAGAATTCTCAAATTTCGCACGTTAATGAGGAGTGAGAGGTTTTTAAAGTTTGAAAGCCAGGTAAATGGTACATCGGGATCAGGGATCTCAAAACTCTAGAATCTCTGTATTAGCACCATTCATGCAGAGGAAGCTTTCATTCATGAGGTGGAACATTGGCTCCAACAACAAAACAATACATATTGGATTTTGAGGACTGTTTTCTAAGATTAAGTAGATTTGCCAGAGGGAGTACTTAAATGTTGGAAAGCAGGCAGTTGAGGGATGATGCAGAGGTTCAATTGATTTCACTCTGAGTCTTTGGATGGGCTTGGTGAGAGGTGGTTGGATCCATGGCAGCAGATGTCCTAAGCTTTCTGCTCCTTGCTCAAACCTTTAGCACAAGTATTGTGTGGTTATCAGTATTGTAGGCTGCTTAGACGTCAAGGAGAATGTGGGAGGTTTTCTTATGCTCATATAGGGCGAGAAGAAGCCCGTCAGTTACATTGGCTATTGTGGATTTGGTGTTACTCCCATCTCAGAATCCAGATTCCGCATATTTTTGACATTCCCACTCCTGTTCTCTCACCATAATTGTACCGGGAATGGGGACATTTAAGAGAGGTTGGTCATAGGTCAGTATTTTTTGATCATCAGAGGTGTTATTCAGGACAGGGAGTGGGGCCCAAGCTCAACAGCTTCACTACACTGTGTGGCAACACTTACTTGTCTGCTGGTCCTTCAGTGAATACAGTAACACTGCTGCTATCATGACCTTCCTCTTGAATATGAACACTGTTATACCCTCCGTTGGTAATGAGTTTGACCAGATTTGCTGACCTAAACTGGTTTGCCTCCTAGAAAACTCATGCAATGAGTCTTCAGAAGTTGGTATCTCCTGCCCAACCAATTACCAAACTCCACTTTTCACTGTATATGGATCAAGGGCGTTCAACACCTGATGTGGAACAGGAATCTTCAATGGATTTTCTGAATGCTCTGGAGTGCATTACAGCAGTATGTCGGTGGAGCAGAGGCAAACTAGTAGACAGGCTGCATAAAGATACAATGGATGGGGCTAGAGAGGATGCACACTGTAAGCAAGAGAGACAGCACAGAGCAATGAGAGGATCCACATGCACAGAGAAGCAGATTTACTTCCTTTCATTGCTCTGAGGCATTTGTTTGTGAACTTGTAGAATTAAGAGATTTCTGACAGTCTCTATGACCTCTCATAACCAGTTCAGCAGAGCTTTTTTCCGAGGCATTGATCATCTTCGGTATCACTCTATCAGTACATTCTACAGATCAGATTAGCATCGAAGTCCATGTGGGAACTCCACATGAAAAGCTGTACTAGATTACTGAAGAGATATGCAATGACAAATGGAAGGAGAATAGCTCAGGTCAGCTTGTGGTACCCATCTCCTATCCAAAGCATACTATCCTTGTACAGCTCTTGGTTCTGGCAGCTTGTGAGCTAGACCCATTATCTTGTGTGCATGTGTGTTCTTCAAGGGAGACCACCTGAAGTATTTACTGCATGCAGACAGGGCCAACCTCTTAAAGTTAAACAACTGTCTCGCAATTTGAGAGACATCAACACCAATGATCTGACATCCATCACCAAAGATAGGCTTCAGCCCCCTCCCAACATGACCAACCTTGACGAGCTTTCTGATCACTACATTAACACTATGGCTAACATTTTTGATACTGTGGCACCGAAGCAACTCAAAAGGATTCCAGCCAAACAATCCAAACCTTGGTTTAATGGTGCCCTAAATGATGAGAGGCGCAATCTCAGACTCTCAGAGAGACTTTGGGGAAATACACCTTCCACCACAAGCCTCTATCAGCTAAGGAAGGCGAGAAGTATTTACAACAAACACATCCGCATCGCTAAAACTGACCACTTCAGGGCTCAGCTGGATGGCACTATGAATAGACCCAAGAAGCTCTTTGAAATCATCAAGCAACAAGCTAACCACTCCAGCAACACTTTTGCGACTCCCTTGGCCTTGCTTCCTAGTGCACTTCTCTGAAAAATCAAGGAAATCTAGCTGGAGCTGATTCCTGACTCGCCCTCGTTTCCACCTCCTAACCTCACCGTCTCATCAGGTGAGCTGGCGAAACCGTCGAAATTGTGCTTTCCCATGGGTTGGTCCCTCAAAAACGACATCTCTTGGAATTATTTTCTCCTTCCAGATGTCACAGAGCTGGTCCACAACATGTCGTCCCTTAAACCTTCCAACCATTTCTGCGACCCACTTCCTGCTAAGTTTTTCTAAGATCTCAACTCGGCCAATCTCCCCCTGTTGTCTCGGATCATTCATGAATCTCTCTTACAGGGTAGGATACCTGATTGCCTCAAGACTGGGCAAGTCACTCCCATCTCGAAGAAGCCCAACTTGGATTTATCTGACCCTAACAACTTCCTTCCTATCATCAGCATCATGACTCTAGCTAAATTGCTTGAGAAATGTGTCCACTCGCAGTTATGCAACCACATAGAGAAATTTCGACTCCTTGACCCTTACCAGTCGGGTTTCAGAGCAGGGCACAGTACTGAAACAGCACTAACGTACATTGTTGATGATGCCCTGAGATCCGTTGATCAAAATGTCCCTTGTCTCCTGATCCTTCTGGACCTGTCCTCAGCATTTGATACAATCAAACATGAAAACTTGATTGCTCTTCTGCAACATAGAATGGGTCTCTCTGGCCCGGTCCTAAATTGGTTTACTTCCTTCTTACATAACCGCACACAAAGAATCAAAGTTAACCACTCCCTTGCAACCAGTACCCCTGTTACGATTGGAGTTCCGCAAGGATCCGCACTTTCACCCACTCTTTTCAACCTCTTTATGGATCCACTGACCGTCATTCTAACCCATTCTAGCATTCAGTATCACATGTATGCAGATGACACGCAACTGTACTTGAAGATCTCCTCTCAAGAGGACATAAAAACGCTAAATGATGCTCTCTCACAAACGCAACAATGGTTAGCCCAGAACCATCGTTTGTTAAATACTCTCAAAACGGAATTCCTTCTGATTACTCCCCCCAACCACTCTGCACCTACCCTGGACTGGCTTAAACAACTCACTGCTCTTAATTGCACCCCTCATGTGGTTGACTCGGCTAAATCGTTAGGCATCACCATGGATAAATACCTCAACATGCAAGCGCACATCAGTGCAACTACTAGGGGAGCCAACTTTCAACTCAACACACTTAAGAAAATCAAGCCTTTCCTTCCTCCCGAAGAAATCAGGCCTGCTGTACAATCCTTGGTTATCTCTCGACTGGAATATAGCTTGGTGACCCTTGCTGGTCTGCCCATAGCTAGTTTGGCCCCTCTCAGAGCTACTCTAGACGCATCGGCCAGGCTCATCACTGGCTCCAGAAAACATGACCACATTTGCCCCGACCTTTTGCAACTAAATTGGCTGTCTATCGAAGCTAGGATACGCTTCAAGATAGCTTGCTTGACGCATAGAGCCTTACACTACAACACCCCGGCTTACTTGGCTAATAAGCTTGTAACTATCTGGCTCATCTCGGAACTTAAGAAGCACGTCTACCCTACTTTTGAAGCCTCCCAAATTCAAAAAGAAAAGATCTTACAATTGTGCTTTCACCGGACTTGCCCCAAGAATTTGGAACGCTCTGCCTTCTGAGATCAGATCCAATCCTTCCACTACATCTTTCAAGAAACATGTCAAAAGGCTATTCTTGAGTGAACACTAACAGATTCAGCTTGTTCTCATTCCCTGTCTACAAGTTTGATTCCTATTTTTACAACGTTGTGTTGATGTATTTTATCTTTATCTTATTTTTGGTACCTTGCTCTAGGGCAACTGATTCTTACTTCACTATGTTGTTTCGACTTACAGTATTCTTGTCTGTTAATTGTTATCTGGCTCTAGGGCAATTATGATAAGGCACGGGTCGGGCCAACTCCCCAACTCCTGACCTTGTTTGTTTTCCCCCCGCTGTTTTGACAATGCACCATGTGTACAATTGTGTTTTATTTGTGCTTTCGCCACATCTGTACCCGTAAGGGTCTTGTTCGCGCTTTATAAAACTTTTCAAATAAATAAAATAAAATAAATAAATTAATTAATTAATTATCTTTGTCAGAAAATGATTCACAATTTGCTCTAATACATAAATTGGAAACTAAATAGGTAATCAACATTTGACCTCACATTTGAACTTCTTATGGCATCTTTTATATATACTGTGAGGTTCAAGAGAGTTGCTCCCATCACAAGTCAGAAAATAAATTGCTGTCAAAATTATACATTTACATTTGAGATATGTGCTATTTATGTTAGCTGCCAGTGTAGCATTCTAAGTTCGTCAATGCATGTTTAGAACGGAAAGGATAACCAACCTGTTTACCAGTTCCTATAACTCACATCAATATAATTAAAGAGGGAGGGTGTCTGTATAACAGATTTAGAACACAATGGGGCATATTTACAAGCTCCTATCGCCACAGGAACGTCACTTTTCGACGTTCCTGTGGCGATAGAGGCTTCACCTTATTCACAAGTAGGCCTGGGCGGAATACTACGCTACGCTCGCGTAGTTTGCGAAGTTTGCGCTACTTCGCACAACGCGAATTGCACGTAGCACAGTGCAAACACGCGTAGCGTAGCGTAGTGCAGCGGTCATTTTTCGCCAACTTGACGTTGAGGACCGCGAGCAAGCAAAATGACATCCCGGCGAGACTTTTTCCTCGTTCGCGATCAGCAACACAAGTTGCCGATCGCGAGCGTGGAAAATAAACCTCCCGGCGAGATTCTCAACGCGGGGAGGTCAGGTTTCTCATTGCGAGTGGTCGCGTATGCTCGCGACCGCTCGCGATGAGAAACTACCAGTTCGCGTTGAGAAAGCTGCCGCTCGAGTAAAAATCTACTCGAGCGGCAGTAAAAGACAGCTCGCACTGTGCAAGATGCCGTTTTCAATGATTGCACAGTGCGGACAAGCATCCGGCACTGTGTAATCATTGCGAACACGCACTACGCAGTTCGCGTAGTGCTACGCGAAGCTCGCGTAGTGCGAACTTCACTTTGCGTAGCTTAGCGAAGCGCTACTTCGCGAACTACGCCCAGGGTTATTCACAAGGCAGCGTTAAGCCACATTACGTGGCTTAACGCTGCCTTGTGAATAAGGCCCCCTTTCACGCTATACTTAGCGTGAAAGGAGAGGGCAATGGGTGTTGCTGTGGGCGTTCCACCGCAACACCCATTGCTTCTGACGCTGCCTCCTATTCACAAGAGCAGCGTAAATAGGAGGCAGCGCCAGAATTAAGACCAGGGAAAACCTGGTCTTAACCTGCCGAATCGAGGAGAAATGTTTCATTTCTCCTAGTTTTTGCTGTTTTCATGTGTGCTGCGTTGTGAGGCACACATGAAAACAGCAAAAGGCCAATGATTGTGTATGTACAGGAAGGTCCCCCTTCCTGCACATAAACAATCATTTTTTGAAAATGCCGATTTGCAACTTCTGTGTGTGCTGTATTAAGCTGCACACATAGAAGTCAGAAAACAGCATTTCATGATTGTTTATGTTCAGTAAGTGGGACCTTCCTGTACATACACAATCTTCCCCTGCACGCAGACACCCTTGCACCATGGTGCACGGGTGCCTGCGTTGGCGCTAAGCTGTTACACTTAGCGCCAGTGCAGGGGGAAATGCAAGGCTGCACCATATCCTTGTGAATATGGTGCAGCCTTGCGTTTCTGAAGTGGCGAAGTGAAGCGTTAAGCCATGACGGCTAACGCCTCACTTCACCACTTCCTTGTGAATATGCCCCAATGTGTTTGCTATTATGCATCTCCACACAGGGACTGGTGTCCTGACAGGAAGCCAGACTAGACCTCTTGTAGCTGGGACTGTACTGGCATTAAAATCGTGCCAGTAGTAAGGGTGCACAAGACTTAGAGTAAAAATTATAATTTGCCTCAATTCTATCCTCATCCTTTTTTTGGATGCTAAGGCTGTTGGTACACTAGGCTTTTCTGTTTTGGATTGACATGTATTTTTAATTGTATTTCTCTGGGGCATGTGTAACACATCTCTTCTAAGAATGGTTAAAGTGGTACTTTTTTGCTATTAATTACCCAGCCAATGGTGGGATTCATTAAAGTGAATTTTGAAAGGCTAGCAATTATGTCATATCCGACATCGGAATTTTATAATTAAAAGGTACAAAATTTTAACATTTATTAGTCCTATTCTACTAGTGAGTGAGTAACCTTTTATTTAGAAAACTCAGAAAGCTCGAACATTCTTTATTGAGTGCAGTTCAGTTCCGGTGAGGAACCATTTGCTGTTCAAAAGAATTCCTTCACAATAGGTGGAATGAGGGGAGGACGTTTCTAAGCTTTTCCAATGAATTGTCAAACGAGATGTGAAGTGGCAGCTGCTCTTTCATCTTCTGCAGAGATTAGCTGCACACAATGGCCCCATAAGACAAAGAGGGTTATTGCAAGTTACCTTGCTCTGAAGTATGCAATCTTTTCAGTCCACAGGGAGGATATACTGTTCCAAATGCTATCTTGCGCTGAAAGAAAGATGCTTGTCATCTTGATTTTCATAAAACATAGAATGTGAGATTTTCATAATCTCAACTGAAGTGTCATAGGGCCAGATGTGCTAAAAATCAATTTGTTTAAAATGGTTGCAAATGAAGGACTGACTTTTACCGAATTTATTTTAATTTTGTGAACGGATTACATAATGACAGGTTCATTCACACAACCATTCGTAGTGGGTCACAATCCGACCTACCTCATTAGCATGCATGATGTAGGTCGCAAATTGCACCAACTAAGGGGCATATTAGCAAGGGTAGTATCACCACTTTAGCGGCACTTTTTGCCGCTAAAGCGGCGATATTTTTATCGCCCTATCAGCAAGCTGTCGCTAACAGGCGTTAGCGACAGCTTTCTGGCGATAGCGGCCGGTTTTCCTATCGCCTTGCATGCCAGCGATAATTATCACTAATGACATGCAAGCTAGGCGTTCCCAACTAAAAGCGACTGAAAACAGTCGCTAACACAACTTACCCCTATTAGCAACGCACGCGAAGCGATAAAAAACTCGCGCTAAGCGCGATTATCGCTAGAATTTAACACCTGCTAAAAACATGACTTACCTGTTTGTTCAATGGGAGGTGGATGTCAGGCTAAGTCCCCCATGGCGTTAATGCATGAATATCGCTGGATTTCCAGCGATATTCACGCATTTCGCCGCTATCGCTGGATATTTTATCGCATTGGAGATAAACGTTGCTAATAACGTGTTATCTCCGTGATAAAATCCAGCGATACACGGCGATAAAAAAAAACACGCTAAGCGCGGTTTGTGATAATTATCGCAAGTTGTTGCTAATATCCCCCTAAGATTTTCTGGAGTGACAGGGATGGTGGCCATTGGGGTCCTAAATGTAAAATTGGATGAGTTTGAAAACAAAATGAAAGCTTTTACGAACATTTTTTTTATGATTAAGCAGTGGTCCCATGAGAACCCCTTCCCATTTGCAAATGGGTTACCACTACCTTTCAGTAGTTGGCAAAATAATAATGTTTTGCAAACAGATTTCGGTCACAAGACATAAATTATTATCATAGCGATTTGCTAATTGGAAAGGATACCATAAACACACACCTTCCAAATAGTGATTCAGTTTGTAGTTGCAAACCCAAATTTGTGGTTTGGTAATGTTTTTCGGAATTGCAGCTTGGTTTTGGTACGTACCAAAAAGCTGTTTTGCAGTTGCAAAGGGTCCAATTTTGCGAATTGACAAAAAGCTTTCCGACCACAACGTGTCTTAATACATCCAGCCCCACAGTCCTTTGCTGACATTCTTTAGAAATATAAGGGGGGTGGTACTATTTTGGAATATTTGGGGACTGCTTTGAAAGTACACATCTATAGCAAGTTCTCTTTAACATCAGTTTCTATCCACTTCCCCATAAATATCACTGCAGCATAAAATAGTTGTCCATTGCCAAATATACAGTTGAGAACTTAGCATAAAAACTTGTTCTACAGTACCTTCTGAAAGCCATGAATTCTTAATGTTTCTTGTATCCTATATCAGCCCCTCGTCATTTCAAATTGCATGTTATGTTATGTGTATTTTTAAATCTCACTATCATCCGCAAGGATATCCTGGCGCTGAGCAGGTGTGTGTGTCTAGCCCTGCCTATAGTAGTTTGGTTAATTGAAAATCCAGGTCTCCAGCAGAAGAGAGGAGGACGTTCTGATGTCGAGTGTGAGGTCGTTCCACCCTTTAGAAGTGATGTACAAGAACCCCTGTCCTCCTGATCTGGTTCTGTGTATGCAAGGGATGTGTGTGAGTAGGAGTTATGCAGTGCGGAGGTGTCTGGGTGGTTGGTGGAAGGAGATGCGACTGTTCATGTAGGTGGGATCTATGTTGTGTAGTGCCTTGAACGTGAGTGTGAGACATATGAAATGAGCACGTTTGTGTATTAGGGGCCAGTAGAGCTCCCTGAGGTGTAATGTGATGTGAGTTCTGAGTTCTGAGTTGGAGATTGGAAATGAGTCTGGTTACCAAATTCAAGATGGTTTGTGGTCTTATCATGAGGTACTTGGTGATACCGGCATCACTGTGCCCGTAGTCCAACTTGCTAGCGAGGTGACTCAGGAATGAGTGATGGCTTTTCTAGTGTTGCTTGGGAGCCAAGTGAAAATCATCCTCAGCATCTTCAAGATGTGAAAACAGGATGCAATGATGGTGTTGACTTGTGCGGTCATGTCCAGTTTGCTGTTTATGATGATTCCGAGGTTCCTGGCATAGGTGCTGTGTGTGGGTCCAAGTTTGGCCGGCCACGAGTTGGAGTCCAATGGTGAGGTGTTCTTGCAAAAGATCACCACTTCTGTCTTGTCTGTGTTAAGCTTGATACAGTTGGATTTTATCCAGGTACCAACGTCAGTCATGCAGGCGTTAAACTTGTTTATTGTGTTGGTGGTCTTGTCCGAGAGGGAGAGTAAGAGTTGCGTGTTGTGGTTGTAGGAGAGGATGTTGATTTTGTATTCACGGATAACGTTCGTCAGAGGGATCATGTATGTGTTGAAGATGGTGGGGCTGAGCGATGAACCTTGAGGCACTCTGTAGATGAGTGCGCAGGCTTTTGAGGAGTAATGTCCCATGCTCACAGCTTGTGTTCCATCTGTTAATAAGGAGCAAATCCAGCGGAGAGCGGGTCCTTGGATGCAAATCTCATGCAAGTGCCTGATGGGGTGTGAGAATGTGTCAAGTGCTGGAGCATGGACCATGAGAACGATGGCTTCCATGTCTCCTCTCTCAAGGATCATACGGATGTCATCTGAGGCTGCGATGATTGCTGTTTCTGCACTGTGGTTGACTTCAATCCTTTTGCAATGCATTCTTTCACAATGTGGCATTTTACAATGCATTGCAACAAACTATATTACTCGCCCCTGAACCCTAAAACCCTCTTGCCTCCCTTAACGTCTAACTGCCCCTAAACTCTATAAACCCTTTACTCCTTTTATCTCTACTTTCCCCTGAACCCTAAAAAACCTGTACCTCCTGTTACCTCAATTAACCCCCAAACCAAGCTTTAGCTCCCTTTACCCTTACATACCCCTGAACCCTAAAAGGCCCTTACTTCCCTGTATCTCTACCCAACCCTGAACTCTAAAACCCCTTACCCAATTTACCCCAACCACCCCCTGAGCTCTTTTTTCTGTCTGGCATTAGCCGAGATCTATTTAAATATGTATAATATACTTACATATAGGGGCATTCAGTCACCTCCCTTCATCCATTGATCTGTTGTTGTGTAATTAACTTTGCTTCTGCCCACTATATCATATAGAATGGGACAATGGTCAGCCTACTTAAGCCTTTAGATTGATGAGGACCTGGCATATACGCAAACATTAAAGTTTTGGAAAAACCATGACAAACCAAAACAAGAATTGCCAGAAGGCTGGCGAACAACCCATAGCTATTGGTTTTGCCAATGCTTTTTTTTTTAAAGCTAAGGCCATGCTTATAATGATAAAAATGAAATGAATAGATCCCTGGCTGCACAAGAGGTTGACTAAAAAGTTTGAATCTTCTCTGAAGACCCCCTTCACACCAGGTGATATATTTGTTTTTGTGTGCTGCCCTCTGCTATGATGGTAGGATCTTATTTGTCACCTGCCCTGGGCCAGAACAGATCTTCTTGTGCAGCGGCTGAGGCAGTGTGTCTGTGAGTACGACAGTGAGATTGAAACTTGTGCACTGCTTTCTCCATGACTCTATGGTGCTGTTTTTCTGCCACTGCTAATCTGAGCACTGTTTTTTTTTAAATTATATTGGAGAAAGCAGGACTGTCGCCTCATTTGAATGTGCATGCATTTAATATTTGTAATCAGATTCAGCACATTATAAAACTGGAGTATAGCATGTTAAATAACAACCAAGAGCTGAATAAAACTGAGGGGCATATTAACAAGGGGCCGCGGTAATCATCGCAAATCGCGCTTAGCGCGATTTGCATTATCGCCGTCTATCGCTGGTTCACATCGCCGTGTTAGCGGCGTATTTGCAACACTTTGCTGACAGGCGATATGAAACCCGGCGATAGATGGCGATACACATCAATAGCGGTGGAATACAGCGAAATAAGAACAGCGCTAATGAGAATGTTGTAAATAGGGAGATGTGGACTTAACCATGCAATCCACCTCCCATTTAACTTATAGCTAAGTCGGGATTTTTGCAGACGTAGGAATCCGGCGAAAACCGCGGTTAGCGCGGCTTTAATTATCGCTTTGCGTGTTTGGGGCCAAGTTGTAAATACCGCGGTGTTTCCTTAGCGACTTTTTTCATGTTGGTTTTCGAGGGAACGCCTATTTTGCATCTGATTAGCGATGTATATCGCTAAGATGCGAGGCGTCTCGTAAACGGCAGCTAACATGGGCTAATGCATGTTAGCGCCGCCTTGATGATTGTGCGATGTGTAAATCGCCGCTTTTCCGGCGCTATGTGCCGGGAAAGCGGCGATATGGCCCTTGTTAATATGCCCCTAAGTAATGATAGGGAATACTATTTGGATTGCTGATGGTTTACAATGCCAGGCACAGGTCTGGTGCATCCATAGTTAGAATGAACGCTCCACTAGGATGGCAAGTAACTGGCATCAATTACAAATCAAAACGGAGAAAAAATGCTTTTAATATAAAGCGAGGGGAGCACTCCAGCAGCAAAACATAGTTTTGCCTGGAAAAAAACAACATCCTCGAACCATTCCGGGTGAAGTAAAGTGATAGGTGTATTAGAATATCTCTTTAACCATCGACTCAGATAGTTGGGGCCATACGAAGTGGTCTTTAGAATCAGATTATTTTAGAGAGTATGAGCCAACTAGGCTTGTGCCCCAACACTGGTCAGTTTATTTAAACCCCAAAAAATATCATTCCTACCCCTCTCAGGGGCATATTAGCAAGACCGGCGATAAAGTTTTCGCCGTTTTAGCGGCAGGAAACTGCCGCTAAAACGGCGATAATGGGCTTGCTAATATGCGTTATAGAATTCCAATAGAAGCCCAGGTTAGATGTCCTGCACATTGACGCTTTTCTAGTATTGCCAGATGGGCAAGGTTGGAGAACAGGCTTCAAGCCGGAAGCTGCTGTGGTGTTGCACTAGGGGTGGTGTATAAATGTCAGCGCTTTCATTCTTTTATTATTAGGATACCTTTATAAAGTAAGTTAATATGTAAAGGTATATATTTGAAGATGTTTAAACGGTTCTCATGGGCTTAAGGCAAAATTTGTGTGTGCCCAAGGTAACAGAACTGTCAGGAGACAGATAAGCAGCACACATGTGCAGCAACCCTACTTCAAAGAAAATTAAAGAGCAAGGATGGTATACATTCTTTAATTCAACCCAAGTCTGGCTTATTGGGAATGGTGTGTAGGGAAAATAGAGCAGCCAAGCACTAGTTGTAGTAATTCCTAACAATTTCAATGAGCGGTCTTAGGGGTATTTGCAAATGTGAATTAAATTAGGCAAGACAATAAATGCAAAAAAGTAAGGGGCATATCTACAAGGGCTGGCGATAAAATTATCGCCGCTTTAGCGTCCGTTTTCGGACGAAAAGCGGCGATAATTTTAACGCCCTATTAGCAAGGAGACGCTAACGCGTGAATCCATGCTTCTTCGCCCTTTCACATATCGCCCAGCTTTGCATCTCTAATGAGATGCAAAGTGGGCGTTCCTCCCCAGAATAACGGGAGAAATGTCGCTAAGCGACATTTCTCCTATTATCAAGCCTCACGCTACGAAGCATGGCGACAAGAAAAGTAGCGATAACCTCTGTTATCGCTATTTCCCTTACACCTGCTTTGACACTGACTTAGCCATGATATCCTATGGAAGGTGGATATCATGGCTAAGTATGTGTAGCCCTATCAGCAAGCTATCGCCAAAAGTTGTGCGATTATCGCTGGATTTCCAGCGATAATCGCACAGTTGGCAGCTTGCGCTCTGAATTTTATCGCTTTGGAGATAAGCGTTGCTGATAGCACGCTATCTCTGCGATAAAATTCAGAGTTGGCCGGCGATAATTATCCTCACGCTAAGAGCGCTGAGCGATAATTATCGCCAGCCCTTGTAGATATGCCCCTAAATTCGTTGGTTTTAGCATGTCCAAGCAAGCATCAGAAAATTCTCCTTTTTTATACCATGTGTTGTATGTTTCGCATGATCGAATGGCAAGGTGGTGGCAAAATATCAACTCTAGATAGCTTTCAAAAAAAGAATACATTTTCGTAATGAATGATTTTTAAAGGTTACTTGATGTTTCTCTGTGTATTAAAGGCTATTTAAGGCTTTTTGTCAACCTTGCATGCAGACCTTTCACAAGGAGCAAACCACACACAAAGTAGTTCCATGGAGGGCTGTGCTAATGTGTGCTTTTTTTAATAACAAAAAACATGTTTGCCTTCAGCCAGTTTTTTACTTTACATTGATGAGCATCCGGCAGTATCTAAAAAAATTAAGTTTTGCAAAAACCATGAGAAAACAAAACAAAAATTGCCAAAGGGCTGGCGACCAACACCAGACATGTTGGCTTTGGGACATCCGCACCCTCCTGGACCAAGGCCACTCCGCAGCCCTCATCCTACTCGACCTATCAGCGGCCTTCGACACCGTCTCCCACCGCACACTAGTCACCAGACTACACGACGCAGGCATACAAGGAACAGCCCTGGACTGGATCCGATCATTCCTCACCGGAAGAAGCCAAAGGATCAGACTCCCACCCTTCCTCTCCGACCCCACGAAAATCACCTGCGGAGTCCCACAGGGTTCAGCACTGAGCCCCACCCTCTTCAACATCTACATGGCCCCCCTCGCAGCCATCGTCCGACAACACGGCCTCAACATCGTATCCTACGGCGGCGACACCCAGCTCATCCTCTCCCTCACCAAAGACCCCACCACTGCCAAACTCAACTTCCAGAAAGGAATGCAAGACATCGCAGTCTGGATGACCAACAGCTGCCTGAAGCTCAACGCCGAGAAGACAGAAGTCCTCGTCCTCGGTACCACCCCTTCTGCATGGGACAGCACCTGGTGGCCGACCGCCCTCGGAAGCCCACCTACCCCCTCAGACCACGCCAAGAACCTCGGCATCGTACTCGACTCATCACTCACCATGAACCGACAGGTCAATGCCGTCACCTCCAGCTGCTTCAACACCCACCGCAAGACCTTCAAGTGGATCCCCCCCTGAGTCAAGGAAGACAGTCACCCATGCACTCATCACCAGCAGACTGGAATATGGAAACGCACTCTACGTCGGCATCAACAAGTCCCTACTCCGCAAACTCCAGACAAAACAGAACACCGCCGCCAGACTCGTCCTCGGCATCCCCCGACACGAACACATCAGCCAACACCTATGAAGTCTCCACTGGCTCCCCGTGGAGAAAAGAGTCACTTTCAAAATCCTCACTCACGCCTACAAATGCCTACACAACAACGGACCCAAATACCTCAACGACAGAATCAACTTCCACGTACCCAAAAGAAACCTCTGATCTTCCAACCTCGCACTGGCCGAAACCCCGCGCATCCACAGAGCCAGAGCAGGCGGAAGATCCTTCATCACATTGCAGCCAAGACCTGGAACGAGGTACCGGCAGACATCAGACGCGCCCCCTCCCTGACCACCTTCAGGAAGACCCTCAAGACTTGGCTCTTCGGCTAAACAGATCTGCGGACCCCCCCCCCCCTCAGCGCCTTGAGACCCTCACGGGTGAGTAGCGCTCTTACAATTCCCTGATTGATTGATTGATTGAATTTTTTGACTATGTTGTTCTAGCCAAGGTACTCCCAAAATTACCCCAAAGGTGGGAGTGTCTATTAGATCAAAGATAAGTCATTCAGTATGCCCATTATCACACACTAAGGTTAGAGCCTCTCTCTCAAAACAAATTAGTGCAGTAGACAACTCGAACCATCTTCTGCTTGCACAGGCTCAGGTTTTTCTTTGGGAACTTTTGTGAGCCCGAGCTTGGCAACTAGGGTCAGATCAAAGAAATTGCCTGTGGCCCCTGAGTCAATAATCATGGATATTATGTGCCTCTGCTGTGGGGATAGGATTACTGTGACTCGGATAGCCAGATGCAGTGGAATTTGTGTTCCTTCATTGGTCCGATATTGTGAGATCTGTACGGTTTCTCTTGACGGGACAATCTCCCTTCTGGTCGAGAGCCTTAGTTTTCCCTGTTCTTGATCGACCTCCACATTAGCCACAGCCTTAGTCTTTTTTGGTTCTGCAGAACATTCCCAAGGGAAATTACCAGCTTTGCCATAATAAAGACATAGGCTTAATTTGTGGCAAATTTCCTTTTCCTCATTAGATAGTGGACTCCTTATACCTCCTATCTGCATAGGATAAGTATCAAGAGTCTTACTGTCTGACTTCTTCTTCTCAGTTTTGATAACAATTACTCTGGTCTCACTGTGAGATCGGTCACCCTTTCGCTCGACCAATCGGTGATCCAGCTTATTCACAAGATCAATAAATTCTGCACAATCGGGCTGATCAACAATGTGCGAAAGGGAATCTTTAAGGTGATCTCTTAACCCTCAATAGAATAAGGATGTTCTTTTCTCTTTCGGCCAGCGTGTTTCTACCACCAGTTGATTGAAAGTAGTGATATAAGTCAGCAGGAACCTTGTCGTAGGTTTAATAACTCATTGTCACTTGCTTGTATGAAAACATGTTTTGCAAATAACTTAGTCACGGCAGCCTTAAAAGCAGAATAGTTTCTATTAAAGGAATTGCCCTGTTAGCAGATACACCTCCCATATAAGAGAGTACAAACGCTATTTCAGCAGCGTCATTGGGGAACGCCTGAGGTTTGCACAGGAAATGCAATTGGCATTTACTCATAAAGGCTGCAAATGTATTACTGTCACCATGACAGCATTCTGGAGGTGCTAAGGGCACAGGACTGGGTGTAGAGACAGCTAAATGCAGATTCTGGTCAGTAGTTGTAAACTCCCCTCTTTGAAATGGTTCTCCAAATACAGGCTGGCTCAAAACTGGGCGACTATCTGTGGGTTTAGTATCCCTCCATTGTGTGAAATGTGTCCTCTCTCATTGCAACTCTTCCTTAAGTGTTGCATTTTCTGCCTTTGACATATTCAGATCTAGTTGCAACTGCTGCTTTAACTCAGACACATTGCTAGCATCATTGAAGTCCCCTGATAAGGCACGTGCTAGATCGTCCATGAATATTTGGTCTTTATTGGTCTTGGACCGCCCAAAAGGAATGTTAGGTGTGTGGCTTAGACTTCTGTCATAAGCCACCTACCTGGATCCCAGATGATTACAATTGGGCAGCCACACTAGTTCCCGAATCCTCCCGAGACTTGCCCTCAGTTTACAGGAGGAGACACTGCTCCGGTGGCAAATCCCGGGATGAAGGGGGTTGGGATGGAGAGAGCGTGTAGAGTCAAATATTCTGTGGCTCATCTACTCAACAGCAACACTACAGCAGGCATTCACACCAGTCTGATGAATGGTACCAGCAGATATGGTACCTATAAACAAAAAAGTAATAAGGCTTTATTCTAGTATTAACTCTATCTCTTAAGGTATCACCTCGCGAAAACTTTTCAAATCTCAACCAACCTTTAGTTTTGTTGTTGTTTTGTTTTCATTTAGATTGTCTGTAGAGGCTCCTTTATCAAAATTCGAAACAGTAATGAGTATGATTTCTGAAGAAAGTGGCCCCATTAGGGTCACCCGGGTCACTAATGATCACCTCTCAGCCTTTCATACTAAATAAAAGAGTCGGTCAGACAGTAGAGAATACAAACCAATAACTGTTTATTAGATACACTCAGAGCGGAGCCTAGTCTGCCCAGTCTCTAGGAGTGCTGCAGAGGGACTGAAATCGACAAGCAAAAAGATACATTATGTACATCTCGCAACTGGGCTAAAACACGCCCACAGTGGAATTTTCCAAGCAGATGCAGCTGGACAGTGAAATACAAAAAAAATAAGTTTCGATTCTCATATCTCACACCACCTAATGCAACCCAAGGTTGTTTCACCCTGTACCCGCCACCAGACAAGTGGGAGAGGGCCTCTATCTAGTGAGAAAGTTATGCACTAATATGAACAGTCCATTCATTAGTGAAGCAAAACCTAACATTGCAGAAATGAAACGTAACAAAGGCCTTTTCTCAGAAATGGCAAAGGATTAGTTTCGTTCATGGTTCAAAATGGCGTCTAAATAGAAAATGGTGCCGCGAATGCTAACTTTACATAGGCAATGCACAAACATGAATATTTCTATTCTAACATTTCAGCATCAAACCCACAAGCAAATTTGGGCGGGGTTAACTTCACCCAAGTCCTCTCTGGCAGAGTCCTGCCAATAGTATGCACAAGTTGAACAAAACAGTGGTTACCTTTGTTTGCAGCACAATGTTGCGGCTGAGCTCAGCGTGTAGTAAAATCAAGTCTGTTAATGATTCTCTCCTTTTCTTCTTATTCTTTTTTCCATCCAGGTGCGAGACCAATGCAGGACGTTCTTTGCGGTGAGGTCGAAGTGGGAGGATCAAGGGAGCTGGCAAGACAGAGTCTTTTAAGCCGGGAAACAGGTAAGTGGCAGGCGAAGAGGCTAAGCGACGGGGAGAAGTTTGGACGGTCTTTAAATAAGACTGGTTTAGAACATTCACAAAGGTCACATTCTAATTGTTTGTAACAAGGAACAGGTTCTGATAATCAACTTGATGATGCTGCCTTCTAGAAGGTGATTTAAAATGTTCGCAAAGTTCGTGTTCTAATTGCTTATAGCAAGGAACAGGTGCAGATGATTAATTTGATGAGGCTGTCTTCTAGAAGGTGCTTTAGAATGTTCACAAAGGTTGCATTCTAATTGCTTAAAGCAAGGAACAAGTGCAGGGGATTCATTTGATGAGGGCTGTCTTTCGGAAAGTTCAAATCAAGGTCATCTGTGCCCATTACTTGATACTTATTCTGGTGGATTTTCTGGATGTTTCTGCGACACCTGAAACCTGACCTTGCATATGCATGGTAAAACATTTGTAAAAGCTATTAAGCCTTTTCAAATAAACCGGGGAACACCAGCTGCAGCTAGCTATCACCAACAGCATGTAGTACGGTCAAAAGTCAGGGTACAAGATGTTTGTTCATTCATATGTGTTGGGAGCAATTATATGAGTCATGCTGGTACATTGTGATAGACAAGAGATGTGAGCTGTGGCAGCAATCCTGACAGCTGGGCAAATATACATTTTGGGAAGAACTTTTACTACTTCAGCAATCATCTTTCACGAAGCAATTATAACAACGTCTGGGTACTATACTGTCTATTTAAAAGGTGAAACTGGATGGACAAAATGTTATGACATCAACCTAAATTTCAAACCAAAACTTCTTTTCAAACTACCAAACTCTTATCTTTTCTTTCTTCAACCAAAGTTCTAAGGAGGACTTCTGGAAAAAAGAAAGTGGTAAACAGTGTTTCTTCTACGTGGTTCATCAGTCTTTTAGATATTATTTGGACTATTGGGGGTTATGTGTCTAAGAACTTCTTCAAAATTCAACAGTCCTTTTATGTTCCACAAAGGAGTTAATACCATATCTAAATACTACACTGTCTAATTAAAGTCTGAAACTGAATGGACAATCCAATTACAGTAGCCTTAAGTTAAAAGCAAAAACTGCCTTTGTAACTTAAAAAATGATCCCTTTTGTTTCATCAATCAAACTTCTAAGCATTATTTGTGCACAAAAACTACAGTATGGGATTTTGTTTATATGGATCATCAGCATTTTAACTGTATCAACAGAGAAGTGCTCCTTTGGACTTAATATCAGTGCTCATAATCCCAAGGACTGATTATGTCAACCACCACCAGTCCTCACTCATTCATACCTTCCTCATTCATAAAGCTAGGAGATATAACCATATGCCCAAGGCTAACACTACAAACAACAATTTTATAGTAAAATATATATCAATTTATTTTAAAAAGTACATTAGTCTTCTGGTATGTCAACCAACAGTTGTACCATTGTATCAAACAACATTAAAATTAGATAAAACTACAGTGCATATAATCAACATATCCAAGAGAAATACATTTTCATAAAAAACAGTCACAGATTAAATAGACGAGAGTACATACAACAGACAAGAAGATATGTCATTGAAACTATACACATCCGTATTTACTAAATGTTGGCGGCTGACACTTGGTACTATCTTAATGTGGAGTACTCAATGCCCCCAGTTTCTTCACAGATTATGTTTCTTATGGGTAGCGTCGACGCGTTTCGATGGAAATATTTATAATAGCATCTTTCTCAAGACAGAAATTTTGACTCTTCGAACCTGACTGGTTCCTACTGGAACCCTTTAAAACACCTCTTCTTAATAGTAGGTGGATCATGTATTGAAGATGGAGGATTGGGACAGTTATCTCCGTTCTCCTTGTTAATATCCGGTTTTAGATTATGTATCGGGATGTAACTTATACGATCCCTATGGCAGCCCAAGGTCGAGATAATTAGCCTGAGTACTCCACATTAAGATAGTACCAAGTGTCAGCCGGCAACATTTAGTAAATACGGATGTGTATAGTTTCAATGACATATCTTCTTGTCTGTTGTATGTACTCTCGTCTTTTTAATCTGTGACTGTTTTTTATGAAAATTTATTTCTCTTGGATATGTTGATTATATGCACTGTAGTTTTATCTAATTTTAATGTTGTTTGATACAACGGTACAACTGTTGGTTGACATACCAGAAGACTAATGTACTTTTTTAAATAAATTGATATATATTTTACTATAAAATTGTTGTTTGTAGTGTTAGCCTTGGGCATATGGTTATATCTCCTAGCTTTATGAATGAGAAAGGTATGAATGAGTGAGGACTGGTGGTGGTTGACATAATAAGTCCTTGGGATTATGAGCACTGATATTAAGTCGAAAGGAGCACTTCTCTGTTGATACAGTTGTATAGCACCCTACTCCTTTGGTGTGTAAGGGGTCCCTCTCATTTTTGGATAGTCATCAGCATTTTAAACATCATTTGGCCCACCAGAGGTGATGTTTTCAAAGAGATCTCGAAAATTGAAGAGTGCTTTATATTTATTTGTAATATTGTACCAGATATAATAATTTAAGAAATATTTTTATCATAGGTTTATTTGCATTACTCTAGTAACTCCAGAAAAAGCAACTGATTAATCAATTGTAGTGAGTGCATGCATTGTGTCGCTTATTTGTAGTGATCTACTGTGTATCCATTTACTCACCCATACTCTACTTTCACACCCTGTCACTCAGTGATAGATCCAATCATACATCCACTCACTCACCCATACAGCTCTTCATACACCCACTCACTCACATGTACAGGCATTACACAGCCACTTATCTGCACTTACACTCACTCACCTGCTCACTCACCCATACAGTCACTGATACACCCACTTACTCAACCACACAGCTACTCACACAGCCACTCACTCACCTATACAGCTACTCACCCAACCACTCACTCACCTATATACCCACTCTACCCACTCACACAGCTACTCACTCTCTCATACAGCCACTCATACTAGCACTCACTCACCCATACACTCACCCACCTATACAGCCACTCACACAATCATTCACTAACCCATACAGCTACTCACACAACCACTCACTCTCCTATATGGCTGCTCACACACTCACTCACTCACCAATACAGCCACTTACATGTGTACTAAGTCACCCATACAGCCACTCACACAATCACTCACTCTCCCATATGGCTACTTACATAGCCATTCACTTACCCATACAACCATTCACACTAGCACTCACTCACTCATACAGCCACTCACACAGGTAATCACTCACCCATATACCCACTCACACACCCACTCACTCATCCATACTCTACTTATGCAGTCACTCACTCACCCACATAGGCACTGACACATCCATTCACTCGCCTATACTCCACTTATGTACCCTGTCACTCACTGATAGAGCCACCCACATGTCTAGTCACTCACCCCTACAGCTCCTCACATACCCACTCACTCACACATAAAAGCACTAACACAGCCACTTACCCACAAATACAGTCATTCACATACGCACTCACTCACACATACAGTCACTGATATATCCCTTCACCCTCCCACACAGGTACTCACAAACCCACTCACTCACACATACAGCCACTCACATGGATACTAACTCAGCCATAGACCCTAACACAACCAGTCACTCAGCCATACAGCCACTCACACAACCACTCACTCTCCCATACAGCCACTCACAGTGCCACTCACTCACCCATAGAACCATTCACACTAGCACTCACTTATACAGCCACTCACTCACCCATACATCTCCTCACACACCCACTCACTCATCCACACAGTTACACAGCCACTCACTCACCAATACAGTTACTCACACACCTACCTACTCACCTGTTACAGTCACTAACATACCCACTTACTCACCCATACACCACTGATGCACTCACTCACCCATACAGCCACTGACACATCCATTCACTCACCCATTCTCCTCTTATGCACCCTGTTACTCACTGATAGAGCCACTCACACATCCACTCACTCACCCATACAGCTCTTCACACACCCACTCACTCATAAATACAGGCACTAACACAGCCACTTATTCACCCATACAAGTCACTGATACATCCACTCACCACATAGCTACTCACACACCCAGTCACTGACCCATACAGCCACTCACGCAACCACTCACTCATCCATATACCCACTCACACAGCCACTCACTCACCCAAACAGCCACTCACACAGACTCTCACTCACCCATACAGCCACTCATGCACCCTCTTACTCACTCATACAAGCACTCACACACTCACTCCCTCATACAGTTACTCACATACCCTCTCACTCACCCATACAGCCACAGTTTATTTTTTTCACCATAAAAGGCGGTACTGACAAAAACTTTTTCTTCTTTTTTTCTGGAACTGTGTTTATTAGAATTTTTTTGATTTTCTAACATTTTAATTTTTTTATTAAAGAAAATGGCAACGAGGCGGGTAAAATCTGTAACTTTAAACACAAAAAACAGAGCAAAAACTGGGATAAATTATAAAAAACAGTTACTAAGTATGTTGCCTTGCTGCTTCTAAGATGGCATCGACAGACTGCTCACCAGCTCTCAGCGCAGTGCTGCAGTCTAGGCAATTTGTGCCGACACACCTTAATTCGGGTACAGTTTGTGGACAACATTGCTCGGATGGCACTCTCTCCCCAGGAACAGATGGTACAGCCTTGGATGTAGATGGCCCCTATCCATCTCTCACCTTCTGTTCCCTCTTCAAGTTATTCCCGTGGTAGGTTTTCAAGTGGTACAACATACTAGTTCTACCACAGGAATATTTCTTGCTTGTTCCTCTTGAGAGGGTCTTCTCGCACAAACCGCATTGATCGACCTTGGCCACAGTCTGGGATTCTCCAGAAGGGATTGTAAAAAAATCCTAGGCAATGCCTTGCCTTTTGGGTGCATGCCCCTCATCACCAGAACCTTCCTGTTGTTCCTTTTGCTCCTGCTCCTCTGGCTGCTGTGGCACCTCCTGTGGGTCACTGCCTCCTGTTTCCATTTTAGTTGGTAAATAAATGACCCAAAAAAATCTCTAACCACAGTTTTGTACAAGAACCATAATCTAAACTCCAAACAGTGATCCAAAAATAAATTGGAATATTTAAGAAGAGAGAAATGGATGGGAACGTTTGTTGAGGATTAATGAAAACTGTTTTCTCCAATCAAATCTCTTTCTTACATAGTCACATGATATTTATGAATACCGTCGTCATTGCAAAAACCGGTGTCATTGCGAAGATGAGAAATACAATTTAAAAGTGCTTTACATTAAAAATGATTACAAAAATAGAAGTTTAAACACATTGGGTCAGAAGTACAACCCACCAATTTGCGACTCACAAATTGCATCGAATTTGCGACTCGCAAATTGGGATGTATAACAGTGTCTCAGACACTGTTTGCGATTCCTAATGGGGTAGCAAAGTGCATGCCTCATGAATATTAATGAGACAGGCGCAATTTGTGGCCCCATTAGGAATGGCTAGCACTTCCAGGGATGGTGGCCTGCTTGGGCCAGTAGACCACCATGTCTGGGACTGCTTTTAAATAAAGCAGTCTTTGCGTTTAAAAAAGACAATTTAAACTTTTCAGTTTCATTTTTTTAAGGGCGTGCAGTGGTCCCTGGGGCCACTGCCTGCTCTTAAAAATATTTTCTCAAATACTCACAAAGGGGCAGGGGTCCCCTGGGGACCCCTTCCCGTTTGCGAGTGGTTTACCACCTACTTGAAGTAGGTGGTAAACTGCAAGTGTTTTGCGGCCGCAAATGCGGTTGCAAAACAATTGTACATGGCATGGTGACTCGCTATTAGGACGGAACACCCCTTCCTAATAGCGGGAGTCGCAAATGTTATTTTGCGAGTCAGTGACTCAAAAATAGCATTTGTACATGCCATTACCCTCTTTTGGGGTCGCAAATGGGAGGATCTCCCGTTTGCGGCCGCAAAAAAAGGTCCTAGATCTGGCCCTGTATGTGTAAACAGCTATTGTCAAACATTAATTACAATATTTGTATATATATATATATATATATATATATATATATATATATATGTTTATACTTTTTCAAAAATACGCAGTCTTCATGAATTTTCTGTGAAACCGGAACATGCGTATTGCGATAATTTGTGAGAAAAAAGTGAAAAAAACACAGTTATTACTCCACTGAAACAAATAGCAAACAGTGACACAGAGAAATACATAAATGGGTGTTTCATTCTGCAGGTGTAGTGCATGATATGCAGTAAACATTTGCACAATGAAAAAATAGTAACTAATTTGCCTGTACAAAGAAACGAAAGTTAATAGTACACATTTTCCAGAAAACGGTGGCGTCTTCTTTAAAAAAAGAGATTCCATTAAGATCCTAAAGTTCATTTCAGATATATTAAACCTCAACGGTAAACATTTACAAATACAAACATAGCACGTGCCCCAAGTAGAGATCCACTAGAGAAAAATGGAAACAAATCTAACTCCTTAGGCTTGGCAAATAGAAAGCAAAAACGCTTCCTCTAAAATTCCTTATTGTAAAATGATCTGAAATCCTTAACAGAAATGTATGTATAGTAAATATATTGGAGCAAAATGTGAACATCAGTGAGTGTGGTGAATCAATTCTTTAATGACGTCTTGTAAGAGCAGAGAGTTTGGTTCCATCCTTTAAATACACTTAGGGCCCGATTCCGATGTCGCTAAAAATGCCTTCCCAATGCAATTCGTAGGCTTACCTCACGACCGACTCGTATCCGGAGCTTCCATCTACAAACGAGCAAGTACGATGCGTATTACAGGCAAATTTCCGACCGAATCGTCCGCTCCGATTCGTGCTCTATTTCACGACCGAACAGGCTCAGGAAACACGGAAATCGAGTCGTACGGAGGCTTTTCCCAACCAGTTTCCGGACACGCAAGTACGATGCGTCTTCACTACGCGTCGTACAGGGCGCCGAAAGAAAGCATCACCATAGGGGGGCGAATGCCTATCACTCCCAGCAGAGTCCACCCCATAGGGGGGTGGATGCCTATCCCAGCATTGTCCACCCCATAGGGCGGTGGATGCCTATCCCAGCATTGTCCACCCCATAGGGGGGTGGATGCCTATCCCAGCATAGTCCACCCCATAGGGCGGTGGATGCCTATCCCAGCATTGTCCACCCCATAGGGGGGTGGATGCCTATCCCAGCATTGTCCACCCCATTGGGGGTGGATGTCTATCACACCCAGCAGAGTCCACCCCATAGGGGGGTGGATGCCTATCCCAGCATTGTCCACCCCATAAGGGGGTGGATGCCTATCACACCCAGCAGAGTCCACCCCATAGGGGGGTGGATGCCTATCCCAGCATTTTTCACCCCATAGGGGGGTGGATGCCTATCACTCCCAGCAGAGTCCACCCCATAGGGGGGTGGATGCCCATCCCAGCAGAGTCCACCCCATAGGGGGGTGGATGCCTATCACTCCCAGCAGAGTCCACCCGATAGAGGGGTGGATGCCTATCCCAGCATTGTCCACCCCATGGGGGGTGGATGCCTATCCCAGCATTGTCCACTCCATAGGGGGGTGGATGCCTATCCCAGCATAGTCCACCCCATAGGGCGGTGGATGCCTATCCCAGCATTGTCCACCCCATAGGGGGGTGGATGCCTATCACTCCCAGCAGAGTCCACCCCATAGGGGGTGGATGCCCATCCCAGCAGAGTCCACCCCATAGGGGGGTGGATGCCTATCCCAGGGGCGGTGGATGCCTATCCCAGCATTGTCCACCCCATAGGGGGGTGGATGCCTATCCCAGCATAGTCCACCCCATAGGGCGGTGGATGCCTATCCCAGCATTGTCCACCCCATAGGGGGGTGGATGCCTATCACACCCAGCAGAGTCCACCCCATAGGGGGTGGATGCCTATCCCAGCATTGTCCACCCCATAGGGGGGTGGATGCCTATCACACCCAGCAGAGTCCACCCCATAGGGGGGTGGATGCCTATCCCAGAATTGTCCACCCCATAGGGGGGTGGATGCCTATCACTACGAGCAGAGTCCACCCCATAGGGGGGTGGATGCCTATCACTCCCAGCAGAGTCCACCCCATAGGGGGGTGGATGCCCATCCCAGCAGAGTCCACCCCATAGGGGGGTGGATGCCTATCACTCCCAGCAGAGTCCACCCCATAGGGGGGTGGATGCCTATCCCAGCATTGTCCACCCCATAGGGGGTGGATGCCTATCACTACCAGCAGAGTCCACCCCATAGGGGGGTGGATGCCTATCCCAGCATTGCCCACCCCATAGGGGGATGGATGCCTATCACTACCAACAGAGTCCACCCCATAGGAGTCTGGATGCCCATCACTATTACCATCCCCACTCATAGGGGGTAGAATGCCCATCACCACCAGTACTCCCTACTCATAGGGGGCTGTATGCCCATCAACACCAGTACCCCCACCCATAGGAGGCTGGATGCCCATCACTATTACCATCCCCACTCATAGGGGGCTGGATGCCTAGCACTACCAGGATTTACACACATAGGATGAGTAAGCAAACCCCCCCTACCATCTTTGCAAGATTTAATGTATGTGTGTGTAAAATGCTCACAACACAGATCCTGACAGTGAACATACAATGTGACTCCCAACACATGTGTGCCCAAAAGGTGATAGTATGGATCAAAAATCCAGCATTTCTGGAGCAATGTGGTAATGTGGTCTAAACCCCCCATCACCACAGTGACCAAAAGGTGTCAGTGGTGTTCAAAAAATCCAGCATCTCTGGAGCAATGTGTTTATGTGGTCTAAAGCCCCCATCACCACAGTGACCAAAAGGTGTTAGTGGGGTTCAAAAATCCTGCATCTCAGGACCAATGTGGTAATGGGGTCTAAACCCCCCATCACTACAGTGACCAAATGGTGATAGTGGGATTAAAAAATCCAGCATCTTAGGACCAATGTGGTAATGTGTCCTAAACCCCCCTTTACTACACTGACCATAAGGTGAGTGTGGACATGAAAATAGCAGCATCTCCAAACCAAAATGCATGATTCCTGGTCCCCACACCACAAGCAATGTTGTGGCAATGTAGTGGTTGTGTCACATACAAACATAGATTTGGTGAGGCAAAGATTGCTGTGTATCACAAGAACACCCTCTGCCATGTGCAGACAAGCTATGGCCATGATCCTTGACAATTACTCCAGTGTACAATTAGACAATGCGACAAGTGAGCACCATGATGCATACACACAAATCTATACAAACAGACACACAAACTAAGGAATCCTGTGGAGACTGTAGATGTCAGGTGACCAAGTCCCATACCATGGCAGCAATGGAACACACCAAACATGATGAATGTGCAGACTGATGAGCCAGGAGACGCAGGGACACTAGGGAAAAACCTCCAAACAACATAAGTCAATGGACCGCAAAAGCCATACCAATGCGGTGGAGCAGATGCACAAACACAGACAGGCAGCCCCACACTGCATATCATACACAACATGTGTGTGTGTCTCAGTGTCCCCAGGCAAGTACACAACACATGACAGTGGGCAGAACTCCAATGACACAGATGTGTACACAGTGCCATACAAAAGTAACTCATGAACTGGGCTTCCCTTGGTGGGCAAGCAGGCATTGTCAGGTGAGTGGGATCCCAAATCATTCATGTGACACAAGCTGGGCGGCACAGCAAACAACACAGCAAGAGACAGCCCAACACAGCACTACCCTCAGGTACACTACATTGGGGTGACAGTAGCCTGTACAATCCCACTGTGATGACAAAGGTAGATGTTGCCCATACTGTGGAGTACAGTCACCTGCGCGCACTGGGGCATGCGTCCTGACCAACAAACTTCCATCACACCTACACAAATAAATCACTGGCCAGGGCATGTCATCAATGAACACAAAGTAGGTAGGGGCCTAACCATGAGACAACTCACATTTGGCCACCCTCAACACAACACACCTTGATCTGCAACAATGTGCATCAGCTAAGCACACATGGACTGAAGAAAATGCTCATGCACCCATGACAATCCCAGGGGTGGTGGGGAGATCTAAGGTTCCCAAAAATACACATACATGGCCAGTCAACAACCCTTGTGAATGTCCGCCACACTTCACAGTATGTGGTACCTGGGCATGACGTGAAATCTACCAGAATCATTCGGATCACTGCCACACTCCCACAACAATGATGAACCAAAGCAGAGCCACAAAGAACACATGTCGGCACCTTCCAACATTGCAACTATGACCCTGATGAGTGGGAGTAGTCACACACACATACAAGTGACCCAGTCACTGACATATACCACATGGGGAAACTACATCATGTTGGCAACACAGAAGTGCCAAGGGGAATCCTGAATGTGTCCCACGTGCGTCTGACAACATCCCCGGGCTTTACAAATAAAACACCTAGGGATGACACCCTAATGACCAGTAGTGTGACATGCACCTACATCCCTGGAAACCCAGGACAAAGATGTTGGATGAACACAGGACAACTCAGCAAGAGCCACGAACAGGAACATCTGTAGGGAACACAGGCTGTGTAGAAAAAGTGAATGGAACACACACAGACATGCTCACACTACACACACCATGGGCTCAGGCAATGTCACAGTATGACACACTGCCATGAGGGGACTCCACTCCTGGGGAAGGTTAGCTGGGCCAAACGTTGTCTGTGCAGGGCTCTGTCATGTCAGCATAACACTTGCTCAGTGAGCCAACAATTACAACACAATGAAAGCTCTGGTCACATCAGCCTGTGTACGGGAGTGTCCCTTCAGTCATCTGCACATACGCAATACACATGTAGAGCTAGTTGCACTGATGACACAGATGACTTGTGTACCATTGATGCACAAATCTGCCTGTCCAGTGGAGAGATGGGCCCAAGTCAGGGAATCTTACAATGTGCCGAAATGTAAGCCCAACGTATGTGCAACAGTGCATGGCAAAGATGTGAAGTAGCAAACAGGAGTAATACCTGGTCCACAAATTCTGCAAACATAACACCCTGAAATAGCAGCAAAGTATGTCATGAATACATACCAGGAAAGTACACATATCCCATGGACCACATGGAGTCCATCACATCAACAAATCAGTCTCTTATACCTTTAAAACACCATTACAACTGCAAGTTCATGATACACATCATCAACATCATGTACATTAGATGCAACACCACTAGATAACAACAATTTGCTTTATTCAGCAATGATATCCTTGTATCTGTGAACTCAACTATGTCAAAAGGCCAATGGCCAGTCCTTCCAGGAGTCCCAACAGGGTGACATGTGGAAACTTGACACCCATTGCTTGCCTGCACTGCTACGGCCAAGGGACATCTCCCCTTGGAAGGGCATACATAGGGGCAGGCCAGGCACCGCAGGTACAGGATCAGGGGACAGCAGAATGGGGCAGGGGTGTGGTGGTGGGTGCAGGAGTGTTGCTGGCAACTGCAGTGGAGGTGTCTGACACAGTGGGCGCCGTCACCACTGCAGGGCTCAAGTCTGATGGGGTGGTTGCCGGCATCACTGCAGTGGTCAGGTCAGATGGTGTGGACGGGGTCTCCACTGTAGTGCCCAAGTCAGACGGGTGGATGTGCTCTCTACTGCAGTGCCAATCTCCAAAGGTGTATAATGGGGTTCAGATGAGGTGGGCAGGACAGAGGGGGGGGACACGGACTCAACACCAGTGGCAGGAACAGGCTGAGCGTGTGAGGTGGGGTGGAAGTGCATGTGGTAGGGGGGAGGGCCTAAGCATTTTGGGGATGCGGTATCGGTGTGTGGGGGAACCTGGGGCAGGGTGTGGCGGGGGGACCTGTGGAGTGGTGGCATGGGGGCTGGAGGACGGAGACAGTGTGGTGGAAGTGCGGGATTGTGGTGGGGTCTTGCCCTGCCTGGTCAGGGGGGATTTGCGGATGGGGGCCTCAGTGTTCCTGCGCCTGGGGGAGGTTGTCCATGTAGCAGGGGAACTCCCCTCTGTGCATGGTGACTTCCTCTTCCCCTTGTAAGTTGGATCAGATGGACCGGTGGGGAAGAGGCCAAGGTCACAGAGGAAGAGCTGCTGGGAAGGGGGGGTTGCAGGTGAGGCAAGGGAAGGGGTTTTGGAGGGAGAGGCATCTGAGGACTGCAGAGTGCTCATGGATGGCTGTTTGTGTGTCTGTAACCCATCCCCTGTGTGTGTGCCATCAGTCCCCGGAGTGTGCGTGCTTCTGCGTCTGGATTTTGTCTTGCGTGGCTGTGTGCTGCTTGTGTCTGTTGTGGTGCATGCCTGTGCCGGTGTGTGTGTGCCTTGGACAGGTAGGGTAGTGGGGATTGTGGATGGGGCAGAGGTAGGAGGGGTGAGGGACTGTTGGAGGAGGGACACTGTTGCCGTCTGTGAGGAGGCCATGGACTGAATGGTCCGCTGTAGGGCAGACATGTTTGATGAAATGCCCTCCATGAAGGACACCAGTTGTGTCAACAGACTGGTGTGAGAATGGAGGACACTCAGCATCGCTGTCTGCCCTACATGGATCTGCTTAAGTAAGTCCACAGCCTCCACACTCAGGGCAGCAGGGGAGACAGAGGCAGGGGGTGCGGTGCCTGGCACGAAGGAGACATGCTCCCTTACATGGGAGCCTCCACGGACATCTGGGATGGGAGCAGATGGGAGGGTGGAGATGTTGGTGGTGGTGGGGACAGACTCACTAGGTGTTGTCTGGGGTCTGCTGACACCCGCCTCCACAAGGGAGTCATCACTCGAGCTGCTGTGTTCCTCAGCCAAGGTGGTTGTAGCTGAGGTCTCCTCAGTGTGGCTCCCCTCACCCTCCGTGCCACTGGGTCCCTCCGACTCCTCTGCAGCGGACCCAGTCTGGCTCTGCGGCTCCTCTTGGTCCGTGGAGCTGTCTCCTCCAGTAGCCGTAGATGTATCTGCAAACAAACAGGATAAACAGATCCACATCAGCCACCTGTATTGACCTGACACATCACAGTCAGTACAGCACATTACAGAGCACGCCTTGGCATCATTAGCAAAATATTGCAAAAAGAGCTGACACATATTTGAACAAGACACTTGTCAGTCTGCCAGTCAACCATGCCCCTCATATCCTTCCCGTCCATGGACCCATCTGTCTGGTGCATGTAGTATGCCACTACTCATATG
This sequence comes from Calotriton arnoldi, assembly GCA_963921515.1. Taxonomy (NCBI): domain Eukaryota; kingdom Metazoa; phylum Chordata; class Amphibia; order Caudata; family Salamandridae; genus Calotriton; species Calotriton arnoldi. Next base: position 1,632,955 of record CAWUFW010003745.1, on the reverse strand, counting down.
TGCACACATGCACCACATAGACAGTTGTCTGAACTGCAGGATTTGTGATTGAAATGTGTCAGTACACACATATCCCATCTCCTGCCACTGACTCAGTACATGTGTCAGGATAAGGGATGGCCAAAGTCATTGTCAGCAATATGGATATGCTCCCTTCACCAGACACCATGATGTGCTCATGTATTGATGGTCAATGCCACAATAGAGTGCATGCAGGACAACTGACATTAATGCAGGATACACATTTGCAAGTGGTATACCACGCTACAGGCCAGTCTGGCTAATCAGTCATTACTGGCTTCAGTCACAGGGGCAGTGCATCCAAAAACAAACAGTCTGCACTGTGTCACAATCATGTTTTTGTGGGGAATGTAAGCTCTGCAGCTGTCAAGTGCACATGTCCACCCACTGCTACCCACATCTTAAGGCATCTGATGATCCCACGTAATACAATTGCTACAGTTGAGTGACTGCAAGCACAAATCTGTAAACATGATCACATCACAGTCTGATGAGAACGAATTAAAGCTGCCTGCACTTTAATGTAGAATACACCATTAGGCACAGTCAAGTGATTACACACCTATGTTTCACCCCATTGTGCTGATCCAACAGCCACATCTCAGCTGGCTGCCCACCCCAAACTGTTTAACACCCCAGGAGTCTAAAAAGCTAGGCCACTCCACAATGACACAGAGGCAGATACCTGATTGCACATTTCACAATGCACAAAATGTAGGCTGGCACACAGGAGTAGGAGAACAGAGTGTACTTTCATGTCCGGAGTAGGCATACCTGTCCTGGTCCATGTGCAACATGGGATAACCCTGAACACTAGGCATGTGTCTATGCATGTGTGACACACATGATGCACATTCTTCTGAGGCCCCAACATTGTCTCACCTGCTGCATGGGTGTGTGGTAAATACCCCAGACACATATGGTGAGCCAGAGCAGCAATTAGTACACATATTAATGGCCCACACAGAGTACATGTCAGCTTTCTGGCAATGTGCAGACACATGTCAATCAATTGCCTCACTCATGAAGCCCAAAACAATGCACCGGTAGCAGATGCTGTTTCAAACCTTATCCTTGGACAACAGCAGGGACACACAACCCAAGTGACACAAGTCACAGACTGAAAGGGCCACACCTGTGTATCAGATGAGGATGGGCCATCACCTAATTTAGGCACATGACTCTTGTTCAAGCAGACAGACGAACTGTGGGAGTGTAACCAGGCTGAAGGAGTGCAAATAGCATGTGAGACATAGTTCACAGAAAAGGCATGCACTTACCCCCTCCTTGCTGCTGTCTGGCCTTTAACTGCCCATCCAGGTCAGGGAAGACCACCGTCAGAATCCGGAGCATGTGGGGGGTCAGGATCCGTCGTCCGCCCCTTCTGCGAGGAGGCGACAGCTTCAGCTGGACTCTTGCGATCCTCCGGGTCCAGCCACAAAGGTCCTGCCACCTCTTCTGGCAGTTGCGGATGCGGCGCTTGTAGACCCCCACAGATCGAACTGCCCGGACGATGGTCTTCCAGATCTCCTGTCTTTGATGGGCATCAACCTGTGAAGATGACAAAGTTAAAAGACCATTACTACACATGCAACATGTTTGTGCATCACACAGTTGGATATACATGTCGTTATCACAAGGGCATATGATGTACACAGGTAGTGCAACTATGGTAATGGACAGTTGTCCTGCATTAACAACATGGAAACATTGCCTGGGTCTTATGACCGTGTAAAAATGCACTTTTTCAGCACAGTACCTGTTCCCTACAGGTACCTACACACTTTGGGGGTTACAACTACTCAGTGAGCATGCTAGCCACTGGTGTACACAATGCCATTAGTGCTAGACAGACAACATGCACAATGAGAAAGGACGTGGACTGCACACTCACCTGCTCCCCTGGTTTCCCATACAGCTTGCTGTACTGTGGAAGGAGGCTGTCCAGCAGGGCCTGGTTCTCCTCCTCTGTGAAGGCTGGGGCCCTCTCCACAGTATGTGCCATTCTTGAAGCCAGAGGATGCAGAGACAGCAGCAGTGGTAGCAGAGATGTCAATCTGGAGCATGTAGTGCAGGCAAGTGAGCTCTCATGGGAACAGACAGCCTTATATCTGTGCTGCAGAGGCAGATTATGAACCATGCGTCCAAAGCGATAGGTCCGACACGTTTGCATCCTATGAATCTGGCCAATCCATTGCATTGCACGCCTCGTACACGCCTTCTGCATCGTTTAAAAGTTCAACTTCATGACACCAATGAGTTTGATACATTGTTGTAGGGAGCCAACGGATTTTTCAGCACACGAATCGTACAAGTATCAAATCCGCGTCAGTCTCCATGGCAGTCAATAGCCAATGCGTGCGCACGCCTTGGTCCCTAGGTGTCCGTCGCGTCTTTTGAAAACCCACCCGCGTATGTCACCATTACATTCAGGGTCCAAGGCGTGCGCACGCCTTGGTCCCTAGGTGTCCGACGCGTCTTTTGAAAACCCACCCGCGTATGTCACCATTACATTCAGGGTCCAAGGCGTGCGCACGCCTTGGTCCCTAGGTGTCCGACGCGTATTTTGAAAACTCACCCGCGTCGAACAGCATTTAATCAAGCATGCAATCTGTGCGTCCGGATCGGTCAGGATGTGGCAGACGCGTATTTTGAGGACTCACCCGCGTCGAACAGCATTGTCTTAAGCATGCAATCTGTCAGTCCGGCTCGGCCAGGAGTTGGCTCACGCGTCCATGCAATGCTCACTCATCATGTCAGACAGTATATGTAAGATTCATGTCATGCTGTATGCCCTGTGTGGATGGAGTGAAGCACATGTCAAATGAGACACAGACATATACAAGACTACTCCCATGATGTTCCTAGCTTACAGTGCAAAAATTGCATTGTTTATGAGGAAAAGGACAAGTGTGAGTGACCACTTCACAGATCATCCTCCTGTGCTACACATCATCAATTTTTTGTGTATGTGATAGGACATGTAGGTCTGACATCACATCATGACAATGTCCACACCATGACAGTGGTGTGCATGGTGACAAGCTGTCTGTATCTAGTGTTGTTGCTAGGTTGCAATACATGATCCATGTCTGTGTACCCTTGGAACATGTGCTAGTTGACCTTGACATCTATGTTTGATGCTTAATTAGGTGTGTGTCGTGTATGTTACGATTGAACACATGGAGAGTGACAGACAACAGTGAATAGTCACAGTACAACACTGTATCACTTGAATATCCATGACAAAATTGAGTGTATGTTCAGGATCACATAGCTGTCAGTTGTGTATTAGCTCAACCTCACACCTCTGACTTCACTGTGTCTTAATTGAAAGTGTAATGCGATATGTTGAATCTAGATTACGTGATTTCTATTAGTACTAGTAATATGTGTGCATACTTTGTCATATGTTACGCAGGGGACCAAATGTCCACAGACCCTTCCCTGACCTTGCGACCATGGTGGAATGTGAGTGCATGAGGAAATACAGGTTCACGAGGCAATTAATTTCTGAATTGACAGACCAGTTGTCACCACACTTGCAACCTGGACGCACATATCCCTTTGCCCTGACCCCCAAGGTGAAGGTGATGGCGGCACTACATTATTTTGCGACAGGATCGTTCCAGTTTACTGTGGCTGATGCTGGTGGGATGTCGCAGACGATGTTTAGTCGAGTGCTCCGGGATGTGTGTGAGGCCATGTTGAGGTTCCTCAACCTGTACATACAGTTTCCTACACCACCACAGTTCCGTGCCATTAAAGATGACTGTTATGCCCTGGGACACATGCCACATGTGATTGGATCGATTGATGGGACACATGTGGGTTTGGTCGCACCATGAGCCCATGAACAGGTTTACAGAAATCGTAAACACTTCCATTCGATCAATGCCCTTGTGGTATGTCTGGCGGACCAGATCATCTCCCATATATGTGTGCGTTTCCCGGGATCTGCCCACGACGCATACATAATGAGGATGAGTCGGATACCCCAGCTGATGTCCCAGCTCAGGAATGAGCGTGCCTGGCTTGTTGGTGAGTCATGGTGTCAGTATCAGTTGTGTGTTCATTGTCTGTCATGTTGTACCCTGTTTTTGCTCAAATGATCTTTTATATTTGATAAATGTAGGAGACTCTGGATACCCCAACATGCCCTGGTTGCTGACACCACTCAGGAACCCGGTCACCCCAGCTGATTTCCGTTACAACAAAGCACAAGGGCGGACCAGGCGAGTGATAGAGCGCACATTTGGGCTGCTGAAAACCAGATTTCGCTGCCTGGACCGGACAGGAGGTGCCCTTCAATATTCCCCGGCTAAGGTGTGCAAGATCATAATCGTGTGCTGCATGCTTCACAACTTGGCTGTGAGGAATGAGCTCCCGCTCATCCAGGATGACAGGGACCAACGGCCTCCATCAAGGGAGGATCCAGGCCTCGGGCACGTTGCCAGTGATGAGGAGGAGGAGGAGGATCAGGTGGATGTCAGGAGACAGCTCATTAACAACTTTTTTACATGAGTGTAAGTATGCAAAGATGTTTGATAATGCCTTTCCTAAGCGGGATGTGTTAATGTAGAACAATATGTTGTGATACGTGTGTGTGTATGCTAATTTACAGGGTCATTGTTGTTGTACAGTGTATGTTAAGTTATGATGGTCACCACTACATTGTTGAACTTACTCCTAGCTTGGGTTCAGAAGTTACAATGGACAATAGTGAGTCAATTATTGGATATGTCATCATAGCAAGTTGTATTTAAGACTGTACTATGTCTCTCCTTCACAGGCTCCTTTGGCTGTTGTGTGGGTACACACAATGCTGTTCCATAATGGAATTTCAATTTGGAACAGTACTCTCTGACAGACAATGTTTTCGGTCAGATCTTTCATTTCTTTAGTTTATTTGAATACTTGGAACTGTAATCAGTTTGCTTTTGTGTTGAGCAGAGCTTGTGCCTGTGTAATAAACCTGTTACACACATTGATGTTTGCCTTGTCTGTTTCCACACATGCTACAATCGTTTATATCCTGTATTTATGCCATGGTGTTCATTTCAGTAGACAATGGTCATTGTTTGTGCGGTTCAATGGTCTAATTTGACAACAGTGTGTGCAATGTTTTAATGTTGCATGTGCTATGTGTGTTGTAGTGACCTTGCGTGTCTATCTCTGGTATGTGTCATGTGACATTTATTCACAAGACGGTAGATGATTTGTCAGCTGGTCCCTAGGATCATGCTGGATTAAGCTAAGTTACCCTGATCCAAGCTTACATTTTAGCTTTGTGTCTTACATTTTTGCGCACATTCTTTCTCTGCTTGTTGTACAAGATGCCTTTGAGTCCACATGAGATCATTTTGGTACTGTTCAAGCGCTGCGCCACAAGGTTGAAATTCAAGACTCTTTGTAATGGACGATCTAGTCAGCACGTATTGTTTATCCATGAAATGGTACACTTTTTGACACAAATGAGAAATACTAGCATTACATTGACGCACAGGGATTCATCTACACAGATGGAAGATTACCTTCTATGAACACGAGCTTTGCTGTGCATATGCTGTAACCAGTACTCATAGTTTCTAAGGTGAGCGGTTCACCCGATTTGGCACAGAGATCTTCATTAGTATGATAAATATGTCACCATCACAGGGAGGGTGGTGATTTCCACACTGTTCATAGATACACATTTCACCTTTTGTCTTCTATGGAAATGTGGAGATGAATATTGTTTGATTATCATGTATTCTGCTGCTGGTGCGAGCTCGTATACTGCAGTGTAAGACAACTGGACAGAGATTGTTCTTTCTTAAACGTGACATTTTAGACTTTACTTAGACTATGCATTATATTTTTGTGGACAAGCATGGGTGAGTGAGCGAGAAGGTGTGCATTGCTTCCGCGACTCTGAGAGGTTGATAGTACTGTGTTCTGGGTGGTAGAATCATTGTGTATCTTCTGTATGTCTTGTTGAGCTAATGGGACACTAGAGGTAGTGGCTCTTTGGATTGTGGGTTCTGATGTGCAAGGAATGTCCAACCATCTTTCAATAACGGCCTATTTTTTTGTGCATGGTTCTGTATGTGCAGAATCCCTACCACAGAACTCATGCACATCATTTGGAGACAGTGCCAGGTTGTGCTGATCATAATTTCAATTGTGGGTACAGTGTATAATTCACAGATGACACAGGGATTGTGTGAATATGATTTTATTAATGTGCATATGATGAATCTAACAGTTAAGGGTAATTGCATTCCAAAGTTTTAAATCCAAAGTTCATGGAGGAGTTGGAAGTGTTGTTAGATGAAAATCTTCCAAGCAAAGTCCACAGTAATTTTAGCAAGTAGTCCAACTTAAACACTCCATCCCATGTGAGAGAGTCCAGGGACTGTCAACAAAGTGAATTCTTTGCACACAATGGAGGATATTCTGAGCATTTCTTTACTTCCGGGGGCGATGCATGGCCATCAGTCTCTCACTTGCCAGTCTTCCTTGGATGGCCCCTCCTCTTCGGAGGGGGGGACCCTCAGTATCAGGCTGCTGCGGTGGAGGGGACTCTATGCCAGACTCCTCATCCCTCACTGTGGCAGTTGCAGATGTTGAGTCAACAGGTGTGGAGTGCACACAGGGAGGTGGGTTAATGTTGGTAGTTATCTGGCATAGGCATGTGAGTATGTCCGTATGCACCGCTGTGAGATCGTCTATTTTCGACCAGTTGGACTCCATATGGTCCATGTGTTGGTCCATACGGTCCATATGGAGGTCCATCCAGTCAAAATGTGCAGTCTGCTGATGTTTGATGTCCCTGAGGTTCCCAACAACCTGGGCAAAGTCTCCGGTGCATTCGCGATATACATCATATATGCGTTGCAACTCGGGGTCAGCTTGATCTCCGACACCAGCTGTGGGACGTGTCCTCCCACCACGCACCCTCACACCACTCCTAACCCTACCCGCACGGACATTGTCTGGCGTTGCACGCACTGACAGTTCCTGTCCTCCTTCATTGTTGACAGGGCTGGTGTTTCCTGCCAACTCCAGAGTGGCCTGTGTTGCTGTGCTCCCAGTGTTTTGTTGTCTGGGTGTGTCCGTGGGGATCCTGGGCATCTGGATGTTCACAGATGTTGCCGGAGTGGTCGCTGGGGCTGGTGATCGTACTGGTGCCGCATGCTGACCCACACCGGAGGTGCCAGGTTGGTCCACATCGCCCGAGGAGGTGTGAGAGTCATCCCCACTGGAGGTCTCAGTGTCCGACGTAGTGCTGGAGGTGCTGGTGGACTCAGAATCGTGTCCAGATGCTGACCTCAGTTCAGGAGTGCCTGTGGGTAGAAGAGGGACACAATGTTAGTTGTGTATTTTCACATGTTATGGTGTCATACACAGACAAATGTGAAGATGTTGTGGATAATGTAGCGTTTCCTTCAAATTTATACTCATCAATCGTCACAGACACTGGGATATTTGTTCATGGGACATTGGGATTTAGTAAAGATGTGCTTTACTGTGCATGTCCAGCTCTGTGCATCAATGTGCATGTCTTTTTATCCTTGACTGTACGAAGAAATTGATTGTCAAGTGACACACTGTGCATGGCCCAGGTGTGTTGTTATTTCACACATCAGTGTTTTCACTATGACTTACATACTGTAACAATTCTGATGTTTAGCAGGATTTGTGCATCTGTGCTTGCCTTTGTGCATGTTTGTAACTGTCACATTGCTGAGGTGATATACATACTCACTATCCTGAATCTGTGTCAGCATTTACTAATTTAGCTTGGATGAATGTGTTGATGTGAACCATCAATGACATCACATGTGTGACATCGAATGCAATAGCAACGCGTTTGTTATGACAAATGCATTGTTACATGGCAGTCCATTGAAACACAAGTCATTACATTGACATGCAGTAGGGGATTCGCTAACATGAGTGGTTGTATAATCAGATATTTGTATGATCTGACATTCCCTACTGTTGCACACACTGGACTTGTAATGGTAAATTGTATCAGTTCGTAATCCTGCGCAGAACCTACAGCAAGTTTGTGTGATATTTTGCGTTGTGATGTTCTGCAATGTAACAACACAGTCGTTGTTATGCCTCTGTTGTTTTTGCAGGGTTTGCAAACGTATGCAATGTGGGAAGACATATTTGTGTTGATATTTCTCATCACTTTGCACACATGTGAATATCTTTCGGGAGTACATTTTGTCGCAGCTTACTTTTGCGCATGATCACTTCATGTACAATCTACTTGTTCTCCATGGACAGAGGAGTTTCCCAAGGATGATCAGTTGCCTTTTCATGGTCAGGGATGTGAGGTACAGTGTGTTTAGTGCTTGAGTTAGGCTGTGTTGACTTCTACCCCTCTTCCCAATGGCAAACAGACCAGCTTACTCAGCAGTGACAGAGGATCAATGACAGTGAGGGTAGTGTAGCTCAAGGATGCTGACACCGCTGACTGATGTTGAAGTACAATGCAGAACACAACAATGTCTTGTGCACATGACACAACCCAAGAGTGTCAGCCATCTTGCATTGCACCTCACATCTACTGTCAGATGGGCATTGTCCCTGATGTGTGTTTTTAGTGTGTGTGGTTTGTGTTATGTGGTGTGACTGCTAACTGGACTGTGGCCTATCCTCCAAGCACATTTGTGGCATGCACAGTGAGGGCACATGTGACTAATCTTTACCTGTCAGTGTGTGGAATGTACAGTTAAGGTTATGGTCTGTAGTTGTGTGAGTGGGCCAAGAACTGGCTGTCAGTTTTTCCTAATTCGTACATGATGCCCCTGTGTAGCCATCTTGACAGGGCATTTGCATTCACTCTCAGGGACAGATGTACCATGGTTCCATGACAGTGAGTACAAAGTTACATTCAAGATGTCTGACAGTGGTGCCTGCAGTCATGCTGGACATGACTGCCAACAGGGTCTTGTGTTCCCCACACCAAAAGCCAGTGTCAGCCATCTTGACAGTGCATTTGCATTCACTCTCAGGGACAGCATAGTGACAGGTGTGTTATTGTGGGAGTGGGGGGGTGGTGTGCGAGTGGGTGCTGCTGGCAGTAGTCATGGCTTCCACTCCTCCTCCCACCCAGACCAAATGTGCCAGCATGTACAATGGTTCCATGACAGTGAGTACAAAGTTACATTCAAGATGTCTGGCTGTGATGTCTGTGGCTGTGTATTTGAGGTAATTTTAGACTATTTGGACATGTACTCACCAGGTTCAGGTATTCCAGCTAATCCAGTTATGTCCTCCGGTGGGAGGAGGTCCCGCACCTTCACCTCCCAGGTGGTGAAACGCACCGGTTTATGACGGCCACCGCCAGTCTTGTTGCTCAGGGCATGTTCTCTGGCAATCAGCTTCTTAACCCTCCTGCGTACATCATAGTACCGGTTCCGGATATCCTCCTTTGTGCGCAAGGTAGGTGAATGGGCATTCACCTTGTTGACAATCCTCTCCCACATCTTGGTTCTCTGGGACTGGGAGGTCTGTTGGGCCAAGGTGCCAAATAACTGTGGCTCAACTCGGATGATTTCATCTATCATGACTTCCAACTCAGCAGCTAAGAACTTTGGATTCTTCTTTGGGGGCATGGTGATGGGTGGTGGTGGAGGTGTATGTGTGTGTCAAGGTGAGGGTGAGTGATTGTGAGTGGAGGTGTGTTTCAGTGGTGCTAGTTGTGTGGAGGTTGTGTGGTGGATGAGTTGTGTGTGTTTGTATTGGGTAGATGAGTTGTCTGTGTAGTAGTGTGGTCTGCTTGCATGTCTGTTGAAGTATCAAATGGTGTTGGGAAGTTTTGCTCCCTTTATATAGGTTGAGTTGTGTTTGTGTCTCAATATTTAAATTTAGTTTTTTTTTGTAGATGACAATGCATTTTTTGGTAGTCTTTTTTCTGTTTCTATTGTATTATTTTTTAAGGATTATGTAAGTTGTTTTGACGGCACATGATGCTTGTTCTTGTGTTATTTGTTTTGTCCAAGTCTGTTCCATTCATACTAGGCTATGTGGCATCGTTCGCGTACGAGTCTGTCGCGTCGTGTATGTGCATGGCTGTATAGAATCGTTCGCGTACGTGTCTATTGTGTTGTGTTGATGCTGGACTATGTGGCATCGTTCGCGCCCGAGTCTGTCGTGTCGTGTCAATGGAGTCATTCGCGTACGTGTCTGTCACGTCGTGTATGTGCTTGGCTGTGTAGAATCGTTCACGTACGTGTCTATTGGGTTGTGTTGATGCTGGACTATGTGGCATCATTCCCGTCCGAGTCTGTTGTGTCGTGTCAATGGAGTTGTTCGCGTACGTGTCTGTCGCGTCGTGTATGTGCTTTGCTGTGTAGAATTGTTCGCGTACGTGTCTATTGGGTTGTGTTGATGCTGGACTATGTGGCATCGTTCGTGTCCGAGTCTGTCGTGTTGTGTTAATGCTTGGCTACATGGAGTTGTTCGCGTACGTGTCTGTTGCGTCATGTTGACGCTTGGCTATCTCGAATCTTGCGTGTACGAGTCTATCGCGTCAGGCTCCTTTCCTTCCGACTCAGCCGTAAAAAAAAATTATGGCCGAGTCGGTTGTAAATTTCAAGCATCGCATCGTACTCAGCCATTTGGAAGGCGTGTGTACGGTTCGGTCAGGAAATATGACGGGTCCGTGTCCGGAACAACGTTTTCCAGCCGAAATCGGAATCGACCCCTTAGTATGGAAATCCTTAACAACAATAGCACCACTCACACACCCACTCGTAGACCCAAATACTCACTTAAATACCCACCCAGAGATCCAAAGCAGCACTCACACTGGCTCTGTCACAACCAGTGACAAACCCACAGAGGCATTCACATAGTCACTCACAGACGTACTCATAGACTACCTCAAATAGCCACTAACATATTCCAACTCCCACTCACAAACCCACAGACACACTCATACACCCACTAACAGACCCACGCAGGTGCTCACACACATCCACTGTGAAAAATTACAGGTTACAGATATGGAACGTTTTCAGAAAAACCTTGGAAATTCACTGAAAAAAACAAAAATTACTGGGACATTATAGTTAGGTAATAGAATTAAGAAAACCTTAAAAATTCACTGAACAAATCCAAAGGTTACAGGAACATTATAGTTAGGCTCACAATTCACTTTTACAAAACCAGTGAAATTCAGCAGTTATAGTTACCTGAGCTAAAATAAGAAAAATTACTCAACACCCACCAACTGTCATAGAGAATGCACAAGTAAATTAAATGCAAATATATCATTATGTCACACTTGGATAACATAATTCACCGACTCCATCTTGTCTTTTCTTAAAAATGTTTTCCTTATTCACGATATTTAAAAAAAACTTTTCTTCTTTTATTTTTGATAATTCTGTGATTCTAATTTGCAGCAACATGCCATACGTGAGCCATGACACTCACAGGCTTTTCATCAGAGGTCCCATCTTATAAGAAATATATTATCAATGAGTATATGACACCAACAAAGAACTCACTCATACAGGTATTCATTCACACAACCAGTCACTCACCCATACAGACACTCACATTCACCCACTCACTCATACAGATATTAACACATGTACTCAGTCACATGTGCCTCTGCACCCTGTAGTGCATGCAGGGGGCACAACATGTGTCTCTCTGTGTGCATGCACCACAGTTCCTGCATGGAATGGACTCTACAGTCCATGTCCTGCAAGAACTGTTTTTGATGTTCCCATTGCAATGCCCATTTTCAGTGCACCACTGTGGAAACATAAAAAAAGCCTGCCAGACATGAGAAATACTCGTAATCAGGCGGGTGGCCCGACAAGGGGGTTGACACTGCGGTGGCGGGGCGGACCCGGTGCCGCACCGCCAAACTCATAATCAGGCCCCAAGAGTGAGATGAGTGTATGTTAATTTGTGTACCTAGTTGCGGTATTAAAGTTCCACTCAAATAATGGTTTATGAACAAATCTTAGGGTCTAAAGTAAATGTGTCAAACCTGGCAGTAAACTTGTATGTTGACTAAAGTATCTGGAGCAATACTGGAAGAAGTATTTAGAGATACCATGTGGGTCATGTAGTGGAAGAGTAGGCCCAATTCATTTGTACATGTCAATTCCTGGTACATATGTTATACCAACACTACAAAGTACACATGGTGGGCAGTCAAAATATCGAATTTTAAATATCGACCTACACTAATATCGAGTTTTTAATATCGTAGGGACAGAATATCGAAGTCAAGAATATCGTTGACCAGAATATTGACTTTAAGGTAAGTAATATCGATTTTTTTAATATCGAAGTAAGCAATATCGAAGTCATTAATATCGTTAGCAAAAATATAGTTGTTAATAATATCGATTTTTTTTGTGTGTTATGTATTTTATATGTATGTTTAACATTTTTTTTAAAGTGTTTTCATTATTTTTAAATATATGTATTAAATGTTTAGAAAATAGTAATTTTTTTTAAAGGAAATTTTGCGTTTTAGTATCAGAGCGGGTTGTGCTTTTATAGGGGAATAGGGTGGGAAGTAATTTAATTACAATTAATTAATTAATATGTTTTTATTTATTGTTATTCATTGTTAATTTATTGTTAATTAATTATTAATTGGTAAGTAATTTATATTAATTGGTTAATTTATAATTATATTAATTATAATTAATTTATTATTAATTTTTATTTATTGTTATTGTTAATTAATTTATTGTGAATCAATTATTAATTGGTAATTAATTGTAATTTATTGATTAATTGGTAATTAAATTAATTATGTTATTTTTAATGTGTAGCAGGTTGTGGGTTTATAGGGGAATAGGGTGGGAAGTAATTTAAATATAATTAATTAGTTAATATGTGTATATTTATTGTTATTGATTATTAATTTATTGTTAATTAATTATTAATTGGTAATTAATTTTTATCAATCGATTAATTGATAATTAAATTAATTGGGTTATTTTTTTATGTGTAGCGCGTTGTGTATTTATAGAGGAATAGGGTGGGAAGTAATTTAATGTTATTTAAATAAATATTAATTTAATTTAATAGGTATTTATTAATAATTATTTGGTTAAATAATTATTAATATGTTATTTATTTAAAAAAAAAAATTATAAGTATGTTAATTTAACCCCTACGCGATCCTAAATTTTCCCTACTGTTGCACTCACTGGAGTGGGAATAGTAATTTTTACCCCTACGCTATCCAACACTTTCCCTGCTGTTGCACTCACTGGAGTGGGAATAGTAATTTTAACCCCTTCGCTATCCAACACTTTCCCTACTGTTGTACTCACTGGAGTGGGAATAGTAATTTTTACCCCTACGCTATCCAACACTTTCCCTACTGTTGCACTCACTGGAGTGGGAACAGTAATGTTTACCCCTACGCTATCCAACACTTTCCCTACTGTTGCACTCACTAGAGTGGGAATAGTAAATTTTACCCCTACGCTATCCAACATTTTCCCTACTGTTGCACTCACTGGAGTGGGAATAGTAATTTTAACCCCTACGCTATCCAACACTTTCCTTACTATTGCACTCACTGGAGTGGGAATAGTAATTTTTACCCCTACGCTATCCAACACTTACCCTACTGTTGCACTCACTGGAGTGGGAATAGTAATTTTAACCCCTACGCTATCCAACACTTTCCCTACTGTTGCACTCACTGGAGTGGGAATAGTAATTTTTACCCCTAAGCTATCCAACACTTTCCCTACTGTTGCACTCACTGGAGTGGGAATAGTAATTTGTTTTTCTCTGCTATCTAATATTTTGTATTTTTTAGCTAATGTACTGTATAATTATTTTTAAAAAGATTTAAAATAATGTTTTATTTTTTTATTTGTTACATATATTTATTTAATTTGTATTTATATTATTGTTTTATGTGTATAGATGCATTTATAATTTATAAAAATAAATTAAACAATGTATAAGTTATTAAAATAAATATTAAAACATATTAATAAGTAAGTATATATATTATATATTATATGTATATGTTTAATGTATTTTCAAATTATATATATTACTTATAATTTTTAAGCATTTTAAAATATTTTTAACTATGTTTCTTTTAGTTATATGTATTATTTACTTTATTTTACAATATTTTTTTAACTTAAATTAAAAACGATATTTTTACCAACGATATTTTTGACATCGATATTTGTTTTCTCAATATTTTTGTCCTCACCTTAATGTAGATAGGATGTCGATATTCTTGTCTTCGATATTTTTGCTGCGATATTTTTGTAGGTCGATATTGTGACCTTCGATATTTAGTCAGTGATTCGTACACAAATGTCTCAGCCGTTCTTACAGTCTAGGTCCAAACATACACATAGTTATCAACCCAAGTTGACATACTTCAGCAATGTGACAGATGACCAGTTGTGTGGCGCAAGTTGGCAACATTACCTGCATCTGAGTCTTACTCACAAAGTCAATCAATATGCTGTCCAACATGTCATACACCAGTAACTAACATAGGATAAAATGTAAGGTATTTTGTAGTGTACTCAGGACCCCAATCTCAACACTCTCTTGCCACATCAATGATGTCATAATCAAGGCTTAGAAGTACTGAATCATCCACAAGTCAAACTCACATGCATACATACATGTGAAATGCTGAAGTGTTGGGTCCAGGTCTGTAATAGAAAGTTACTTGTATCTACATCGGTTTGTCCCATATAAAAGCGGCCTACATTTCCATACATATGTGTCAATGTAAGATCACCATGACAACTTGCCCTCAAAAAGGCATTATCTGTTGGTTGACCACGAACAATTTGTGTAACATGTTAGAAATTCACTACATGTACTAAGCAAACAACCAAGCTAAATTAAGTGAGCAAATCAAACTCTGTGCTAATGTGATGTAGGCAAGCAACGACATCAGAGTTGCCAAAAGGACAAATGATTGTGTGAATGTCGAACATTTTGGCCCTGTCACAACCTACCCAGGGGCTAATATATGCCAGAGGTTCTGATCATACGTTTGTCACTTTGCACATATAGTGAGTGCAAATAACATAGAGAGGTCAAAAACATTTCAAAATGCCTATCATAGTAATCTACTGCCTAAACCTGAAAGTCAGCATGTAGAAGTGTACAAAGTATCAAGACATGGTCAACATTTGCAATGACACATCAAACTTGAAGGTATATGTGTAAACAGTATCTAACACATATTGATTCAAAAATGTGTCTGAGTTTGTCAGCATACATAAAACACATGGACAGTTATGTCTCTATAACAATGCACATTTACTGTTGTATTATTGTAATTCCAGGTAATTAAGGATATGGGTTGCAGTTATGGGTCATGGCCCCATTCACCCATCCCCAGAGGGAAACTGAAAAACGGTATAACACGGCACACAGCAAAATAAGGAATGTTGTGGCGAGGACTTTTGGAATCCTAAAGTCCAGGTTAAGATCCCCAGATTTCCAATGGGAAATACTGTTTTACTCACCCCCATGGTCTGCAATATAATCCTCATCTGTGCCATAATACACACCATTGTGTAAAAACAAATCTCCCGTGGTAGTATGAGCCACAAAATACAGAGGAAATGGAGAGGATGAAGAAAAGGAAGGAGACATCCAGCACACCATGGCTAGTCGGCAGAGGCATGACCAGATTGAGGCTAATTTCTTTAGATAACTATATCAGACATCAACTTATGAACATATAAATACATTTTTGAAGTCATTCATTGTGTTTAAAAGTCAATGTAAAAATCAAGTTACTCACATCTTCTCAACTAGATGTAGGCCTGAACATGTGACAATCATTTTGTTTGAGCTGTTGAGCAACATGGGGCCATGACTCAAAACAATAAATCAATCAACTCAGAAAGCCAATGTAATGCAGTGTACTGCATGAAAGGGACAGGGCAGGAGTGCCACATATCTACAGTAAATGTCCATTACTGTCCTCACGCACTTTAAGCAGTGAAGTGCAGCACAGTAGCAGTCTTGCTGTGTTCTGCAGCAGCAAAATGTGTTTCATAAGATGCTCAGTGATTAATGGGACACAAATCTCCCAAAATCTCACTCATTGTCATGTCTCACCAATGGACAAGCATGCAGAATGGCAGCAATTTGCAGGAGCAAATGTTGTTGCAGATACCATCACAGATGAAGAGTGACACAGATGATGAGTGACAGTTGTCATGGACCAAGGCCTAGCCCCAGCTGTAGATATTACAATGTCATATGTGAAGAAGGCATACATGCATGGGTCGAGAGCCATTAAACACTACACATGTGACATCTTTATGGGGCAGACTGAAGTAAATATCACATCTGACCACAGATGACAAAATACACATGTTCCATGCTTTGCACAGCAATGCAATGAGGTGCAAAGGACTGTAGCAAAACACTATAAATAGATGAACTTGCAATGTGTGGCATTAACCAGAGAAGTAAGACAATGGAGATGTTTTTGCAACCATCAGATCACCTCAATAATACAGAGATTGTAAACGTGTGAAGCGTCCATGTCAAGAGTTAAGCACAAATGTATGTGTACATACACATTCTCATTGAATATGGTGCAGCAGAGATGTTGGGGATGAAATTACCTCTGCATAGTAAGAGTATTGTACCCCTACCCTGAGCATACAACTGCATTATTGTGTAGCTCACCAACTCTGGTATAAATCCAAAGAGCAACAGGGAACATGGATGTGTGCCATGACACAGGCCTGTGTCAAGGATTGCAGTCTGCTTAGACCAGAAGCGGCATCAACACCTCCCGTCATCATAGATATATACTACAGCCTTTGTCAGGATTAAGACAGAGCTAAAGTAGGGGAGGGAGCATGTAGTATAGTGAACAGTCATAGTGTAAATTACCATTCAACACTGGTTCACTGCTGTCAGGCCTACTGGCTCACTCACCTCTTCAAAAGGTCTGTTGCTGTATCTCACACTCCCCCAGTTCAACATCAGGTTGACCATGAAATGTGTGCATGATAAAACCATGCGTAGAATGCATGTGCCTGTGCAAGACTTACAAAATACATAGGTTCAAATGTGGAACAGTGTGCACATGATTAATGTGGGTGTGCAGGTAGTGTGTGATCACAGTGACACACTCTATACAGTACAAGTGAGTGTTAAACCAAACACTGTGCAGTGACTGAATGTGTGTGCTGCATGTCATTATGCTGGTGGTAACCTGATACATGTGGACCACAGTATTAGTCACTGAATGTCCGGTGGCTGTACACTGAGGAGCATATTCAGATCATTGTCACACAGTGCAATGCAGCAAGTCACATAACTGCGCTGCTGGGTGAAAGCAAAAGGGCAGGAATGTGCAGTATTTAATAGAATACAATACATTCCTGCCTTTTCTCCGGCACCTGAGCCGTTTTGGTTGCCTAGCGCCAATGGAGGTACCCTTCCACCATGGGGCACCAGGGTGCTTGTGTCGCATTCACAAATTATTTGTGTATGAAAGGGGATCCTTTCGGAAAAAACACAAATCTTAGTGGCATATTCCTCCATATAAGTGTGCTGCAGAATGCAGCACTCATTGAAAG
This sequence comes from Calotriton arnoldi, assembly GCA_963921515.1. Lineage (NCBI taxonomy): Eukaryota > Metazoa > Chordata > Amphibia > Caudata > Salamandridae > Calotriton > Calotriton arnoldi. Next base: position 1,615,343 of record CAWUFW010003745.1, on the reverse strand, counting down.
AAGTAGTAACTATGACAATCAAAGTTATTACCCATTGTTAGGCCTCTTGTGGGAATGTGTATCTTTCTGTTGCATTACCAGGTTTACCAGGTCTGGTAAGTCTGGAAATGCATCTAGAACCATAGGAATTGCATGGGTACACACACATGCAAAAGCCACAGAACCTTTCCCCGGGGTACAGTACCCAAAGCAGTGTTCTGTGATGCACTTTTTCACTCGAGATTCATGCCTCCACTCAGAGATACGCAGGGTGGCCTTGGGTGGCAGCACAAATATCATTTTAGAGTTGTGTTGCTCATGTTCCATATTGCATTTGCCAGCGCCACACAACTCGGGCCATACCCCTGAGTGCAGAAGTGGCTGCGCCACCACATGACATGAAGAACATTGGCTAGCTTTGTGCGTAAGACATGACTGCATGGTCAAACCATTAGGATTATTGGAATTACACCAGATGGAGTTTGACAGTACAATAAAGCTGTAAATTGGGTGGAACATATACTCGAGTAAGTGTTATTCATCTGTGACACATCACAAGGAAGGGGGTCTGACACACTGCAGAAAGAGAGAGATTGGGCAGATTAGGGAATCAAATGGAGTGGCCTATATGCCACAGGATAAATCTTCACATGCACATATGACTGTGAAGGACATCCAGGTGTGTACCCTGGTAATTCCTGTGCAAACTAATCTGTGATCATACAGCTCTTGGTTCCTGCTTCGCTGTGCTGCCATGCTGCCTGCTGATCCACTGGTTGGGTGAATAGGACTGTGCATGCATTCCTTGAACCCAGATTGACTCCACTGGCATTCTGCTGGGCCTCTGGTCATGAAGTCACAGGCACATAGAATACCTCCAAACCCCCAGTGTCACCACCTGGACACTGCCCACAGTCTCACAGACCTACCAAGAGGTGCCACCCCACTCCTGGACCAAAGGAAGTGGTCCTAAGGTGTGTCATCCGGCATAACCCAGGCCTCTGCAGTAAATCTGACACATCAGAGTCTGGGTATCTGGCTGGATCGAGACCTAAGCTTTATGGTCCAGGCACGGAAGGTTGCGGCTTCCTGCTATGGCATCCTCAGGATGCGCCGTAAAGTGCTTCCACTCCTCCCCTTCCAGGCAAGAAGGCTTATGGTACAGGCACTTATTCTTTCCCACCTGGATTACGGGAACGCCCTTTACCTCGGAGCTCCGGTCTCGACCTTCACAAGACTCCAAACGGTGCAAAACTGCACTGCGAGGATTCTTGTGGGGATCTCGAACCGGCAATCTGCAAAGCCCGCCTTGAAGTCCCTCCACTGGCTCCCTGTTCGGGAGAGAGTGAACTTTAAGGCCATGTGCATTGCCCATAAGATGTTAACAAGGAATGGTCCTGCGATCAACCACTCCATGGTCCAGCCTTATGCGGCGAATAGACGGCTGCGCTCAGACGATCTATACCTGGCCGCTGTTCCCAGGATTAAGAGGGCCAGAAGTGGCGGTCGCCTATTCGCTTACAATGCCTCTAAGCTGTGGAACACCCTCCTCCTCCGCCTACGGAGGGAACCCAGCCATCTAGCCTTTCAGAAATTACTGAAGACTTGGCTTTTCCCTTAAGTGTGCTGCGATGTCCTTCTCTGTCATTGCCATGGGATGCCCCTGGGTAGCTACGCGCTTAACAAATGCTGTTTTCATTTCATTTCATTTCACATCAGCCCTGTAGTGTTGGTCAGAACCCATGCATCACATCAGTTGCACATGTCGGAACCCACGCATTGCCGCCAATGCATGGAACTGACTGTCCTGCAGAAGTTCTACTGCTCAGTGCATCCGTCATGCAGTGTCCATTTGCATAGCAATGCGTCAAAAAAATCAACACAAAAGTTTAAAAAGTGCAGGACACATTTAGGAACCTGCGCAATGGGTGTGGCAGGTTGCATACTAGGAACTGTGAAAGTTAGTTTCACTTTCTCTTACAGTCTGTTAGACTGTGCTGGGTGTTGGAGATGTTTTCGAGAATGGCTGGTCTTCTGGTGCTAGTTTTTGGTCTTGTCGGTGTCTAATCTGTCCCTATCTTGTGTGAATTGTATATCTTTTGTGTCTTTTTGTATAGTAATGCATAAGCTTTTGTTTTATAAAGTAGAAGTAGGCATACGTTTAAGGGGTATTTGTTTGCTGTGTTGGATGTAAGGTAGGAATAGGGACATATCTGGAAGGGGTAGGGGCAATACATTTTCAGAGGAAGAGTTGGGGGTCCTCGTATGGCTCATCGTCCACTATTTGCCCATGATGCTGGCCTTTGGGGGTAGGGTCAGCCAGGGGTACCTGACCAGGAACCGGAAGGACAAGTGGCAGCTCATTCATTGGCACCTTAACAAGTATTTTTGAGTGGATTGCACCATCACCCAAATTAAACACCGTTGGTTTGACGCTGGGATGCTGAAGGCTGATCTTGTGGACCGCCGTGGACTGGAGATCAGAGGCACTGTACGTATGTATGTATGTATGTACCATCTGTATGTAGTAATGTAGCTATAGCAGTCATGTTAAACCTAAACATTAAAGGGACATATTTTGAAATGTTGTAGTTTTGCATTGCATTATGCAACTTGCATCATGTGCATTAGAATGAATAAAGTGAAAATACTTAAGCAACATAAGGGCAATTTGTGTGCCTCACATTGGCTACATGTAGCCAGTGTAAAACACTGCAGAGCCCATAGCTGTGTTGCCATACCCTGGCTCAAGGGGCAGATCAATGGGATGTGGGTGGTTATATACATTGATCAAGTATGGAATTGTAAGCATTCCCTGATTTAATATACATGAATGACCAGGAAATGCACCAAAAATGCCAGTGCTCCACAGTTGAAGGCTAAGCAAGAAATAAATGTGCAATCTCCATTCATGTTAAACGTTCCTCATGTGCTGCATTGTGCAGCTCACGTACACAGATCAGTATGCCTCAGACAAATGTAAATGTACAGGAATGTGAGCCTTACAGGAGAAAACAAAACAAACATTCTTACATGCTGAAATGGCCCTTACATTGTCACATACAGTGTATACCTGTCCTTTCCCATCACAGCACTAGTTTGATCTGCCTAGGGCCAATGGTGTCATCCATGTATCATGGTGCATAGGGGCCAGACATTATGTTGACCAGCAGTACTGCAAACATCACATGCCTGAACCATGCATCAGGCGTGTGATGATTGATACATCTGACTTTCAACATCAAGGAAGCTCTGCCCTGAAAGGTGACTAACTGCATCCCATTTTAATACAATGTATACATATGTGTGTCAAGAATGTTGAATACATCTTAACCACTGAGATGACTTAGTATTCATTTTGTAATTTTGACCATGTGTAACTGCACTATTTACAATGCAATGTCCAAATCTTTATCTTCTAGGTGGACATCTCCCATTCAACCAGGGTGAGGTAGACAGCTTCCGGGACCCCACTGAACCAATAAGTGTAATAAGTACATTGATGTAACTTATTGCTGTCTGTGTGTGATCCATGTGATTTGTAACATTGTGATGTGTATTGGGAGGTATCAATCTCCTGCAACCTATTTACAGTCAGTATGCCAACACAACAGAATTGGCCCACAGATTCATTTGGAATTGACAATGAGGCCTGTCATTGTGAATTTAGGGGCAATGTAAACACTCCCACAGGATACTTACACGTTTACATCTGTGCTGATGTTAGCATATCTATAGTCTTGATGCATTTGACACATGAATCATGATCTGGTGCATGATCTGCAGATGTTCATAGTTGTACCAAAAATGGCACAAACATAACAAACACATTTCGACAGATGTAACAGCAATTTTAAATGAACATGGCTCAGCTTGTCTGGGCAGGTTTCTGTTGCATATGTCCATATTTGTGTGTGACACAGGTGCTGATGATGTTCAATGAATGTACAGACACTGTTACCAAGTGTTAAAAGGATGGTATAATGAAATCAGAGTTGTACAAAATGAGTGTCAATATGCTACATGTAATCTTTCAAAATGCAGCACACTATGCTCATACATGCTGTATACGTTTGACCTCTCCTGCTACATAATTCCAGTGTGATTGACCATAGGTGTGGCTAAAGATACCTGCTGTTTAACACTTCAATTGACTGTTGACACATACCTGCACTGTAGCTGTGTGTCAAATAAAAGTTAAATCATGTAGGACAGTGTCAGCAGGGTAGCCATCACAATCTAAACATTTTTACTATGATAGATGCTATGAATGTTGTGGTGATAGGGCCATGCATTAACAAATTATGGCTCTGACCCATGACAGATAACAAAAGACATGTCGACATGTGTTTCTAGAAGGGTGTTAGTACATCCACATAAGGAGTTAAAAATCTCTATTTACTCAACTAACCCTGAGGCATGGCTGTAGTAATCAAGCCTCAGGGGTACTTGGCCTCCCTCAGAGTAGCCCATGTCATCACTAAGTAAAATGGTGTGACAGAGGAACATTTACACTGATGCCCTGGAGGCTGTAGGGATGTAGGCCTGCAACTCGAGGTAACCATGGTGTAGTACAAATAATCACCAGAATGCCTGACTGATGCACACTGTCAGTGTGAATGTACACATAGCAGGGTTCTGGTCATCTGGCTTTGCAGGTCTTAACTGTTAGCCTTCATATCTCTGTGCAATGTAGATGTTTTGGAGCACATTGTGCTAATGTAATTTCTTTTAAACCTATCGAGACACAGTAGGCCTCAGTTCAAGGATTCAGTCTAATTTGCATGGTGTGGGCAGCTGGACGAATGCACTAGTCGGCAGATGTATTGGCTTTGACATGCCAACATTATGCCCTGTATATACCCTATGTTCCATTTCTGAGATGCATTCATACAATGCAAGGTATAAAGTAATATTGCTGCATTTTGTAAAAGTTCACATACAGGAATGCACTGTGTTAGCAGCATAAGCCCATTACACTGCTCACCTACTGGTGGACTAGGTTAAACTTGCAAGCACCAACGCAGTCCTTCTGCATCATGGTTCAAGGGTCCCTGCATTATATGCCACAAAGCTATTGTGCAGATGAGTACTACTGCATGCATACACACACTACTGAGATGCATTTTCTCATTATAAAATGTGCGCTGACAAATGCAGCCCTGGGATAATGAGAGTACAAAAATATGTTTAAGTGAAGGTCTACATGGCATTGCTACAAATGTATAAAAGAAGCTATATGTCAGATTTCTGTGCATTTGCCAGAGGGTAAATTGCTGAAATGTACCCCAGTAATGTTTTGCATGAGGTAGTTAACAACCTTCCATCCATGTATTGGCTACCTAACACAGAGTAAGTTATGTCAGAAATGTCTGTTGCCTTGTGTGAATCCAGATGACTTATGCAATGCAGAGGCACACCTCCCGGACTGGCTTACCTTATCAACTTTCACATATGTGGATGTGCAAGTTTCAGCCTACTTGCATGATGCAATATCAAAATCTAAAGTTTCAATAAATGGACCATGTGTCCAATTTCCAATCAACACATCATCATGAGTGTGACTCACTGTTCACAATGACATGGTTGTAATCACATTGTGACTGCATTTCCATATTGTACACCTACACTGACTACACTTGATTCAGTTTGCCTTGTTCGAGTAGTAGATGTCTTTGTACGGAAGGTATGGTGTCCTTAGCTCTATCTCACAATTTGGCGTTAGTCTGGACAGCCACATATGATTGTATAACAATGTCAACCTATTTTCGCACACATCATGTACATTTACAACTTGAGCAAATATTTATTTACTTTACGTTCCTAGATAACATGACAGTTGACAAGGAGAAAACTTTAAATTGAGGAAAGAACGCTACTGCCACATCCGCCACACAGAGAACGTGTACAGAAAGATGGGTGTTCTGTATGAAAGGGCCAAGGCAGCGGGGTCCTGGAAGTCCAGAAGGCAGCAGGGCACTTCAACATCTCGTGTTCAGAAAGTACATAAGGGTGTCTGTCCAACAGCAGCAACAACTGACCCAGCCACAGGCCACAGCCGGACCTTCTACTGCCTCCCAGCAGTCAACCGCATGGCCCAGGAAGCCAAGACATCTGTTAGACTTGGCACCATTGGCGTGGGTCTCCCTTCCATTTTTTTGCTGTTGCCTCTTATGTTTTGCTGGTTTTAGATGCTTTTGGGCACTGTGCCACTGCTGTTCAGTGCCACAGTGCAAGTGCTCCCTACTGTAAATTGATGTATGGATTAGTGACTCCATGGTTGGATGATTGGTTTACTTGTCAGTCCCTAGTACAGTGCACGGAGTGTGCCCAGGGCTTGTAAATCCAATGCCGCTGGTGGGCTTGCAGCACTGGTTGTGCCACCCACAGAAGCGGCTTGTAAAATGTGTCTCAGGCCTGCCATTGCAGAGCCTGTGTGCAGTCTGTGACTGCCATGTCGACTTGGCAAGTGCACCCACTTGCCAGTCCCTAAACCTTCCCTTATCTTCATATCAGACACCCCTAAGGTAGGCCCAAGGGCAGGGTGCATTGTAAGTATAAGGTAGGACATGCCCTGGTGTGTGTGGCATGTCCTAATAGTGAATTACAGCCATTTTCGTTTTTCACTATTGCAAGGCTACCTGTTCTCCATAGGCCAGAATGGGCAGTTTGATTATTACACCTTATAATCCTAACTGACCCAGAGAACATGGTAGAAAAACGAATTTAGTATGCCTGAACTCAGGATGATAAAATACATCTTTTAGTGAAGTTGGTTTTAACATTCTTTGTTTGAAAATACCACTTTTAGAAAGTAGGTATTTTCTTGCCTAAACCATCCAGCTGCCTCTGCTCAGGTTGTGTATTGTATGTCTGGGTTTTGTGAGTGACAGGGGCTGGGGGATTCCAGGAGGCAGGGTGAGTCAGCACTAGGCTGAATAGGTCTGCCTGAAGGAGGATGGGTGGGAGGAGTTGCACCTGGGTCTGAATAGGGCTGTGCCTGCCTTCCACAATGCTGGCTCCACCTCCTGCCGGGCGTCTGATGGCTCTGCCCCTCACTCTCAAAGGAAAGAAGGAGTCAGAAAAACAAAGTGCTCCAGGACTGACCAGAACTGGTTTTGGACTAGGCAGAGGCCTCTCTGCCTTCAGAGAACAAAGGAAAACTGTGTATAAAAAGGGGACCCAGACCCCTAGGAAATTAGATCACTTCTGGGAAATCAAGAAACCTGTTGCCAAGGAGAAGAACCGGAGAAGCTGAAGGAGGAGTACTGCCCCTGTGCTGTTTTGCTGATTGGGGTTGGCCTGCAGTGGTTGCTTTCTGCCAAGGACAGGAGAAAAGACTTTGCTGTGCTTTGTCATCTTGAAGAAGAGAATCTCCAAGGGCTTGAACTAGAGCTTGCCTCCTGCCTGAAGTCTCAGGGATACAAGACTTCACCAACCAGCTCCCCCTGCATTCCCTTGCTGGGAATTGAAGTGCCTGCTGTTGTGCTGGGCCTTCTGAGAGACTGCGTGTCGCTGGGAGCTGGAAGCGCGACGCAACAACGAGAAGCGTGTCGCCGCCGCAGCCGTGGTTATCGCATCACCGAGGAAGCGAGACGCCGCTGCCGCTGTCATCATCGCATCGCCGAGCGCGGCGCATCACCGGAGAAGCGAGACGCTGCCACAGAGGTCATCGTCGCATCGCCGGGGAAGCGCGTCGCAGGGCCTGTCGCGGCTCCAAAGATCATCGAGTCGCCGCACGGCCGTCGGGCGTGCACGTATCACACCAACGTTGTCGCATCGCAACCAAGACGCCATTTTGTCGCATCGTACCGGAGAAGAGTATCGCATCGAGGTGCCATCCTGTCGCATCGCACCGGAAAGCAGTAAGAAACCGACGCATCACCTCCCCACACAGTAAGGAAGCGAGCATCAACTCCCCTGCGCAGCAGTAAGGAACCGACGCATCCACTCCCCTGAGTGTAAGGAACCGACGCATCACCTTCCCTGCGACCCTTTTGTTTTCTTTGCGTTACGCATTCAAGGTACATTGAGAGTAAAGTGTCGCATTTACAACTTGAGAGAACTGAACTATTTTATAACCTTTTAAAGCCTATTTTTGAGTACAGTATTGTGGATTTTTGCTATTGGGTCTTGTGATAAGTCTATATAAAGATTACTTATTTTTACATAAACAACCTGTGTGGTGTCCATCTGTAGTGTTTTCACTGTATTACTGTATGTGGTCACAAATGCTTTACACACTGCCTCTGAGATAAGCCTGTCTGCTCGTGCCAAGCTACCAGGGGGTGAGCAGGGGTTATTTTAGGAGTGTTTCCCCCTTATCCTGACTAGAAGCAAGGGTCCCTATTTGGACAAAGGTGCAAACCATTGCCAACTAGAGACCCCCAGTTCTAACATTGGTGGTCAGCGGTGAGGATTTGGACTTGCATTTGTGATTCATATACAGTGATTGGTGTACACTACTAGTGAGTGCAGACCAATACGCGACCACATACCTTTTTGATAGGACTTTTTTTTCTTTGGAACCTTTATTTTTGTTGAGAACTGCCAATTTTCACCATGAGCAAAAAAGGATCCATTGCACCTGCAGATATTGAATTTGAAGAAGATAGGGTTGATACCTACACTGTGCCAGAACTCAAAGCTGTTTGCAAAAAGTTTAAAATCTCTATGAGAGGCCTCACCAGGAAGGAGGAGTTTCACAAAGCACTGAGAGCCTGGTTGGAAGCACGGAATGCCAGTGGGCAGTCCGAGGAGCCTGTGGAGGAGGCAGAGAATTTAGATGGACAGCTTCAGGGGCCATTGGGCTTAACTGGGAGGAGAGCGCCTTCCAGGGAGGGCAGCAGTGTTTCTCAAAGGGCCTGTCTCCAGAGGAGCTGGAGGACAGGGACAAAAGCAGGATGCATGAAATGGAGATGGCCAAACTGAAACAGGGAAGCCATGATAGCCTTGAGCATAAGAAATTGGAGTTAGAAAGTAAGAGGTTGGCCATGGAAGAAAAGAAGATGCTTTTAGAGCATGAGAGAGTGGTGAGGGAGCTAGAGCTAAAGGCTAGAAGCCTAGAAATCACTCCCTCTGGTGGCAGCACACCTCCAGTGCCTGTAGAAAGTAGAGTGTACATCCCCAAGGAGGTTATTAAGGATTTCATGAAGGGGGAGGACATTGGGCAATGGTTTAAAGCATATGAGATCGCCATGACATCACACCGGGTCCCTGAGAAGGATTGGGGAGCGGGGTTGTGGGGCCGCTTTGCAGGTGAGGGAAGGGAAACCTTGCTAGCCTTACCCACAATTGATCAGATGTCCTATGCCCACCTGAAGGAAGCTTTAGTGGCAAGGTATGGGTTAACTCCAGAGCTTTATAGGCAGAAGTTTAGGAACTGCAAAAAGCTGGAGTCTAGTACCTGGGTGGAGTATGTGTCTTATTTTTGCAGAGCATTGGATGGATGGGTGAAGGGTAGCAAAGTAAATGACTTACAGGAGTTCTATGATTTAATCGCATGGGAGCACTTGTCCAGTAGTTGTTTTCCAGAGCTACGCCAGCACCTAGTTGACAGTAAGCTGACTAATCCTAGGAAGCTTGCTGAGGAGGCGGACCGCTGGGTCAGTACCCGGGTCCACAAGGGTCTTGTGGGAGACTCCGCCAAAGGTGGGCAGGGTCCCCAGCAGAAGAGTGGGGGGACAAGGGTAAACAGAAGGAGTTCCAAAAGGGCCCCAAAGTAAACCCCAAGGGAACCAAGGTAAGGGTTCCCAGCCTCCCACTGAAAAAGACCATGGGTCCCAACAGATAAGTCTGTTCAGAAGGGGCCCAAAGCATGTTTTAGTTGTGGTCAGGTGGGTCACTTTGTAGGAAGTCCCAAGTGCCCCAATACCGTGACCACTGCACCCACTGGTGCACCACCCCGGCAGATGGCTAGTGTAGCCCTGGGGGAGGAATTGGGTGCCCAAGGTGGGTGGGGTCCCGCAGAGATGTCCCTGGTCTCTTTAGGAGACAGTGAGATGGTCCCTAGGACCCAGCTGCCTGATAACACTAAAAATACAGGCAGTGGGTGACCATCAATGGCCATAGGGTGGAGGCTCTGAGAGACACCGGGGCCAGTGTGACAGCTGTCAGTTGTCGGCTGGTGTCTGAAGAGCAGGTGGTCCCCAACGTATTCTACCCGGTAGTTGCCGCTGACAACTCAGAGAGCCACTGCAAGGTGGCCCAGGTTCCCTTTGAGTGGGGGGGGTCTCAGGTATCCTTCAAGTAGCTGTGAGGCCAGCCATGCCTGTTGACTGTCTGCTAGGCAATGATTTGGAGAGCTCCCCTTGGGCGAAGGTGGAGCGGAGGTCTCATTTGGAGATGTTGGGTCTGCCAGAGTGGGCGTGTGTGACCACTCGGTCAATGGCAGCCGGTAAGGGTATTCAAGAGGACCTGGAGCCTGGAAGAAGGGCCCAGGTGCCTGCCTTAAAGAGAGGAGGCAGGGGGCGCGGGAAACCGGCCCCGAAGTTCCCACGGTCCAGGAGGAGGCAGACCTTGAGGGGGATGCCCTGGAACCTACAGGGGAACAAGTGGCTGAACTGGGGGACCTGCCTGAGCTGACCCATTGGCAGCAGGAAGGAGGCCCCTCCAGGGAAGAATTCTGCGAGGAGCAGAAGAAGTGCCCTTCTCTTGAGGGCTTGCGGCAACAGGCTGTAAGCCAGGCAGCAGGTGATCAGTCTGGATCACACTGGATCTACTGGGAGAATGGTCTCCTGTATAGTGAGCCTAAGGTTGCTGAGCCTGGGTCAGCCCGTGTGCTGGTGGTACCCCAGCGCTTCAGAGCCTTCCTACTGGGTCTGGCTCATGATGTGCCTTTAGCAGGACATTTGGGGCAAGACAAGACCTTTCAAAGGCTTGTCACCCACTTTCATTGGCCCCAAATGCGCAAGAGTTCAGATACTCATTGCAGGACCTGTCAGACTTGCCAGGCAAGTGGTAAGAGTGGGAGGAAGCACAAGGCTCCTCTCCAACCTTTCCCTGTTGTCAGTACCCCCTTTGAGAGGGTGGGTATTGACATTGTGGGGCCTCTGGATCCCAAGACAGCCATGGGCAACAGGTTCATCCTGGTCTTGGTGGACCATGCCACCCGGTACCCGGAAGCCATCCCTCTTCGGACAGTGACGGCCCCCGTGGTGGGACGTGCACTGATGGGGATTTTCTCCCGTGTGGGGTTCCCCAAGGAGGTGGTGTCTGACCGTGGTACTAACTTCATTTCCAAGTATATGAAGTCCCTGTGGCAGGAGTGTGGTGTAACCTATAAGTTCACCACTCCTTACCACCCCCAAGGTAATGGACTGGTTGAGAGATTCAACCGGACCCTTAAAGGCATGATTATGGGTCTGGAAGAACCCATGAGGCGTAAGTGGGACGTCCTCTTGCCATGCCTGCTCTTTGCTTACAGAGAGGTGCCCCAGAAGTCCTTAGGGTTCAGTCCCTTTGAACTGCTGTACGGCCATCCTGTAAGAGGACCTCTGAGTCTGGTCAAGGAAGGCTGGGAGAAAGCTCCCAGGAAAACTCCCCAGGATGTATTTAGTTACATGCTGGCCTTCAGGAACCAGACTCGGCATTTCAGACAACTCGCTGAGGCGAATCTGGAAGCCAGCCAGGAAGAGATGAAACGTTGGCATGATCAGAACGCCACTCTGATCGAGTTTCAGCCTGGACAAAAGGTTTGGGTCATGGCCCCAGTGGAGCCCTGTGCGCTCCAGGATAAGTGGACCGGACCATTTGAGGTGGTGGAGCGCAAGAGTGATGTCACCTACTTGGTGGACTTGCAGTCTCCCAGGAACCCCTTGCGGGTCCTGCATGTGAACCGCCTGAAGCCCCACTTTGAGAGGTCTGAAGTGGGCATGCTCTTAGCAACAGATGCTGGGATGGAAGAGGAGACTGAACCTCTTCCTGACCTCCTGTATGCAAAAGAGCAAGATGGGTCAGTGGATGGTGTGAACCTCTCTCCCACCCTGACCCCGGAACAGCAGAATGACTGTCGCCAACTGTTGGGACAGTTTTCTGATCTGTTCTCCCTGACTCCCAGTATCACTGAATGGTGCATCCATGATGTGGATACTGGGGACAGTCCTCCTGTGAAGCATAAAACTTACAGAGTGACTGACAGGGTGAGAGCTTGCATCAAGGAGGAGGTCTCCAAGATGTTTGCCTTAGGGGTGATTGAGTCCTCTAACAGCCCTTGGGCCAGCCCAGTGGTCTTGGTCCCAAAGGCTGCCGCGCCTGGTGCCACACCCGAACTCCGGTTCTGTGTGGACTACCGAGGACTCAATTCAGTCACAAGGACTGACGCGCACCCCATCCCCAGAGCTGATGAGCTCATTGATCGGTTAGGGGCTGCCCGGTACCTCAGCACGTTTGATCTAACGTCTGGGTACTGGCAGATCGCCTTAACTGATGGGGCCAAAGAGAGGTCAGCATTCTCCACACCAGATGGGCACTACCAATTCCGGGTGATGCCCTTTGGGATGAAGAATGCCCCTGCCACCTTTCAGAGGTTGGTCAACCAGGTGTTGGCTGGGCTGGAGGATTTCAGTGCCGCCTACCTGGATGACATTGCAGTGTTCAGCGCCACTTGGGAGGAACATCTGCACCACCTCTGGGAAGTGTTGAAGGAGCTGCGGAGGGCAGGCCTCACGATCAAGGCGAGTAAGTGCCAGATCGGGCAGGGTTCTGTGGTGTACTTGGGACACCAGGTAGGGAGCGGCCAGGTGGCGCCCCTACAGCCCAAGATAGATACCATCCTGGCTTGGGAACCCCCAAAACCCAAACAGAGGTGAGGGCCTTCTTAGGACTCACCGGGTATTACAGGAGGTTTGTCAAGGGGTATGGCAACATTGTTGCACCCTTGACTGAGCTGACTTCCAGGAAGCAGCCCAGGAAAGTGAACTGGACTGATGCCTGCCAAAAGGCTTTCGATGCCCTGAAATCTGCCATGTGCACGGCGCCCGTGCTTCAGGCGCCCAACTTCTCAAGGGAATTCATTGTGCAGACAGATGCTTCAGAGCATGGTGTTGGGGCTGTGCTTTCACAGATGAATGAAGAGGGCCTAGACCAACCTGTAGCCTTTATTAGTAGGAGGTTACTCCCACGGGAACAGAGGTGGAGTGCGATTGAACGTGAGGCATTTGCTGTGGTCTGGGCGCTGAAGAAGTTGAGACCATATTTGTTTGGGACTCACTTCCGGGTTCAGACAGACCACAGGCCCCTCAGATGGTTAATGCAGATGAGGGGTGAGAATCCAAAACTGTTGAGGTGGTCCATTTCCCTACAGGGGATGGACTTTACGGTGGAACACCGCCCTGGTACAGAACACGCCAATGCTGATGGTCTGTCCAGATTTTTCCGCCTTAGTGATGAGAACTCCCAGGAGGAAGGGTAGTTCTCCCCACATTTCAGCTGGAGGGGACACGTGTTAGACTTGGCACCATTGGCGTGGGTCTCCCTTCCATTTTTTGCTGTTGCCTCTTATGTTTTGCTGGTTTTAGATGCTTTTGGGCACTGTGCCACTGCTGTTCAGTGCCACAGTGCAAGTGCTCCCTACTGTAAATTGATGTATGGATTAGTGACTCCATGGTTGGATGATTGGTTTACTTGTCAGTCCCTAGTACAGTGCACGGAGTGTGCCCAGGGCTTGTAAATCCAATGCCGCTGGTGGGCTTGCAGCACTGGTTGTGCCACCCACAGAAGCGGCTTGTAAAATGTGTCTCAGGCCTGCCATTGCAGAGCCTGTGTGCAGTCTGTGACTGCCATGTCGACTTGGCAAGTGCACCCACTTGCCAGTCCCTAAACCTTCCCTTATCTTCATATCAGACACCCCTAAGGTAGGCCCAAGGGCAGGGTGCATTGTAAGTATAAGGTAGGACATGCCCTGGTGTGTGTGGCATGTCCTAATAGTGAATTACAGCCATTTTCGTTTTAAACTATTGCAAGGCTACCTGTTCTCCATAGGCCAGAATGGGCAGTTTGATTATTACACCTTATAATCCTAACTGACCCAGAGAACATGGTAGAAAAACGAATTTAGTATGCCTGAACTCAGGATGATAAAATACATCTTTTAGTGAAGTTGGTTTTAACATTCTTTGTTTGAAAATACCACTTTTAGAAAGTAGGTATTTTCTTGCCTAAACCATCCAGCTGCCTCTGCTCAGGTTGTGTATTGTATGTCTGGGTTTTGTGAGTGACAGGGGCTGGGGGATTCCAGGAGGCAGGGTGAGTCAGCACTAGGCTGAATAGGTCTGCCTGAAGGAGGATGGGTGGGAGGAGTTGCACCTGGGTCTGAATAGGGCTGTGCCTGCCTTCCACAATGCTGGCTCCACCTCCTGCCGGGCGTCTGATGGCTCTGCCCCTCACTCTCAAAGGAAAGAAGGAGTCAGAAAAACAAAGTGCTCCAGGACTGACCAGAACTGGTTTTGGACTAGGCAGAGGCCTCTCTGCCTTCAGAGAACAAAGGAAAACTGTGTATAAAAGGGGACCCAGACCCCTAGGAAATTAGATCACTTCTGGGAAATCAAGAAACCTGTTGCCAAGGAGAAGAACCGGAGAAGCTGAAGGAGGAGTACTGCCCCTGTGCTGTTTTGCTGATTGGGGTTGGCCTGCAGTGGTTGCTTTCTGCCAAGGACAGGAGAAAAGACTTTGCTGTGCTTTGTCATCTTGAAGAAGAGAATCTCCAAGGGCTTGAACTAGAGCTTGCCTCCTGCCTGAAGTCTCAGGGATACAAGACTTCACCAACCAGCTCCCCCTGCATTCCCTTGCTGGGAATTGAAGTGCCTGCTGTTGTGCTGGGCCTTCTGAGAGACTGCGTGTCGCTGGGAGCTGGAAGCGCGACGCAACAACGAGAAGCGTGTCGCCGCCGCAGCCGTGGTTATCGCATCACCGAGGAAGCGAGACGCCGCTGCCGCTGTCATCATCGCATCGCCGAAGCGCGGCGCATCACCGGAGAAGCGAGACGCTGCCACAGAGGTCATCGTCGCATCGCCGGGGAAGCGCGTCGCAGGGCCTGTCGCGGCTCCAAAGATCATCGAGTCGCCGCACGGCCGTCGGGCGTGCACGTATCACACCAACGTTGTCGCATCGCAACCAAGACGCCATTTTGTCGCATCGTACCGGAGAAGAGTATCGCATCGAGGTGCCATCCTGTCGCATCGCACCGGAAAGCAGTAAGAAACCGACGCATCACCTCCCCACACAGTAAGGAAGCGAGCATCAACTCCCCTGCGCAGCAGTAAGGAACCGACGCATCCACTCCCCTGAGTGTAAGGAACCGACGCATCACCTTCCCTGCGACCCTTTTGTTTTCTTTGCGTTACGCATTCAAGGTACATTGAGAGTAAAGTGTCGCATTTACAACTTGAGAGAACTGAACTATTTTATAACCTTTTAAAGCCTATTTTTGAGTACAGTATTGTGGATTTTTGCTATTGGGTCTTGTGATAAGTCTATATAAAGATTACTTATTTTTACATAAACAACCTGTGTGGTGTCCATCTGTAGTGTTTTCACTGTATTACTGTATGTGGTCACAAATGCTTTACACACTGCCTCTGAGATAAGCCTGTCTGCTCGTGCCAAGCTACCAGGGGGTGAGCAGGGGTTATTTTAGGAGTGTTTCCCCTTATCCTGACTAGAAGCAAGGGTCCCTATTTGGACAAAGGTGCAAACCATTGCCAACTAGAGACCCCAGTTCTAACAACATCCAAGATGATCCATTTTCAAGTACTGCATTGGTTGTGAATTGCATAAGACTCATAGGAGGTCTAGCAAGAGCAATCCAGCCTGCGTGAACTGATGGGAACTGTGCAGGAGGCCACGGTGAAGATGTCGGCACTATTATACAACTCTCCTTCTGGAAATTCCTCTTCCCTTTTCTCTAAATGTTGTTTGTTTTATACTGTTATTAGGCCTAGTGTTAGTTATGTTTAAGCATAGGTATAGTGTAGTTAAGTGGCAGTTTTTAGAAATGTTAGCAGTTAGTTGTTTTTAAGCATGTTTTAATACTCTTAGTTTTTTAAGTGGGTGGGGGGTTGACGTTTAGTGTTTTAAAAAAAGCACACAAAAAAAAATTCAAAATACAAAAATATATATATTTGTTTAGGTTTACATGTATAGTTGTTATATGTTTAAGTGTAGTTGCTGTTTGTATTGCACCAACCTATGTGTATTAAGGGGATGGGGGACATTGATGTTTAACTTGTCATGTGTGTATAGTACTTAAGATAGCTTAGGATAAGTCAAGATAGTTTAGGCTAGTGCTAAGATTAGTTAGTATGGACTAGGTAGGTGTAGGTAGATTGTGATGGGTTAAGATAGTGTAAGGTAGTGTTAAAGTTAGTTAGTGTAAGGCTAGGTAGGTGTAGGTTGTTTAAAGAGATTTTATTGTATTAAATTTTTTCTACTTGCACTAGTTCGTAATCATTACATAATTAAGAGTTGGTACCAGTGAGCGGGTTCAGTTGAGTACACGATGTAGCTATTGACCTGCAGCCTTTAAAGGTATATGTAGCTTTGTCAGAGGCCTATGGATAACTGGTAGTGTACCTCACATTAGAGCCAACTCTGGATCCTTTTCCACTGTAAGTGAGCCTCATTTGTTGATTTTACAAACAGTACAACGCATGTAGTCTCCTACTCTATGTGAAAGTGATAGGGCAGGTATATTAGGGATAGTCTTGTCAGTACAGATTGCAGATCCCTGGCTGCGCCGGGGCACACACTGGTGCCAGCCACTACCGGACACATCCTTGTACCATTGTGCTAGTGGGTAATAATTGTTGACTGGTAAAATCATTTTGATTGTATCCACATCTGCCTGGAAAAACTCCATCATCATTGTCATTGACTACTTGTCATGCGTGGCACTTAATACAGCTCACTTAGGTTAACTACTTTCAAAAATTCATGCCCATGAGTCTCACATGTCCTCTTCCCCTGGGGGTGGGGGAGTTGCAGTGTTTCAGGTTCCGTGGTCAGGCTCTTATGGAACAATATGTGTGTACAATGTACCACAGATGTAATGTGTGGATGCAGTCACATTCAACACATTTGAGGCCACTCAGGGGCAGAGGTACACATTTACCCTACTTATCCCAGGGTTGAATTAGTCACCATTTTTGAGTTGACACAGGGTATTGACAAGAAGCCCTTGCATTTCTTCCTTACTGACAATCAAGACATTAGATGGGCCTTGTGCTTCCTTGTGAGGCACAGGTATGATTCTAATTCTTGAGGAATATGGGCATGAGTATCTGGCTATTATTATTACATCCATGCAAATTTATGAACTGTACAATCTCTTCAGTGTGGGCATTGAGGTTATCATATCAGGTTGATCACGTTGTCATATTCACTGAGCTAGATATATGTGGATGAGTGGAACAGTGTTATGGCCTCTCATAGCTCACACATCCCATTTATAGCGGGTAAGTATTTGTGTGTTAATAAAGAATTCCTCACTGTGTGTCATTCAAGTTACTGCAGCTTGTTGTCAATGTGTCTATTTGGAGACAACACATTCCTCATTGTGCCATTTATTTATTTTATTTTATTTATTTATAAAGTATTATATAGCGCTAGCTAGACCCGTAGGTATCAGAGCGCTTTACATACACAAAGGAAAAGAAAGATTGCATAACATCGCAGGACATGAGGATGCATAAAGATATAAGCAAAGACATAATACTTATGTATCCAGTGAGGGGAGAGAGACACAGGAGGTTGACACAGTCAGATAACCACCATCCTTGAAGGTCAAAGTGAGGGGGGAGTAAATTAGGTTATTGATGTCTAGGATGGTTGATTTGGTCGGTAAAGTATTGGTTGAGGAGAAGGAGTTTCAGGTCCTTTTTGAAGCAAGAGAAGGAGGAGTTGCATCTGAGGTCAATCGGGAGTGCGTTCCACATCCTGGGTACGTTGCCAGAGAAGGACCGGCACTGGGTCGTTTTCTTTTTCAGTTTCGGAGGGATGAGAAGAAGTGAGTTGGTGCTTCTCATAGTTCTGGATTTTCCTGCTTTTACTAGTTTGCTGTTTAGGTAGTTTGGGGATTGGGTGTGAAGGGCCTAGTGTGTGATGCAGGCAAGTTTGTAAATACATCTACCTTCTATGGGAAGCCAGTTGAGTGCGTTGAGGGTTGGTGAGATGTGTTCAAATCTTTTTACACCAGTTATGAGTCGGGCTGCCATGTTAAGGACTGTCCTTGGTGGGGCTAGGTGAGCTTTTGGTGACCCTGTTAGGATGGCGTTTCCATAGTCCAGTTTAGAAAGGACTAGGGATTGTACAATTGTCTTGAGATCATCTTGAGGAATGAAAGGTTTAACTTTCTTGAGGTGTGTTAGAGAGTAAAGCGCACTTTTTGCAGAGTTCTTGATGTGGTCCTTCATTGACAAGTTCTTGTCCAGGGTAATGCCTAGTGACTTTACCGAGTCAGATAGGACGAGGGAGCAGTTTAGAGCATCAAGTTCCTTGAGCCAGTCTTGAATTGGTTGGTGGTTACTTTTCGGAGAGAACAGTATTAGTTCTGTTTTGTCTGGGTTCAGTTTTAAGTGGTTTGCGTTAAACCAGGTTTGGATCTTGGTTAGCGTGCTATTGAGGTGTCGGACGTCGCTGGGTGATTTGATTTTGTAGTATATTTGTGTGTCGTCTGCATAAAGGTGGTATTGAACCCCTGCTTGTTTCAGAATAATTGCAAGGGGTTCCATGAAGAGATTGAAGAGGGATGGAGAGAGGATCGATCCTTGTGGGACTCCAAGTTTGACTCGTGTTGGTACAGAGAGGCAGGAGTTGATTTTAATCTGTTGCAAACGGTGCTGAAGGAAGGAAGTGAACCATTCTAGTACTGTGCCATTAATGCTAGATCGTCTCTTCAGAGTCTCAAGTAAAGCTCAATGGTTTATTGTGTCAAATGCCGCAGATAGGTCAATAAGGATGAGGAGACAGGCTTCACCTTCATCTAAGGCTCTGTGGATATTGTCTGCAATATTGAGCATTGCTGTTTCGGTGCTACAACCTTTCCTGAAACCCGACTGAAAGGTTTCGAGGAGGTTGAAGTCGTCAATATGTTTGTTAAGTTGTTGGAGAACGCACTTCTCCAATGTTTTAGCTAGGAACAGAAGGTTGGAGATAGGTCTGAGGTTGTTGAGCTCGTTGGGGTCGGCCCCTGGTTTCTTGAGTATAGGTGTGATTTGTCCTAGCTGAAGGGAGTCTGGGACACAACCTGATTTGAGAGAGGAGTTGATGATTTTTGTCCAGAAAGGGGCAATGACGTGGTTGAGTTTTTTTACTATTGTGGATGGGAGGTGGTCCATAGTGTGGGAAGTAGGCTTTAAGCTTGCAATTATATTGAAGACTTCGATTTCCGACATGGGTTCGAAGTTCGACCAATTAGTGTCATTTTTCAGTTGGAAGCGGGCCTGGTTGTCGTGGTATGATTTCGATTTGTTTGGTATGGGGCGGTTAACGGGGTGCAGGTTGCGAGGGAGGGAGGATTTGAGGTTTGGATGAAGGATTGCTCAATTTTGTGACTTTATCTGTGAAGAAGCTGGCGATTTCTTTATATCGATCTTTGGTGGCTTTTATTTCTTGTGGGGGTGTGCCGTTTGTTTGACTTTTGACAATGTTGAAGAGTTCTCTAGGTCTATTTTTCGTCTGGTCTAGTTGGCTGCGGAAGAAAGTGGCCTTTTCTCTAAAGATTTTTTTTTATATGCTGACCGGGTTGATCTAAGTTGTGCTAGCTGAAGAGTCGACGGGTTAAGTCTCCAAGTCCTTTCTGATTGTCTGAGTTGTCTTCTTTCGTTATTAACATCCACGTTGAACCAAGATTTTGATTTGGTAGATCTCAAATGTTTGAGTTTGAGTGGTGCTACTTGATCTAACACCTCTGTCATTGTGGAATTAAAGTGGGCTGTGAGATCAGCGGCCGTCATATTGGAAGGCTGGGGTTGTAGATGGGCATGAGTCTTAGATTCCAGTTCAGTTATGGGGACTCCGTTGATGTTCCTAGTCCAGTGCTTAGGTTTGTCAGGTCGTCTTGGTTGGTTTCTGACATGTGAGTCAATATTAAACAGTATGAGGTGGTGGTCAGACCGGTCAATGGGAGAAATCGATCTCAAAGAGATCAGCTCATTTTTGGTGATGATCGTATCCAGAGTTGCTCCTTTGATGTGTGTTGGTTCATTGCAGAGTTGTTTGAGGTTGGTAATTTCAAGCAGGTTGGAGAGGTTCTGGGTTGTAGTGTCTTCTGTGTTGTTCCAGTGGATATTGAAGTCACCCACGAACACGTCTTCCGTGTCTGTTAGGGAGAAACGAGTTATTAGGTTGGTTAGTTCTTAAGCGAAGAGGGTATGTTCACCAGGAGGATGGTAGATGGTGTGAAATTTGATGGGCGTGGTGCCTTTGACTGTAAGTTCAACACCTAGGTACTCAAGAGTCAGGTATTCTGTGAATTTTAATCTGGTAAGCTGTATTCCTTCTTTATGAATGATAGCTGGTCCGCCACCTGTTTTGATCGGTCTGTCGTCTCTGATGATGTTGTAGCCTGGGGGGGTGAAAAGGTCTAGGTTGGGGGTAGAGTGGGCATTGAGCCAGGATTCTGTGAGGAATGCGATGTCTATTTCTTCCACGAGTATAACTTCAGCAATATCTGTGGCACGTTGTACTGCTGATCTACAGTTGAGGAGCATGCACAATAGAGGCCGGGGCACCTCAGTGTTGATGTGTGCTGTATGTATAGAAGTGTATTGAGCAGGGGGTCTGGGCGAGAGGACAGGTCTAGGGATTCTATTAGTGCTCACTAAAAGTGGGATTGCACACGGGCCGTGTTCAGGCTAATTTCGAGGTAAGAGTTGTTGATATCATCTGCTTCTCGTTCTGAAATGGGTCGGTGAGCTCGGCTAGGTCGTTGTGCCTGATTCCTCATAGGGTTGGTGGGCCATGGGGTGCCAAGTGGGGCTATGGAAGAGGCTGTATGGGGGGAAGGTGTGTAGTTACCTGGAGTGTGTGAGCAAGGGGGCATAATCTGGTTGGGAAGGTTTTGTTGTAGGTGTAGGATATCTGCAGCTAGGGAGTCTATTTTCTGCTCCATTCGGGTCAGTAGCTGGGTAAGTGTGCCGAAAGGGCATGTTGCCTTCATCGGGAGCAGTGTATGACTAGGGTCTGTGGAAGGAGAGGGTACTAGGTTGTGGGATTGAATGGCATCATTGGGGTTAGGAGTGGGGATGTATTGGACGTGAGGAGTCAGGTCGTTGTTGCTTACAGTCAGGAGGTTAGGAGGAGGTGTTGTGGGTCTTGGGTCCAAGGGAGGGGAGTGAGCAATGGTAAGGAGGAAGTCCATGTCTAGGGGATTGGCAGTGTGATTAGAAGTGGGGGTGGTTTGAGCAAGTGGCGGTGGGACGGGGGGGAGTGAGCAGTGGCTAGAGGGAGGTCAGTGTCCGAGGGATTATCAATGACGTTGGGTATGGAGATGGTTTGGGCAGGAGTAGTAGGGACAGTAGTGGAGTTGAGGATAATATGCGAGGGTAGAGTCGGGACTCCTGAAGTCGAGGGGGGGTGCCTGTAGTGAGTTCAGTCACGGAAAGAATGTCGTTTGAGTCCGATCTGCCTAGCTCAGGATCAGCCTTGCGGTGTTTATTAGCTGTGCGTTTGCTGGACCTGGTGGTATCGGTTGAAGCCATTGTAGAGGGTGTTTGACCGTGGAGTGTGATGATAGCGGTAGTGAGATTATAATTAGTGATGGTGGATGTCCAAGAGTTGCTGCGTGGGTCGTCCGGGGAGGGAGATTGGGTCGGGTCCAGGTTTTCTGTCTGGGTGTGGGGGTGTGGGGGGGATTGGTTTGATGGTACTGATGAGTTAGAGAGGAGAGTAATGTTGGGAAATGCCGATCAAAAATGGTGAGGTGCGGGTCAGTGGCCTGTATGAGAATGTTTCCTGTTCTGAAGATAGAAATTGTGAGTTCCCCTTTAAAGGTAGGGGTGACTGTTGTGGAGATTTTTTCACCATAGGGAATATTTACTGATTTGGTGACTTGAAAGTGAAGAAGGAAGGTGTTCTTCCACTTAGTCGGGCGATTTGTGTAAAAGATGAAGTTAGTTTTCGTGTTGCCGTTAGTCGCGGTGTGGTAGTTGTCTACTATAAGTGTTTCCGGATGCTGTTTTAAGGTACTGTGCTTTAGGTTCTTTTTAGCATTACTGGTCAGATTTTCTGGGTACTTTATGGACCATGAGTTGGGTCCGTAACGCACGAGTTTAGAGTTCCGGGAGGGGTTTGGCGGTGTATGGTTAAAGACTGAGAGATCAGGCTCTATATGAATCTATGGGAGGAGAGGTTGGTTGCGCATTTGCGTCTTGTTGCTATGAATGGTTGGACTAAATAATGGGGGAAGTGCCAATTATTGATCAATCCAAGATGGTTGCTATCTTTTTTGTCCATAGGTTGTCCCCTTTTTCAAATTCCACGGAGAGAGATAAAAGGTCACTCCATGAGGATTATGTAGAGAGGCGGATGGTAGCATGTGTGGCCTGCCAGCAGCAGAAATTACTGTGGAGGTGAGGCAGTGCAGCCCAGCATTAGAAAAACAGTGCCCCTGGAATCCCAACTGATGTGGTGTCGGGTGAAGTTCTATTTCTCTTTCCTTGGGTGGGGGAGGGTTGAGTAGTCCTTTCTCTCTTTTTTAGATGTGTGAGTCAGCCATCTTTGGAAGGGAGCTGGTATTCTTTAAAGAACAAGCTTAAAAATGGTGACATTGTATAGTCAGCGGGTCGACAGCGTGCCAAATATGCATGTGTAGGCATAAATGCTAGCTAAGCATGTATGGGGGGGCTGCCCAATCAGCCAGTGATATTGTTAAAAAGCCGAGGGTCTGAACTCCCAAGACCACACTTCTGCGCTCTAATGATCATCGGTGTGCTATTGCCGATACACATGCTCGCTCGATCTTACTTGTGTATTCGGCTTCCGACGTGTTCATCGGTGGGTGATCTCCAACTTGCGAGCTTAACGACTCCAGCTGCTCGCTCCGTCTCACGGGCGCACTCGTGCAGGGGAGGACTCCAGCTGCTCGCTCCGTCTTACGGGTGCACTCGTGCAGGGGAGGAGGGGGGGTTGCCCCCTCCTTCATCCAAGACTTTGCCGCTGTGAACTCAGTGGGGCCAACGATTACCACCCGGTGCCAATATTTATGCGGCCGATCGGAAGAATGATGCGGCCAATCATGGCAGAGATGCACCCATCGGTTGATTTTGCCGACGGGAGCATCCGGACGTACACTCTGTCTTGCCCGCGCTTCTTGGGCCCTGCGTTCCGCCTCCGGTGATGCACTGGTGCGGAGAAGCTGCCACTTCTATGACCAGGATTCTGCCGCTGTAAAAAAGGCTCCGGGGGACCCGTAATGTACTTGCGGGATGACGGGGGCCTCTCAGCTGCGGGCCGGATCACGGCAGGTCGTCCATCAGTGGAGTCTCTGGAAGGGGAGGCCGGTGGAGTCTTCGGGCTGGTAGTGGAGTACGGGAAGGCGAATCGGGGTCTGATTCTCCACCCGGGGCTCACCTCCGTGGGAGGCAGCAAATCTGCTGCGAGGGCGACGGACCTCCTAAGTCGGAGGGCTCCAACGCGATGCAGAGGGTGGAAGCGAAGGAACGGACAGGGCTGGGCTTTACTCCCGGTCCGATGGTAGAGAGACCGGCGCCCGTTTGACTTGCCTGGGAGAGAGAGCAGCCTCGGAGGGACCCTGCTGATGCAGTCTGTAGTGCCGGTCCGGGGTCGGCTGATAGAGACCGGAGAACGGGGGTCGTCGAATCCAGTGACCTCCGTGTTGCAAAACTCCAGGCCAAAGGTACAGAAATGTTAAAATCCTATTACTTGTTGCTTGGTTCGTTTGTTTTGCACGATGGACTGGGTTTAACAGGGATTAATGCCGATGGCTATCCCTTACCTCAGGAGCTCGCTGGAGGTGCTCCTGCTCCGTCGGCCATCTTGGCCATATCCCATTGCAGTGTGTTAGAACTGGGGGTCTCTAGTTGGCAGAGGTAGGTACCTTTGTCCAAATAGGGACCCTTGCTTCTAGTCAGAGTAAGGGTGATACACTACTAAAATAACCCCTGGTCACCCCCTTGGTAGTTTGGCACGAGCAGGCAGGCTTATCTCAGAGGCAGTGTGTAAAGCATTTGTGAACACATACAGTAACCCAGTGACAACACTACAGATGGACACCACACAGGTTGTATTATAAAAATAAGTATTTTTATATAGACTTAACACAAGACCCAAAACGACAAAAATCCACAATACACTATGAAAAATATGACTGTCAATGGTAGAAAATAGTTCAGTTCAATAAAGATGGCAAATGCGACACTCAATGTTCAAGGTACCTTTGGATGCGTAACGCGATACAAACAAAAGAGTTGCAGGGAAGGTGATGCGTCGGTTCCTTACACACAAGAACAGTGATGCATTGGTTCCTTGCTCGGGGGAGGTGATGCATCGATCCCTACTGCTGCATAGGGGACGGTGATGCGTCGGTTCCTTACTGGAGAGGAGGTGATGCGTCGGTTCTTCACCACGTGGGGAGGTGATGCGTCGGTTTCCTACTGCGCTTCTGTGGCGATGCGACCCGCAGCGCCGCAATGCGATGACCACCCGGTGCAATGAAACAAAATGGCGTCTTCTTCTTGATGCGACACTCAGGGGGTGATGCGTGCACGCCCGATGGCTGTGCGGCGACTCGGTGAATCTTCTGAGCTGCGACAGGCCCTGCGACACGTTTCTCCGATGATGCGACGGCGTCTGAGGCGACGGCGACACTCTTCTCCGGTGATGCGAGGCGCTTCGGCGATGGCGACAGCGGCGGCACGCTTTCTCGGCGATGCGACGACAGCTGTTGCGGCGGGGACACGCTTCTCCTTTGTGAGTCGCGCTTCCAGCTCCCAGCGACATGCATTCTCTCAGAAGGCCCAGCACAACAGTAGGCACTTCAAATTCACAGCAAGGGAATTCTGGGGAGCTGGTTGGTGAAGTCTTGTGTCCCTGAGACTTCAGCAGGAGGCAAGCTCAATCTTCAAGCCCTTGGAGATGTTCTGCAAGATGATGAAAGTAGCACAAAGTTCCTTTCTCCTTTCTTTGGCAATCAGGCAACCACTGCAGGCCAATCCCTCAAACAGCACACAGCATAGGGATAGTCTCCTCCTTCAGCTTCTCTGGTTCCTCTCCTCAGCAAAGGTTCGTCTTGTTTGTTCCAGAAGTGATCTAAAGTCTTGGGGTCAGGGCCCCAGTATTTATACCCATAAATCCTTTGTCCTCTGAAGGCAGAGGGTCCTGTACCTAGTCCAAACCAGTTCTGGGTGCATTCTGCCAGTGCACACCTTCTTCCTTTGTCAATGTCGGCCAGGGACATCAGACGCACCACAGGAGGTGGAGCCAGCATTGTGGAAGGCAGGCACAGCCCTATTCAGGCCCAGGTGCTACTCCTCCCACCACTCTACATGCAGATAGGTCTATTCAGCCCTGTGCTGACTCACCCTGTCTCTTGGAGTCCCCCAGCCCCTGTCACTCACAAACCCAGTCATACAATACACAAGCTAGCAGAGGCAGGCTGGATGGTTAGGCAAGAAAATACCTACTTTCTAAAAGTGGTATTTTCAAACACAGAATGTTAAAACCAACTTCACTAAAAGTTTATTTTATCATTCTGAGTTCAGGCATACTAAATTCGTTTTTCTACCATGTTCCCTGGGTCAGTTAGGATTATAAGATGTTATAATCAAACTGCCCATTCTGGCCTATGGGGACAGGTAGCCTTGCAATAGTGAAAAACGAAATTGGCTGTAATTCACTATCAGGACATGCCACACACACCAGGGCATGTCCTACCTCTTACATACAATGCACCCTGCCCGCAGGCCTACCTTAGGGGTGACTAACATGCAGAAAGGGAAGGTTTGGGGACTGGTAAGTGGGGGCACTTACCAAGTCGACATGGCAGTACCAGACTGCACACAGGCTCTGCAATGGAAGGCCTGAGACACACTTTACAAGCTGCTCCTGTGGGTGGCACAACCAGTGCTGCAAGCCCACCAGCAGTATTTGATTCACAGGGCCTGGGCACACGCGGTGCACTGTACCAGGGTCTGACAGTAAATCAAATAAGCCAATCATGGAGTCACTAATCCATACATCAATTTATAAAGAGATCATATGCACTTTAGCACTGATCAGCAGTGGTAAAGTGCCCAGAGTCATAAAACCAACAAAAACAGGTCAGAAAGAGTACAGGAGGAAGGCAAAAAGTTCAGGGATGACCCTGCAAAAAGGGCCAAGTCCAACACAACCCCCTTCCAGACAAAACGCAGGGTAGACCAATCACTACCTTGATGGGCTTCCCTGCTTTGGGCGATAGAACCTGGACCCTGGCCCACAACAGCAGGGGCATATTCCAGTTCTACGCCAATCTGAACCTATTTGGATCCCTCTGTCCATACTCTCAGGGCCCACTAAGCTAACCCATGGGGAACCCTTCTCCTCACCTGTGGACACCATCTGTGCAGCACCTAACCTTAACTTGCTCACAGGTGTGTCCAACAGACAGACAGTAAGCTCATGGCCAACACAGAGGTGTGGCCCAGTCCACCCCTGGGGTGCGTCTCCTGTCCCCCCAAGGGGACACTCTGTCCACCAGGACAGCAAGCCATAGTGGCCACTGACAGTGGTCAGTGATGAGACCCAGGCCTTATACCTCGCAGGGCTCTCAAACCTCTGTGGCGTTAGAGAGCGAAGGGCAGTAGCCCCAGGTGCTTGGCACCCTTTGTCCACTCTCCCTCCTGTCAGGTCAGGTATGACATCCTGACACTGACCCACCAGCCCCGGGCCTGTACCTGGTGGCTGGACAGGAAACTGGGGTGGACTTTCCCACACCCGGTCCTCCTTCTCCTCGTTGGGGCTCTGTACCCTCTCACCTGGAGTGGTACCCCCTTCCAGAACTGCCAGGGCACCTGTGGCAGGTGTCCTGCACAATTCGCCCACCAGTTCAGGGGTTCTATCCTGCAACTGGGTGTCCAGGTCAGGGGGGACACCCCGAACCTGGCCCTCCAACCTAGGGTCTAGACCCTCCAGTTGAACCGGGGTCAGAGGCGAGGACTCCCTCCCTCTGCACCCCCTTCCAGAGTGCTGTACCCTCCCACCTGGAGTGGTACCCCTAGAAGACCAACCGGTCAGGACACTGTGTACAGTTGTCCCTCCCTCCAGGTCAGACAACAGCTGAACCTGACTTCCCAACCCAGGGACCAACCCCTGCGGTTGAACACTTGCCCGGCGCACCAGGACTTCATGGGAGCACATATGCCCCCCCTGAGGGTGACACACAACTCATGTGTCGTGTGACAGTCTGCCTGGCGCAGATTAACCAACCCCTGTCCATATGACAGTGTGTGAAGATCCCCCAGGACAGAAGTGGTGTCACCATGGTCATTCACTGGTGGCTCAGCCCTTCTGGCTGGCCCCTGACTCACTGGTTCTTCCACTGGGGACTCTTTCCCCCTCTCACCCCTCAATCTGGACTTCTGCACCCTCCACTTAGGAGTGGCACTGCCAGACACCAGAACTGATGGAGGCCTGCTTACAGACACTCCTAGTTCACCAGACACTAGGAGATCCCCCTCAAATGGCCTACCAGTGCAGCCTAGGCCCCCAACCTGGTGTTCCCTTAAGGAACCCTCCAGGGCCTGAGACTTGGGTTCGGGCACCCTGGGACCTGCAGTCCCACACTCACTCCTTCTCCGCAGAGTCAGGATGTGAGCCCCTACACCCCTCCCACTACCACGGGACCTCGCTGGGCTACACGGAACCTCTCCCACCACCCTGGGTTGGAAGTCACCTGAGCCACTCCTCTTAGGGTCACTCCCCAATGCCTCTTCAGACCCTTTGGAATCCACCAAAAGGTCTGCCTCCATTGTGAGCTCCCTGGGGTCAGAGAACTCACACTCCACCAGGTGTTGGCATAGCTCTGGAAAACAGGGACTTACAATATGCTCTCCACAATTTGAGTCATATATCCCCACCAAACTATCCTTACCTCACCATCCAGTGCCTTGCACACATACCCCACACCACTCTCCTGAGATTGGCAAGACAGTATCTGACTGTCTCTGTCACTCAACCCATGCTCTTCTGGGTGGTCTTCACACTCACACACCAGGACTCCAACTATGGGGGAACCCCTCTCCCTGCACCTCTCATCTAGAGTCAGTAGAGTGTCCCTCTCACCACTAGGACTATGAACCCCTGTGTCAGTTCCCCAATCCACCTCAGGGACACTGCGCACCACTGGAGCTACCTCACATCCTAGAACCCCCTGGTGAATGTTAACCCCCTCCTTCAAGTTAGGCACCACATCTCTGGGTGTGTGTACTGCTCCCCCAGCACTAGATAACTCAATTTTGCTGTCACCATCTGAGCTGAACTCCACCTCCAACCCAGCCAAGCTCACTTCCTGAGCTACACAAATTTCTTCTTCTTGGGTTAAGGCAATCTTGGCCTCAGCCCTCTCGAGCACCTCATCAAG
Source organism: Calotriton arnoldi (assembly GCA_963921515.1). Classification (NCBI taxonomy): domain Eukaryota; kingdom Metazoa; phylum Chordata; class Amphibia; order Caudata; family Salamandridae; genus Calotriton; species Calotriton arnoldi. The sequence continues at coordinate 1,586,791 of CAWUFW010003745.1, read as the reverse complement.
CTCTCTCAGCCTCTGCTCACAAGCCAGAAGCCAGCTATCTTTTTCTGTTTCTCCCTCACTTTCAGAAAATTCCTCCTCCTCCGACTCAACTGGTAGTGTTGCCTTCCAGCGGGATAACTCATAATGAAATAGGGATGCCTCTAGATCCTCCCTGGACCTTCTCCTCACAGGCAGCCCCCTTTCCTTGCAAAACACACGTAGCTCCTTCATTGTGTAGATGAACATGTGCCAGAAGTTAAGTTCCATTTTGCAACAACTAACCAGAGTCCTAGTATCACAAATACTTCCAGGAGGACACCAGAAAACAGAAAAAACAGTATGTGGTTGCGTTTGTCTGCACTCACTAGTAGTGTACACCAATTACTGTATATGAGTCACAAATGCAAGTCCAGAATCCTCACCGCTGACCACCAATGTTAGAACTGGGTGTCTCTAGTTGGCAGAGGTAGGTACCTTTGTCCAAATAGGGACCCTTGCTTCTAGTCAGAGTAAGGGGGATACACTACTAAAATAACCCCTGCTCACCCCCTTGGTAGCTTGGCACGAGCAGGCAGGCTTATCTCAGAGGCAGTGTGTAAGGCATTTGTGAACACATACAGTAACCCAGTGACAACACTACAGATGGACACCACACAGGTTGTATTATAAAAATAAGTATTTTTATATAGACTTAACACAAGACCCAAAACGACAAAAATCCACAATACACTATGAAAAATATGACTGTCAATGATAGAAAATAGTTCAGTTCAATAAAGATGGTAAATGCGACACTCAATGTTCAAGGTACCTTTGGATGCGTAACGCGATACAAACAAAAGAGTTGCAGGGAAGGTGATGCGTCGGTTCCTTACACGCAAGAACGGTGATGCGTCAGTTCCTTGCTCAGGGGAGATGATGCGTTGGTTCCCTACTGCTGCGTAGGGGACGGTGATGCGTTGGTTCCTTACCGGAGAGGAGGTTATGCGTCGGTTCTTCACCGCGTGGGGAGGTGATGCATCGGTTTCTTACTGCGCATCTGTGGCAAAGCGACCGGCAGCAATGCAATGCGATGACGACCCAGTGCAATGAAACAAAATGGCGTCTTCTTCTTGAGGCGACACTCGGTGGGCGATGCGTGCAAGCCCGACGGCCATGCAGCGACTCAGTGATACTTCTGAGCCACGACAGGCCCTGCGACACGCTTCTCCGATGATGCAACGGCGTCTGATGCGACGGCGACACTCTTCTCCGGTGAAGCGAGGCGCTTCGCTGAAGCGATGGCGACAGCGGCAGCGGCGGCACGCTTTCTCGGCAATGCGACGACAGCGGCTGCGGCGGCGACCCGCTTCTCCTTCGTGAGTCGCGCTTCCAGCTCCCAGCGACACGCAGTCTCTCAGAAGGCCCAGCACAACAGTAGGCACTTCAAATTCCCAGCAAGGGAATTCAGGGGAGCTGGTTGGTGAAGTCTTGTGTCCCTGAGACTTCAGCAGGAGGCAAGCTCAATCTTCAAGCCCTTGGAGATGTTCTGCAAGATGATGAAAGTAGCACAAAGTTCCTTTCTCCTTTCTTTGGCAATCAGGCAACCACTGCAGGCCAATCCCTCAAACAGCACACAGCATAGGGATAGTCTCCTCCTTCAGCTTCTCTGGTTCCTCTCCTCAGCAAAAGTTCATCTTGTTTGTTCCAGAAGTGATCTAAAGTCTTGGGGTCAGGGCCCCAGTATTTATACCCATAAATCCTTTGTCCTCTGAAGGCAGAGGGTCCTGTACCTAGTCCAAACCAGTTCTGGGTGCATTCTGCCAGTGCACACCTTCTTCCTTTGTCAATGTGGGCCAGGGACATCAGACGCACCACAGGAGGTGGAGCCAGCACTGTGGAAGGCAGGCACAGCCCTATTCAGGCCCAGGTGCTACTCCTCCCACCACTCTACATACAGGTAGGTCTATTCAGCCGTGTGCTGACTAACCCTGTCTCCTGGATTCCCCCAGCCCCTGTCAGTCACAAACCCAGACATACAATACACAAGCTAGCAGAGGCAGGCTGGATGGTTAGGCAAGAAAATACCTACTTTCTAAAAGTGGTATTTTCAAACACAGAATGTTAAAACCAACTTCACTAAAAGATGTATTTTATCATTCTGAGTTCAGGCATACTAAATTCGTTTTTCTACCATGTTCCCTGGGTCAGTTAGGATTATAAGATGTTATAATCAAACTGCCCATTCTGGCCTATGGGGACAGGTAGCCTTGCAATAGTGAAAAACGAAATTGGCTGTAATTCACTATCAGGACATGCCACACACACCAGGGCATGTCCTACCTCTTACATACAATGCACCCTGCCCGCAGGCCTACCTTAGGGGTGACTAACATGCAGAAAAGGGAAGGTTTGGGGACTGGTAAGTGGGGGCACTTACCAAGTCGACATGGCAGTACCAGACTGCACACAGGCTCTGCAATGGCAGGCCTGAGACACACTTTACAAGCTGCTCCTGTGGGTGGCACAACCAGTGCTGCAAGCCCACCAGCAGCATTTGATTCACAGGCCCTGGGCACACGCGGTGCACTGTACTAGGGTCTGACAGTAAATCAAATAAGCCAATCATGGAGTCACTAATCCATACATCAATTTACAAAGAGAGCATATGCACTTTAGCACTGATCAGCAGTGGTAAAGTGCCCAGAGTCATAAAACCAACAAAAACAGGTCAGAAAGAGTACAGGAGGAAGGCAAAAAGTTCAGGGATGACCCTGCAAAAAGGGCCAAGTCCAACACAGTGGATGTACTTGTTGTAGGAGCATATCCAAAGTCAGGATGTGCAAATGAGTTTTGCTCACTCTTCTTGAGATGCAAAGACATTGGTTATGAATGTACACTTCCACCATGGTATATGTTGTTCTTTCATCAAAAACATATACAATACTCTTAGTGGTTTTGCACAAATTGGTGTTAAAGAGTGAATTTATAAGAAAATGTAGGTTCCACACATTGCTTATTGGGTGTTTAGATGTTTAATTTTGGGAAACATCAACACTTACTGAAAGCTTAGATGACCAGACAGAGTCCATTTGGGAGACATGTCATGCGGAGGTGAGGAATATTTCAGTGAGGAGGTACAAAATTCCATTAGCAAAGGTATGTTTTTTTCAAAGTCCACAAGTGGATAACATCAACATGTGCACAAACAAAAAGGCCAGTACTGGGTGACAAAGGAGTTGGCATGATGATAAATGCAGAACCACTGTGAAACTGGCCAGGAGGCACTGACAAATGTCATCAGGCAGATCGCCGTCAGAAAGTGGTGAAGTCCACAGCTTTCTCATCTGATGTGTGTTGTGCCTACCCCGCTTTTGATGGTGTTTGTATGGAAGGAATCCAAGACACACACACATCAGGGGCAGAAGATGTGGCTCCCCTGTCCCCATCAGCATTAATCAGTGCCAGGAAGACAGCCTGAAAATCCCTTGCAAGAGTCTGGTGGCTTGGCAACAAAGCAACAATGTTGTTGTTGAGGGCACCCATTGTTGCCATAAAGAAGCCCAACATTAGCTTCATGGATTCCATGATCTTATGTATTGCCCCCAGCTGGCTGGCAACTTCACTGATGTCAGATGAAGAGGGCTTTACTGTTCTCTCCGCATCACTTCAGCTAGGGACTCATCCATCCAAGGAAGCCAAGTGTAGGTGTCTCTAATTGCCTTAGTCGTATCCTTATTTGGACTCACAAAGCTACTGACTCTTTCTAGGGTGCCCACTAGGGGCTCCATCCTCGCCCGCACCTCATCAACCATTCACTTCTGGACTCCTAGCACTCACCATTGGAATGCAACTTGGGGGTACTTGGAGTCCGCACCTGTTATTGGACTGCTGGATAGGGCATGTCCTGTGGGTGACGGTTCCTCTGGAGACCCTGCAATGCTGTTTTCCCTTGCCAAGGCCAGAGGAGTAGATTCAATGGATTCCAGGAGTTGTTGGAAGGTGTCTTTGTCCGGGGGGGGCAGGAAGGCATCACCAACAGGTTGGTCAACAAGGAAAGACTGCTGCACAGGAGGTGTTGGTCCTTCTGCAATGAGATAGACATATATCAATGATGATCCAGGGTGCCTGCATTCCCTCCAGCCATCAGTTAGCACACAGCACTGACCAAATAATGGTATTTTGTAATTGATTACATAAAACCCTGCACTCCACCTTTCGCATAGCACAACACACCAATCTGGCTTGCTGTACTGTCTTGCATGCAATTTGAGCAATATTATTGCCTAGGGGTCATATTTGTCCTACATCTACACAGCAGGAAACCTTGCTACACAGCAGGAATTGGTAAGGCTATGTATTTACCATACTTTGCTTGTTTGTGTGGAATCCAACCTGGGCCGGACTGGCTACCGGGCGTTTTGGAATGCTGCTGAGCTGGGGGCTGATGTCACTGCGGTGGGGGCTAATTTCGTTGATGGAGACCTGCGTGTGCTTCGAAATAAACAAAGCAAAACGAATTTCGTTCAGCACACGCAGGTCCCCATCAACAAAATCAGCCCCCAGCTCGGCAGCATTCCAAAACGCCCGGTAGCCAGTCCGGCCCTGAATCCAACCAGTTGTTTTCTATCACACACAGTCATCTCCGGAGTCCAGAACAGTAGACACTGAAAGCCTTCTCTGAAGGGGATAGCCACAGTCACACTTGGAATTATGCAACAGGTCACGCACACTCCATTTCCTCAGAATATAGCTGCTCATCTTCAGAGTTGTGCAAATGTCTTAACCCAGCCCTATTCACTTGTACTTGTACATGACTCCTCTGGCAATAATCATTCGGGTCCAGGGACTCAACTTCTTGTCACACACTGATGATACCCATATCATACAACAAATCTCAACACCACCAACATTTATTACATTATACTTACCTGTATGTGAGAGTTATGGCTCATACTCTACCTCACAAGATAGTAGTGAATATATTCTGTCACATGCACCCACCCTGGTTGACTACACAACTAGGCCCAAACACCTCACCCTTCAACCATCCTAAAAACCTGCCCATCATCCTGGACACCTACCTCACCCTGACACTTCACAATTCCCTGTTTAACATCCACCTGTTTTCACATATGTTCCATAGTCAGACTTTTCTTCTTATGCCTCCCTCCTGACACCTGTGACACCATCGCCCAGGCCCTCAGAACATGTAGACGGTGGTACACTAATGCCCTCTAGCACGGCTTCTTGGCACAGCTGCCACACAAGTGACAAACTATCAGACACATCAGTGGCTTACTATCACTCAGCCTACTTTGAAGCACACACATCACACCTCATCTCCTTGAGATACAAGGGCGCCCATTCTGTGACACTGCCAGTGCAATGTGCTAAGCCACACCTACAAGGCACTACACTACCAGGGGCCCACCTAGATCACACACCATCTATGCATCCGATACACAACCATAGACCTCTGCTGTCCATCACTTGGATTCACCCCCACCCCCAATATCCGTGTGAGCAAGGCAGGAGGTAGGTTGGCGTCTTACATGGCAGTAAATACCTGTAAAGATTCACATTCAGCACATCACGACAGCTGCGTGCAACATGGTTTAGTGCTAGTGACTGTGCACCTCGCTCGTTACATGAACCTACTCATAGAGTCTTCAGATACTAAGCACCTGCATCCCCTCTTGGGTAAGGAGTTTACCCTCTGGCACACTGCATTTCATTCCATTTCACTGTTAGCTGCCTGGCACCTAAACATGGTGCAAAGGGGCCTGCACTGTCACTGACATATTTGCAACGTTTCTAAGGTCCATGCATGATGTGCAGCTCCAGTCCAGGGTTTTTGCTTGGAATTGTGGGACTTGTAGTCCTGGTTAATCATGTTGTACATTACACTACAAGTCCCAGGATTCAAAGGACAACCTGGACTGAGCCAGCACATCATACTTGACCTGAGAAACTTGGCAGGGCTTGACTGGGCTGAATGAATTATCCTTGCCCAAGTAGATTACATTTATGTGATGGATGAGTTAACATGTGAGACCTTCCTGCCCTTTTCCTTGCACACAGTGCATTGCAGCACAGCAAGGTGTGTTGCTGTGCTGCACTGTATGACAGTTTTTACCATATGGTCCCTTGTTTTGGCTTACCCTGTAGTTCGTCCTGGTCCTCACACACAGCAATGTCCTGTCCTTCCACTACTGACACCCACTCTGCTGGGATGAGTTACACCACCTGCTCCTCCAATGGGTCCAACTCCCAGTGGCGGCTCGCAGAGGGAGTGCTGCGGGCAGTGGGGCGGGGTGGGGGAGGGGCTGGGTGTTTACCTTTTTACCTTGCGCTCGCTGCCTCGCCAACTCAGCGATGCAGCGAGCGCAAGGTAAATATTGTATTTATTTATTTACTTACTTTACTCCTGCCCGTCGTATGTCTGACTCCACTACCCCCCCACCCAGCCCCTCCCCCGCCTCACCGCCCCGCAGCACTCCCTCTGCGAGCCGCCACTGCCAACTCCTCCTGGATACAGGTCCTCCTCCAGTCCTCATAGCTGCCCTCAGGTTCTTGGTTTGTTTCTCTTTGGTCTTGCACTTAAAATCTAGCCAGCGCTTCTTGCACTCTGGCACTGTCCTTTTTGTTTGCCCTACACTGCCCTCAACTATAGACTGCGAAATGCCTTTCTTCTTCCCTAATGCCAATAATATTTGGTTCTCCTCCTCACTGAAATTGCTCTTCCTCTTACCCTGGTCTTCTGTCTGGTCATCTTGCTTAGGGTTGGGGTTGCTACCTTCCTGACTGGTGGATGGTGCTCCCTTCATTGTTTTAAGTTTTTTTTTTGTCTGCTGTTCTGTCTTTTGAAATGTGTCGGTTTTTTTTTACGCTTCATGCCACGCAACGCACTCCTAAGTGAAGCAATGTTGAGTTGCAGCATTTACAAGTGCTTTACGAAATGCAAATCAGCTTTGTGTCACATAGGTGGCAGTTGCCTTCCGACACATTGCGTCATTTTTTCGGAGAGGCATCAGAAATTTTGATGCAATTTCAGGGCTTGCAACATGGAGTGCCATACCATAAATACGGTGCATCCATGTCGCATGTAAATGGAGCTACGACGCAACGCTGCCGCAACACTGGGTTGCATCAGAATTTATAAATATGTCCCCTGATCTGCTCCAAGCCGGTGGGATATTTAAAACTGCTACCGCTGAATAGGAGCAGACTTGTATTCTGTTTCCCTGCCCACACTAAAGTTGGCAGGGAAACAGAATAGATATTGCTGCTGCCGGGAGGGAGCATGCAAGAATCAGCTACTCACTCCAGGTGGGAGAAATGCTGGCTCCCGGTCCATACAGGGAGTGAACTTGGGCTCTCCCACAACCCTCAACCTGTTGTTTGTGGGTGCCTCGGTTGGGCACTGGGGCACCCAACTATATTGCAGGAAGGCCCCGGGGGCCTTTGAAGGCTCAGGGTTTGTGGCCCCCTCCCCTTTTAATGCACAGCCCTGGGGGATAGGGGCTCCTGTGCCATTTAGGACATGGGAAGGGGAGGCCCTCGTCCCCCTCCCATTTCCTATTGTATTTGATGAGTTCTCTGGGACCTCATCCATGAGATGTCTGGGGGCTACTAGGGCTCAGGGAGGAGGGCTGCACACCCCCTCCCCTTAGATTTTAGCCTCAGGGGATAGGGTACCCGGGGCCCAGGAAGGCTTGATGAGGGGGGCTGCATGGCCCCCTCCTCTTGTTTATTGCAGTTGGCCCCAGGGATGGGGCACCCAGGACTTTTTAAGAATTTGGGAGGGGGGGTCACACTGGCCCCTTCCCTTTTTTATTGAAACAAGCCCCAGGGGATGGGGTCCTTGGTGCCAATTAAGGCTCATGCGGGGACTGCATGAACCCCCATCCCCTTAATATGTATGTTTTGACCTCAGGGATAGGGTATTTTTAAAGCAACATTTTGTCTAAACATCATCTGTAAAGCTGATTTGCACTTATGTTGTGTTGAAGTACTTTTATGAGCTCAGCCCTGGTTCCACAATAAGTGTACATTTTGTTTTCTTTGTCCCACAAAGTATTTGTGTAAACCAGCCCAACACTTCTGTGATCTCACCCAATTTCCAAAGCATTTTATTTGCAAGGCAAACACTGGGAAATCTTTGATGTGTCCAGAAAGTGAATGCTACATTGTCTTTTACCCCACAGTGACATAGAGTTTTGGTATATCTTTGGTCGTCAATGAAGGTCTGCTCTGTCTCAGTAATTTGTGCTGCTTTGACATGAATTTATATTTATAAAATGTTCGGATCAGAGAATAATGCTTCAGTTTTAGTTTAGAACTAGAGGCAGACCTTTCACCCTCTCAATGTAAACAATTGGTAGTTTATAGGTAAATTTGCATCCGTCTTTTTTTAGGAAATTGAAAGAAACTTAGGGGTCCACTACGATGGTGGGCGGACAAAGTCCGCCCGCCATCGCAAGGTAGCCAGGGACCGACCGCCGAAGTTGCGGCAGTCCCGCCATGTGAATTAGGTTGCGCCCGCCACACTGGCGGTCGCATCCTGGCCCTTTTACATTGCGGGTGGATCTGCTGGCTGCAGACCCGCTCGCAATGTGAAAGGACTGTGCACAGCATTGACATGCACTACATGGCAGGCACCACGTGGTGCCTGCCACGTAGTGCATGGCAATGAGGGGGGTACCATAGGTACCCCCCATGTGCACCCCCCACCCCCCCAACACCCTGGGGGCCCACAACGGGCCCCCAACAGAAGGAACCACATGCCTTTCCATGGCGGCAACGCCGCCATGGAAATGCGAATCACCGCCTGCATCACAATATGGATGGCGGTGTCTTGCAGACACCGCCACCATATTGTGCCCGTTTTCCGCCCGGTCGACGAGTCGACCGGCGGAAAAGCGGCGGACGGTCTTCCCGTCCGCCGCGGACCCCCCAGCCATCCTAATATGGCGGGGGTCAATCAGGCATGGATGGCGGGCGGATCGCCCCCGCCGGGCCGGCGGTGGCTACCTCCGGCCCGGCGGGGGCAATCCGCCCGCCATCCTAATGGGCCCCTAAGTTGCTGAGTCGGACACCTTCCATCACCCATTTTCTCTTATCTTCAAAGCAGTTTTTTATTACAAAAACAGGAACGTTTTTAAAAACATCTTCTGCTTCATCAGAAAACATCCTTACAAACAGACTATGACTTTGTTCATACATTCACAATATTAGTACGAGGCAAAAATGCATTACTTGCAACATGCCACATAAGGGTGTCCATTGCTCCCTTTTCAAGCACATATATCACACTATCTACCACTATTTCTTGCAAGGATCGGCCTTTGTTGTGAGGGAAACAAGTTATCTGTATTACACATTTAAATCATATGCTATTTGTAGAGATATATAGTGACAGATATATTTAATATTTTTTTCTTGTATTTTAAACATGTCCATAGCTTCAAAATATCCACTCTTCGTTGTTTCACCTGTATTCCACGCTGCTGCATCTGTTATAGAATCATATTATATTAGCCAATATTATGGAATCCAATGAGGATGCCGTGTATAATACATTAACTGTAATGGGCACATGCATCTATGGTATTTATATCGTGGACGTCTAGCTAGGGAGCCATAGAGGGCTGTATATTATTGGGGTGTTGGGATAATGATCATCACTTTGGATTTACATATTTCAATTACATTTCACATATTCACAATTAAATTGCTAAGATTCGAACCAAAGCCTTTAGGTTCTAAAGTTAGCAGTTGAGCCAAAAAAACCTACATCTTGATTTACAATCATTTGTTGATTACTGAATTTATATAATGTACAGCTGGATTAATTTTTTATTTGCTTATATAAAACATTTTGAAACATCAAAAGCCTAACATGATAACTTTAGTTATATGATTTGCATTTAATTAATCCCTGCAAAATGTCATTGAAATTTCCAAATCATACAAGAAATATGAAAAAATATAATCTCATCACGTTCTTCCTGATGGAATTCATTGGATCCCCTGGTTGACCAACACCACCTTCAACACCAGGTACATCATTTACAAAGCCATCACGCCAAGCAGCCCCACTTATCGTGTAGACAAGTTCACCATCTCTGGTGGTTCTCGGCACACCAACAGCCATGGCACCATCAAACTGTAACCGAACTAGTATGAAAAAGAAAACTCCAGGCTTTTTCCATCTATGCACACAGGATCTGGAACAACATACCGGTGTCCATCAGGGCCGCCCCAATGAGGCACCAAATTAGGAAAGAGCTAAAAATGCATCTCTTTAAAAAACACTACATGAGGATGCATTAACCATCCACAAACCAGCTACCCCTCTTACCAATAGCTGACTGTGTGCTTGTCTTTGACCCTATACAGCAGCCACTACTTTTTGGCTAGATTCACGCTATAGAAATATTACATACATACATTTTGGGTGGATGTCCTCATTCTATGTGTGAACATTAATGTTGTAGTTTAATAAAAATGTGTCTTAGCGGTTGTCTTTGATTTTATTCTATTGAGACTCACAGCAAATGATAAAAACATATGGCATGTTGAGATTATAATATGGTAGAGGATGACGTTTCACTGTTATTCAGTGGAAGCACAGTATATGTTTCTAAAGTCTTGCGATAGCGTTCAAAAAAGTTCCACATAAAACCTTTATGTTCATTGTTTATTAATGAATTCTGACTGGTGCTACTATAATGGATCATTACAAGGGAAGAAGGCTTCCCAGTTAATTATCCGTCTGACTCAATTTTTGAAAGTACAATAATGTTTTTCTGACCAGGAACTGTGCTATGGTGGTCTTGTATGAAGGATCTGTGGTACCATGCACTTTATAGCAAGCATGCAATGAGGTAAGCACTTAAAATAATTTTTGCAAGGATTATTCTTTGGTAAAAGTGCACAGAGAAGGAAGGCTTTAATAGACAATTGTGAATTGCATTTTTTCTTGATATGAAAATGAAAACTCAGTGAACCATTGTTCCTTTAATATATTGTATCACCCCAGGTTCCTGATATGCTTGGGCTGACCCTTGTTTCTGAAACTTACAAATACACATAACATTACACCAAACGTATTTTACTTCGAAAGGCATACAACTCATGTTTGGAGAAACGGTCTCGGAGTGCCCCAGATGCCACCAGATCAATGCAGGCATTTATCATATGGTGTGAGAGTGCCCTGTGCTGCAACATAGCTGCAACATAGTAGCGGATACAATCTCAGTGCTAGTAGACCAACCCTTGTCTGGCACACCACAGATGTGTCTCTTAGGCCTTATTTTGAGACCTAAAAATGCTAAGCTCTAAAGTAGAGTCATAGACCTGGCCCTCATACTGTACAACGTTGCATCATCATGGTGTGGTGCAGCGGCCAGGGCAGCTGACTTCGAAGCACAGGGCTCATGGTTCGATCCCCGGCTCCGGCGGCAGCTCAGCTCAGCACCTTGTGACTCTGGGCAATAGTTGACTTAATTTCCACGACGCCCCCCAGCACCTTGAGACCCGTAAGGGTGAGTAGTTTGCGCTTTACAAATTCGAATTTACATTTATCATGATGTCATGGAAACCATGCACGGCACTCTGTCTATGCGACCTTCTGAAATGGGCTAAAGTGGTAATGATTGTGATTACTCTGAATCAAAGGAGTGGGGCGGGTCCAATTGGATTAATTTCGGATGTGTATGTCTCAAGAATATAAACGAAAAACGACACTAGAGCACCCTAGACTGCTGCAATTGAACTGTTCCACTTTGTGTACGACTCAACAGTAGAGGTGTACCCTGTAAGATATCAGAACACGTAGGGAGAATAGTGTACACATGCTATTGCTAGACATGTTTCTTACTTTCTGAGCTCTATTGGATGAGAATGGAGGATGTTTATTGAACACTTGAGCTTACTCGACCTTGAGACTGCAGATGGAAACCTTGTAAGAGTTCTAACTCCCCTTGTGGCTTGAATATGTACTGCCTACTATTACGAGTGGTAATTTCACATTATTGATGTGAATGTGAACCACACAAATATTGTTCAGATGAGAGCTCATGCCTTCAGGGTTATATTTAAGTAAGGAAATACATTTTTGAATGGGAAGAATTTGTAAACTTACACAATAGTGTTAGTTTACCTTTATGAATCAGGCCCCAGGTGTGCATTTAGTATCATAGAATAGGAGCTCATAAGTAAATTGAAAGTGCTAATTAGGAATATATTAATTTTACTATGTTTAAAGTGAGAGCACAAACACTTTACCACTGGTTAGGAGGAGTAACGTGCTCAGAGTCCTATTGCCAACAAAAACAGGTACAGTTACAGAAGGCAAAACACGGGGGAAATAACTCGCACAGGATGGCCTTTTCAAACACAGCCGATTTGTCACTCTCCTGCACTAAACTCTTCTTGCAGAAGGCTGAAGTTTACAGTTACTGTTTTAATGAATTACTGTTCTCACTAAGTTAGATATCATCCATATGATCTCTTCATCATTTCAGTCAATTTATACAATTGCTACCTGTCTATTCTATGTTAAGCTTCCTTTACCCTCCACAATATATTTCTTCCCTTAGCATTCCTGATCAGCCATTGTGCTCTGCGTTTGCTCCTTTTGTGGGTGCAATTCGTTCATTAACTTGCACATTTACGCAGTTAGGGGCATATTTACCACCGGCTATGCCGTTTGGTGCTCCATATTTACAAGGCCAATTAAAGCCACCCTGCGTGGCTTTTCGTGGCCTTGTAAATACGGCCCCTTTTCACGCAGCACTTTGTGTGTGAAAGGGGTGTGCCATGGGTGTTGCTGTGGGTGTTCTAATGCAACACGCATTGATTCTGCCCCATTCCCAGATTCACAACGTTTCATAAAACTGGGAATGCTTCAGAATCCTACGCCTCCCCAGGGGAGGCACAACGAGGAGAAATACTTTTATTTCTCCTCGTTTTTTCCTCTTTCTATGTGTGCTGCATTCTGCAGCACACAAAGAAAGAGGAAAACACCTCTTGTGACTGTTTTTGTGCAGGAAGGTGTTCCTTCCTGCACAAAAACAATCATCCCTGCAACACGGTGCAAGGGTGCTTGGGTTGGCGCATTGCAGCCAATTGTGCACCAGCGCAGGGGAGAACACAGGGATCCATCATATTGGTGTAAATATGATGCATCTTTGTGCTCTGAACTTAACGCAGCACGGTCTTGTGGGCCGTGCTGCCCTACTTTCTCATAAATAAGGCCCTTAGTATACACCTGTGCTCTGTGAATGAATACTCTATTGAACGATCAATAAAAACAATTACAACTGCATAAGTTCATAAATAGCCTATCATTTTTCAGAACTTACATACAGGGATGGGCGTAACTTGTGTAATTCCATGGGGTGTAATCATGCAGAATTACCCTAAAATTTCGGAAGATTTCGCAGAATTACTCAAAAAGAGAAATTCTGTGTTTAGCATTTTCGTACTGCAAAAATGCCCCATTGCATCCAAAATGGGTACAAGGATGCATTTTGCGCTAAGAAATAGTGCTAACTACAACAGAATATGAATAGCAAGCATGAGGAGCCGCTTGCTAAATGATCACTTGGAGTAGAATTTTCCACCAACTTACTCCCAGCATTTAATAATAGTTTCTGAGCAAAATGGACCTGATTATGCATTTTGAGCTAAACAAATAGCGCAAATGCAACAGAACATAAACAGCAGTGCGAGCAGCCACTCATGCTCACTAAATGTGGGAGGATTTTTTCCCCAAAATTACTCTTAATTATACAAGCAGGATTAATCGCATTATCAGTGGTAATTGCGAGTCAAAGAGTAACAAGAAGCTACCTTATTTACTCCGATTACTCTAGCGTACTTGACGTTTCGTCCAGGCCTAATTGCATATAGCAAGCATTGGGTGCTTCCGTTTTTTAAAGTTACAAGTGACACTCTTATTAAACCTTTTGGTGCTTGCGTCGGCCAATGGCCGACGCAAGCACTACCTCCCTGGTGCTGCGCATGTCCATTGGACGTCACCAGGGAGGGCACTAATAAATCGTCCGGTGCATCGCACCGGATTTTTATTTTTATTTATTTTTTACTGGGGGAGACGCAGAAGGCTTTCCGCATCTTCTCCCGCCCCCCCTCCCGCCCATCTGTGATGTCAGCGCGCCGCGAGGCGCTCTGACATCACTGATTTCCCCACCGGAGCCGAGGACAGCAGCAGGTAAGGCCGCGCTCGACTCCGATGGGGAAATCTGTCTGGAAACGGCCTCCCCAGCTTTCAGGGAGGCCTTGTTTGAAAGGGAGAGTCTCCCTTTCAAACGAGGCCTTCCTGAAAGGGTTTCTGCCGTGGATCGCAGCGCTGCTGCGATCCACGGTCAGGAAACCCCACTAGACACCAGGGATGTCTTTGGGGGTCGGCCCTCGTGGTGATGGGTCGCCCCCCGGGGCACATTTTTAAATTAATTTACCTGGCTTTCCCTGGGGCGCGATCGCCCTCTAAAAATAAAAAAAAGATGTTTTTTTTTTTAAATGGCGGCGATATTGGCAGCGGGTCGGTCCTTCTGCTCAGTGGCCGACCCCCTGTGGGGGCAATTACGTACATAATTATGGGGGCTACAATCTGCTCCCAGGGGAGCCATAGGCATGCACATAACAAAGTGCATATAATGTAAAGAGGTTAGTGGGTTACTGCTTCTGTGCCAGCTTTATGTTTTTTTGCCCAGTCTTTCATCCTCTAATCTTGTGAAAAGGGTTCATTTGGGTAGAAAATAATTCTTATTATGAAAGAGAACCCCCAACGATGGTACGTTTTAAATTCTTGATTTGTGCTTTCCCAGAATAAGGGCTCAAACTATATTGCCTGCCAGTATAGATGGCATGTTACTGCTACACTACACCTTGTCCTGTCTGATGTAGCATATCCTATGTACTGTTGTCTCTGTGCAATGTGTGTGTGTGTGGTGTAAAGTGCTCTGACACCGTACACTGGTGTGAGTGTTGCTATAAAACTAAATGAATCTGAGAGACAGTGGTTTTTGAGACTTGACGGGCACTGTTAAATGGTGCTAGTGAGGGAATCCATGGCAGAGGTGGTCATTGGTGGGGCACCAGCAGACATTGTCACACAGGGCGCCACCAGCGCTAATGCCGGCCCTGGAGTGAATGATATATATGTATCTATATACATATCTATATATATATATATATTCACTGAAAAAACCATAGGTTTTAGGGACAGTTTTAGTTACTTGGACATTGCACTCGTACAAAACCCGTGAAATTCCCCGTTATAGTTAGTTCAGCTAACTATAACTCGCGCCCGCAATGCACTGCTGATGACGTCACATATTACATCACTCATGACATGGTCAGTGACATCACTGATGACATCACTGATGACATCTCAAATGACATCACTGATGACATCATCCAGTGACTGTGTGTTTCTGTAAAGTTTAAATATTTTTAATATATATAGGAAAAGACGTATTGAAGAATGAGTGGGTGTGTAAGTGTCTGTATGGATGATTTAGTAGGTGCGTGACTGACTCTATAAGTGAGTGATTTAACGTATCTTACTGAATGCATGGGTTAGTGACTAAACTGGGTGAATGTCTGTATCCGTCTGTCTGTTGCTGTGTAAGTGGCTGCATGTGTTTGTGAATAGCTAAATGAGTGTCTATATGAGTTATTGAATGCTTGTCTGAGTATCTGTATGGGTGCCTGAGTGTTTGTGTGGGAGGGGTGTGTGCAACTCTGTGCATAGATGTGTGAGTGGGTGATTCACTGGGTGGATGGTTTCAAGAGTGCATCTGTGATAGACTGTATGGGTGGGTAAGTGTGTGTAAGAGTGTGTTAGTGAGTGAATGTATGTCCCAGTGGTACATGTGTGAGTAACTACATATGTGAAAGGCAGTATATATGTGTGTTGGAGTATATAAATAGCTATAAGCAAGAGTGAGTGATTGTGATAGTGGCTGTATGGATGAGTGTGTGCTTGTATCTGTGATTGTATAAGAGCGTAACAATGTGCTACTATTTGTATGAGTAAGTGAGCTGGTGTGTGTATAACTGTATAGGTGAGTAAATGGCAGTGTGTTTAATTATTTGCATGACTGACTAGGTGTGTGAGTATCTCTATGGATGAGTGGCGTTGTTTGAGTGTCTATATAGGAGTAAGAGTGCATATGATAGTCCTGTACTGAGTGACCGTAAGTATGAGTGACTGTACGGGTGAGTGAGTGGATGTGTGTGTGTAGACCTAAGAATCAGTGAGTGGGTATGTAGTTATTGGTGTTGGAGTGTCTATGGTTTTGCGAATGGCAGTCTGTAATTTAGAGTGGGTGAATCAAAGGTTATATTAGGGTGTGAGGAGGTGCATCAGATTATCACGTGGATGATGTCATCAGTGATGTCATTTGAGATGTCATCAGTGATGTCATCAGTGATGTCACTGACCATGTCATGAGTGATGTAATATGTGACGTCATCAGCAGTGCATTGTGGGCGCGAGTTATAGTTAGCTGAACTAACTATAACGGGGGAATTTCACGGGTTTTGTACGAGAGCAATGTCCAAGTAACTAAAACTGTCCCTAAAACCTATGGTTTTTTCAGTGAATTTCAAAGGTTTTTAAATGCTAATTTGTAACTATAACGTGTCTGAAACCTATGGTTTTTTCAGTGAATTTCAAAGGTTTTTTAAATGCTAATTTGTAACTATAACGTGTCTGAAACCTATGGTTTTTTCAGTGAATTTCAAAGGTTTTTTAAATGCTAATTTCTAACTATAACGTGCCTGAAACCTACGGTTTTTTCAGTGAATTTCAAAGGTTTTGTAAATGACAATTTTTAAATGTATTAATTGTTATATTAATTTTTTTCATACTGATTTACTACATTTTTAGAAACAATTTTTTTTACATATTTTATTTTTTAAATTACATTGTAATTACATTATACATTACATTACAAAAATACTTTCTCAGAATGAATTACTTTAGTTTAAATACTTTGCAGATAGGCAATAGACTTTTAAGTACAGTAGTTACAGTTGTTGCAATGGGCAACACATTTTCAAACACAATGCAACATTCAGCTCAATGTGAATTTCTAGTTAAATGCAATTAGTTACTTTATGGATTACTTTTAGTAACCACAGGACTGGATCCTAGATTCAGTCCTGGTACATCTCCTGTAAACAGTTGAGTAAAAGCGTTTTGGTTACAGTCGTGATTTTTAAGGAATATTATTGTATTTTAAAAGTTGACACTTAGAAACTTTTTCTCATAGAATCACCAATGTTATCCTATGGAAGGAAATTCACTTAGCAGGTAAAAACTGTTATCGTTACTTTATCTTACTCAGTGTTGGATCCTGGATCCAGCACTGGTGCATCTCCTGTAAACAGTTGAATGAATGCGTTTAAGTCATACAGGCGATTTTTAAGGAATATTTGTAGTTTGTGAAAATCGACACTTTGAAAGTTTTCTGCTGAAAACCAGACAATGGATTCCTATGTTAGAAAATATAAGTTACTGGTAAGTACGGTTAAAATTACTTTTCAGGGTCAGTGCTGGGCTAAAAGATGCAGCACTGGGTTCTCTCCTGATAACAGGTGAGTAAATTGGAATTCGTACTTTGGTTGATTTTAGAGGAATATTATAAAGTTCCAAAACTCCACACTTAGAAGAATTTCCAAGTGAAACCAGTCAATGTTAGCCTATGAAGGAAATTCAAGTTACCGGTAAGTACGGTTAAAATTAATTTTGAGGATCAGTACTTGGCTGAAAGATGCAGCACTGAGGTCTCTCCTGATAACAGGTGAGTAAATCAGAATTCGGATTTCGGCTGATTTTAGAGGAATATTTTAAAGTTTCAAAAATCAACACTTAGAAACTTTTTCAGCAAAAAGCAGGCAATGATATCCTATGCAAGGAAATTCAAGTTACTGGTAAGTACGGCTAAAATTACTTTTGAGGATTAGTACTGGGCTGAAAGATGCAGCACTGAGGTCTCTCCTGATAACAGGTGAGTAAATCGGAATTCGTATTTCGGCTGATTTTAGAGGAATATTTTAAAGTTCCAAAACTCCACACTTAGAAGAATTTCCAAGTGAAACCAGTCAATGTTAGCCTATGAAGGAAATTCAAGTTACCGGTAAGTACGGTTAAAATTACTTTTCAGGACCAGTACTGGGCTGAAAGATGCAGCACTGAGGTCTCTCCTGATAACAGGTGAGTAAATCGGAATTCGTATTTCGGCTGATTTTAGAGGAATATTTTAAAGTTCCAAAACTCCACACTTAGAAGAATTTCCAAGTGAAACCAGTCAATGTTAGCCTATGAAGGAAATTCAAGTTACCGGTAAGTACGGTTAAAATTACTTTTCAGGACCATTACTGGGCTGAAAGATGCAGCACTGAGGTCTCTCCTGATAACAGGTGAGTAAATCGGAATTCATATTTCGGCTGATTTTAGAGGAATATTTGCACACTGGTGAAGGGAGGGGGCGGGGCCTCAGGTGACATCTGTGCAAACGCTGCCCGCTGCGCGTTTTAAGTTGGGGGATTAAGTCCCTTGAATCCTGAGGGTCTCTAGGGGCCAACTAGCCCACCAGGAACCTCCAATATGCGCTAGGGCTGCGTTGCAGAGACGTGTAGAGAGGCCACACCCCTTTTACACCTCTCTGCAACGCAGCTCTGTGGCGCTTTCTGGATGTACCTGTTGGGCTAGTTGGCCCCCAGGGACCCTCAGGATTGAAGGGGATTTAATTCCCCATCTTAAAACGCGCCACGGGGCCTGTTTGCACACATGTCACCTGAAGCCCCGCCCCTCCCTTCACCACTGTGCAAACGCGCCCGTGGCGCGTTTTAAGTTGGGGGATTAAGTCCCCTTGAATCCTGAGGGTCCCCGGAGTCCAACTAGCCCACCATATACCTCCAAAGCGCCACAGAGCTGCGTTGCAGAGAGGTGTAAAAGGGGCGTGGCCTCTGTACACCTCTCTGCAAGGCAGCCCCTGGCGCATACTGGAGGTACCTGGTGGGCTAGTTGGCCCCCAGGGACCCCCAGTATTCAAGGGGAATTGTCTCCTCTGCAAACGCGCCAGGGGCGCGTTTGCAGAGTGGTGAAGGAAGGGGCGGGCCTGCGGGCCCGATCGTTTTAAAAAAAAATAATAATAATTTCTCCTCTGAAGGGGGCTGTGTGGCCCTCCTTCCTTTTTCTTTTTTGGGCCTTACCCCTTTTTTAAATTACCTTTAAAAAAAACGGGAAGGGGGCCGCGTGGCCCCCTTCCCTTGGCCTGTATTGGCCCCGGGACCCCATCCCCCGAGGCATGGCCTCTATATTTATTTTTTGAGGGGGCAGCGTGGCCCCCTCCTCTGGCCATTTTAAGGCCCCGGGGACCCCATCCCCCGGAGCCGGCCTTTCCTTTTTTAAAAAAAATGTTTTGTTTTTTTGGGGAGGGGGCCGCGTGGCCCCCTCCCGGGCCACTACTTGCCCCGGGACCCCATCCCCGGGGCTGGCCCTCTCGTTGGGGACTGTGGGGGTCCCCAAACCCCCACAGTCCCGCTCGGCTCCCCACGTCCCTTGGGAGCCGGCATTGTTAGCTCCACATGGGGAGCAGCTGACATGCTGCTCCCCATGTGGAAAGCAATCGCTTTGGATATTGGAAGAGAGAGCAGGTTTCCTGCTCTCTCTTCCAATATCCAAAGCAGTTTGCAATGACAGGACGGGAGCCGCGAGGCTCCCGTCCTGCCATAGCAAACTACAGTGTCCCGGGGTAGGCACCCCGGGACACTGCAGGAGCTGGCCCTGGGGGTGGTGGTCCCCAGGGCCATCAAGGGCTCCAGGAGGGGACGCGCGGCCCCCTCCCATTCAGTACACAGCCCCGGGAGGTGGTGGTCCCTGGGCTCTGGGGTCCGTAACGGACCCCCATATTAATTTGTTAGTGCCCCGGGAGGTGGCGGTCCCCGGGCGTGTGGGGGCTGGAGCCCCCCACACAGGTTGTTTAATTTAAAAAAAAGCCCGGGAGGTGGTGGTCCCGGGGCTGCGGGAGGGCTCAGAGCCCTCCCGCACCATTTTTAAAAGAAAGCCCCGGGGGTGGCGGTCCCCGGGCTTAGGGGCCCTTTGAGGCCCCCCACACATAAAATTAAACCCCCACCATGCCCCCGGGACTTGGGCCACCCGGGGCAAATACAATCGAGCGCGGGAGACCGCGCTCGATTTTTTCTCGGCAGGATTCGCGCACCCTGAGCGCATCCTGCCGATTTTTTTTTTTTTTAAATGCTTTTTGCCCAGGGGTCCTTGTGGGACCCCCTGAGCAGGCCTAGGGGTTAGGGTGTTTCTACCCTGCCCCCTTTGTGCGTTTTGCACACTTGTTTCTTTTTTTCTCGACGGGATACGCACCCTAAGCGCATCCCGCCGATTTAAAAAAAAAAAATTTTTTCTGCCCAGGGGGTCCTTGTGGGACCCCTGAGCAGACCTAGGGGTCAGGGTGTTTCTACCCTGCCCCCTTTTGCGCTTGCGCACTTAGTTTCTGTCCCTCGGTTCTACCGAGGACAAAATGGCTGCCAACACTTCCTGAATCGGAATGTTGACAGCCAGCTGACAGCCAATTAGCATGCAGCTCGTGATCGGGACGGTGCGCGCAGGGTGCGCTGAGGGCACGCGTATCCGACGCGCCCATAGATATATATGTACTTTTACTTTTGATTTTCTCAGGAACTACTGAACGGATTTACACCATTTAAGCAAAAGGCACCAGTCTGAACCAAGGACTACCTCTTTGCCAAATTTGGTGTAATTCCGTTCAGCAGTTCGGGCTGTAGCTGCGACTAAAGGTTCCTATGGAAAAATGAATGGGGAAAACGCGTTTTGGGACCCCCTTTTTTCTCGGCCCCCGCTTCACGTATCACCCCGAGACTTTCAGGGTAGGAGCGGAGCGCCCCAACAAGTTGGAAACTTTCACGAAGATTCGTCAACCGGCGCCAACGTTATTTCAAATAGAATGTCGCGGATTTCCTATGGATAATAGGTTGTAACTATAACTATCTACTGGCGACCGCCAGTAGATAATATATATATATATATATATATATATATATATATATATATATTCACTGAAAAAACCATAGGTTTCAGGGACGTTATAGTTACAAATTAGCATTTAAAAAACCTTTGAAATTCACTGAAAAAACCATAGGTTTTAGGGACAGTTATAGTTAGTTGGACATTGCACTCGTACAAAACCCGTGAAATTCCCCCGTTATAGTTAGTCCAGCTAACTATAACTCGCGCCCCCGCAATGCACTGCTGATGACGTCACATATTACATCACTCATGACATGGTCAGTGACATCACATGACATAAGATCCCAAAACAGGCAATAAGGCGCGTTAGCAGCAGGGATTTAAAACCTGCTCTTACCTGGTGTTAAGTCGGATGACAACCTGCACCACAAAAGGGAGCCCAGACCAGAGCCACACCTGAAGAACAACAGATGCCATGGAGCTACTGATCATGCAGCTCGGAGCCCCAAGAGGGCCACAACACCCCCCGCCCCACCCCGGATTAGCACAGAGGCAGCGCAGACAAAGACAGCAGACCTTCAGAAAACGCACCAGCCTCACAGACTTAACACCAGAGGATGTCATTGCCCACTAAAGGCTCAAAAGGACAACCATCCTCCGCATCCTGACCATCATTGCCCACAGGCTGATGGTACCAACACAGCGGACAACCAACATCCCTTCGCAGACAAAGCTGCTGGCTGTGCTGCACCTGTTGGCCTCTGGGACCTTCCAACCAACATCTGCCAGAGTCGGAGGAGTCTCACAGCCAGCCCTATCCAAGTTCCTCACACCTGTCTTGGATGCCATCATCAGCTTGGTACCCCAGCACCTTTACTTCCCACACACTGCGCAGGAACAGCTGGAGACCAAGCAAGGCTTCTACGCCATAGCTGGCTTCCCGCACGTGTTGGGGGCAATCGACTGCACACATGTACTCCTCGTGCCCCCTGCCGCCACTGTACACAATTACCACAACAGGAAGCACACGCATACCATCAATGTGCAGGCAATAGTGGACCACCTGGGACTCTTCACCAATGTCGTCGCCAACTACCCAGGCAGTGTGCATGATTCCTTCATCTTCCGACAGTCCATCATCAACCAGCGCTTTCAGGATGGCACCTATGGGAATGCATTGCTCGTTGGTAAGTACCAAATGAACACACCACACACCTCAACTACACAGTCATGCAACTCACGACTCTGGGAATGCACACGTTACAAACTCATATACAACATGCCAAACAACATGCCCACCTACCAGACACGACAGCACACCTTACTGTGGTAACCTGGGCTAGCCATGTGCACAAGCCATCAACGGCATGGCACATCAGCCAAACAATAGCAGAATGTGGGGAGAGGTGGGAACCAGGCATGTGCAAAGGAGGCAAGTGACCCATGAATGAGAATGTACACAATACCAAGTGTGGCGTGGATGTGCTGGACAGACTGCAGTTTGCAGACCACAGACATGTCCATGTCGACATATACTGCTGGTGTCTGAAGTGTAGTGGACAGTGGACGCAACCATGTCACCCCAGGCAATGGGGAAGAACGCGGAAATGTAGCTTGTTACGTCCCCCCCTGTAAGCGTGAGCGGAGTGGGCTGGCCCAGCGTTTGCCAGGCCAGCGTAGGTGTGTGAATAAAAAGCCTGTTGCTCTGGGCGTGGTTCTCTTCCGGAATGGCCAACGTGTCTGCCAGGGCTGCGCCTCTCAGCCTGCCACGAGGCCGACGCCGTGAGCGGCGGTGCCTGCGCTCCTGTGCGCCTGCTGCACCCCAGGCCGCTGGTCCCCAGACCCGTCTTGGCCGCTCCTGCGCAACCAGGCCTCACTGCTCACCTGCCGACACCGGCGTGCATCAAAGAGGGCCCACCACGTGCTGGTGCAAGCTCCAAGCCTGGTGCCCGCGACCTTGGCAGCCTCCTCAGACCATCACGGCCTCCGCGACACAGGCCCCCAGCACTCCTTTCTCGTTGACGTACTCCACCGCTGCCTCCGGCCTACACTGCGGTCCAGTAGGTCACACATTTGGAACTGAGTCTTGATTATTCAATGGCCGAGTACATATCATTGTACGCAAGGAGAGGAGTAAGAGGAAGATGGGGTTCAGTCCGGAGGAAAAAAAGATCATCGTTATGGAGGTGATCGAACAGTACCAAAAACTGCTCTGGTGCCACTAACTCTGTGCATCGCAAGCCAACGACACGTGGCTGTGGGCCCCTGCTGACCGCTGCCTCCGGCCTACACTGCGGTCAAGTAGGTCACACATCTGGAACTGAGTCTTGATTTAATTATGGCAGAGTTTATACCATTGTACAGGCCTCAACGCAGACTGCATCCCCTTTCAGCTCTGGTGCCACTAACTCTGTGCCACGAAATTCATGGACACTCTCTGGTTGAACTTTGGTGGCGTCTGAGTCTATGGCCTGGGGGTTGTCTTCATCATCATGTGGCTGGTACTGACTTGGTGTTAAACATGAGTCTGTAGCATTCATCTCCTCCATGTTGCCTGTTTCTGCTTGGTTCTGCCCTCTGCATCATGCCCTGGGAGAACACCTTCCACTGTCCCCCGAAACACTTCGCGACATTCACCTTCGACATCGACGAGGATCCGCTCAGCTCTCGTGGCCCTACCTCAGTGCACCGCAAGTCACCATCCCGTGGCGGTGTGCCTGTGCCGGCCGCACTGTATCCAGGGCCACTAACTCTGTGCAGCTCAAGTCATGGACCCTGTCTGATTGAATATTGGATGGCCTCTGAGTCGATGGACTTGGGGTCATCAACGCCATGTGTCTGTGGCCCTGCGCTGACTGATGCCTCCGGCCTCAACTGCGGTCCACCATGGCTCACACATCAAATTGAGTCCTGACCTGCCCGGACAACGCATCACCACTGACAGCACACGCCACCACCGCCAGGACCACCTCCAACCAACAACTGCCGGAGTCGGAAGAGTCTTACAGCCAGACTACCAGAGTTGCTCACACCTGTCTTGGATGCCATCATCAGCTTGATACCCTGCTCAGCTCTTCAGGTGCCACTAACTCAGTGCACCACAACTCATGGACCCTGTCTGATTGAGTCTTGTGCTGTGTACAGCGGACGCAACCATGTCACCACAGGCAGTGGGTAAGACCTTGGACATGTAGCTTTGTCGTCCCCCCCTTAATACGTAAGAGGGGTGGACTGGGCCGGCGTACGCAAGTACAGCATAGGGGTGTGAACTATTATCCCTGGGCTCTGGGCGTGGTTCATTTCTGGGCTGGACAGGAAACCAACTGATGCATGTGTCTCTGTTGCAGTGTCTGCGCCACATGGCCCACAATCGACAATGTTGCAATGTTGCATGCACCCGGAGGGCGGCCGCGCATGAAGGGAATGTACAAGGAGCGCAAGGCCGCTCGGGCTCTTGGCTCATGCATGCCAACTGTTGTGTGTGTATCGCCATTGGTGCACCATAAGCCTAAGGCCTAGCCTCAATTGCAGCGCGAAAGCCACATCACATTTCCAGAATGCAAGCAGTAGTCAGACTAATGTTAGGGATGAAAGCTCCTTTGTCTCAATACATAATGCGGAAGGACATCTGCACCTCCGACCTTGGTCTTGCATGCGGCAGGCACCCCCTGAGAGAGATACCATAGCAGATGATGACGACTCCCACACTACGCACAGCGCTAATGAAAGACCAACGTATCCACACCCCACACACAGAAGTTCTTGCTCGAGGTACTCTTGCATGGAAAGCCCTTGACACTTACGTACACAACAACCCATACGTCCAAACGTTGCACACACATACAACTCATTGCTCCGAGCTGTGGCATATCATCCACATAACTGCTGCAGGTCAGAAGAGTGCCGGTTCTACGAGAGCCACCAACGCAATGGCAGAACATCCCGGGCGCATGCACAACGCCTGTCACGAGGAACTGTACCGTGACCGAATGCTGCCTGTTAGTGTCTGATGCATTGGTCTGCATGTTGTGGCCCTTGTCTTGCCCGTACTGACATGCACATGCTAATAAAGTCTACGCAACTTCACTAGTGTTCAACTGTGATGAGTGTTGATTAGAATGTCAAATCGTGTGCCTCAATGAGCATTGTCCGTACACAGGGAGGAACTGACTGATGCATTTCACTTAGTGGTGAGTCCCTATTGCCAGCTCCATCTCTGAAAGCTAGACATAGGGGTTGGGATAGTTGCTGATAGACCTGTGCTCTTACGTGTCTTCAGCAATGTGAGTAGGGTGTCCATATTCTTGCCATGTGGATCAATGTGATCCATCACTACAGGCTGTGTCCACCCAGTTGAGTGTGAGTAGGTATGCGAAGAGATGTTCTGTTGTCAAATGTGATGGTGGACACTACTTTAGGCCTGCCAACGACTTTGACATCTCATACCCAGCCCTATTTCTAACATTGCATGGGGCAAAGCTGAGAAATTGCACGTTTGTTGTTTCAGAGCAATGAGGCCACAGCTAGTGCACACATTCCCAGTCATCTCACTTCCTATGTGTGTCACGGTCACACATGCGCATTGCTTCCATTTCCCAGGGTGTACCTTTTTGGGCAATCAATGTCCTTACATTCATCCATACTTTCATACTTGATCGATTATGGACATGACACATCTGTGTGAATTTGAATGATTTATTCACATTCGGTGGAGTGTCGGAGCTGGAGCAGTACATGGCCATGCAAACCCCACATTACATTGTAGCCCAGTGGAGGGCCAGCCAGAGTCATTTAGGGATTGACAAGTACATCGGAAGAGGAACAGTACAGTCCGCAGTCTAATTGCTGTGTCATTGGTAAGCAAACGAAATATGGCAGTCCATGTAGTTGTCCAAGGTGAGTGTCACAGAGTGTTTCGGGGACAGTGGGAGGTGTTCTTACAGGGCATGATGCAGAGGGCAGAACCAAGCTGAAACAGGGCATATGGCGGAGAAGAATGCTACTGGCTCCTTCTTACTACAAAGGTGGAATCACCCGCATCTTCGTCCTCTATGTCATCTATCTGACATGTGGGTGCTGATGTTTGGTCTGCAGCACTGTGTGCCACTGACACATCAGGGGCCGGAGATGTGTGTGTCGAAGTACCAGCAGCATTCATCAGCGACTGCCTTAGTGGCAGCAATGCAATGATGAGGATCTGCAGGGCATGGAAGATCCCAACATCTTTTCGCTGGTGTGCATCCGTGGCAGCCATTCTTTCCACATGCATCCGCTCCATGTTCTCCATTATCCTCAGCATCTGTGCCAACTCTCGGCTGACATCGCTGAGGCCACTCTGACTAGACAGTTGTTCTCCTCTCAGAGTCATGACTCCAGCGATGTTGGGCATGGATTGTTGGACATCATGGAGCGAACTGTGGGTGTCCGTTAGGGAGTGTAAGTGGTCCCTGATGGGACTTAGACACCCACGTATGTCATCTAGTTTGGCTGCCATGAGGTCGAACCCCACCCGCACCTGTTCAGCCACCTCCTTCTGGCAGTCTAACACATGGCCTTGGAATGCAATGTGTTCTTCGGTGAGGTGCTGGGAGCCAGCTGTGGTGGTGGGTGCTTCCTGCTGTGTGGTCTTTGCAGGGGTGGGGTCTCCTCGATGCAGCTGGGCTGCCCTGCTCCTGGAGGTGGGTTGCCGTAGCTGTCCATGAGCTGTTGTAGGGCGTCGGTGTCGAAGGTGTGGAGGTCCTCTTCATCATCACTGATGAGTTGTCTGGTCTGCTCTGCAGGAGGTGTTGATTGTCCCTCTGCAATGTGAAGGGGAGATGCATTTTAACATTGTGTTGGCATGTACGTTGACGCATTGTTCAAGTTTACATACAGACTGCATGGCAATGTACATTGTGACTGTTTGTGAGGAGCTGACTATTTGATGCGGGACAGTGGACATTTGACCTACATCACGGTTGTGAGGTTGTACACGTACATCATCATCTCACAGTTTCCTGCTATGCCAAATGTGATTGGCCAGTTTCTACACACAAGCGGCACCAGTTGTGTCCTCTGTACTGTTGTGTACGTGTTGCAGTTTGTACCACATTGCTGTCAATGTTGATGTGCTCTGGATGTTATGTGTGTGTGCTGCATTGTGGGAGAGTCGCCCCTGCAACTGTGATTTTGCTGCCCCTTATCCCTTTGAGGCGGTGTGCCTTTGTCTTCTGTGCTTCTACAGTGCTGAGATATTGCAGACTTGGCTAATTTTGGCTCTAGTTCGGATTTTGGACTCTTGGGCATGGTTTGTCCGCAGATGTGTTGTTGACGTCAGGGGTTGTTTGTGCACGTCGATGTGTCAGAGTGTAACCTGCTCCTTTATGGATGTGTTCCACACTCAGCCACCTCAGTGTCGTGGCGTGCGCCATGTCATGATAATTGGACTGCAGCCATGCTGTTCGTCATGCGGTGTCACTTGCATTGTCAGTGTGGCTCACAGACACGCAGCTTTGCTGGTTTAGGCACGTGTGCATGGGTTGGTTGTGAGATTGGTGCTGTATGGGGAGGGACCCCTTTGTGCCCATAGTGGACGGGGGCCTATGTGTGCTGCAGTGTGCCAAGGGGATCAGGGACATGATCCAGAGTCATTGTGGGTGTGCAGTGTGCTCTACTTAATTGTGCATGTGTGCCATTGTGCCCATCTCCCCCCGTCCCCCCAGTCCCTGTTGGGTACTCACCCTGGTGCTGTTGTGTCAGGTCATGTCGAGCAGTGTCCAGACCCCCAACTCCTGCCACCGTCTCCCCACTGATGACTGTGGCCACCATTTCCTCCATCTCATCCAACTCCTGGTGTTCCGCTGGACTGCCACCTCCAGTCTGCATTGCTGTCTGATGGTTATCAGCGAGTTTCTTCTTGGTTTTGCGCTTCGATTCATTCCAGCGCCTCTTGACCTCGCCAATTGTCCTCCTCCTCACTCCGACTGCATTCACCTTGTCCAGGATGGACTGCCATATTGCATTTTTATTTGCCAATGACACGTTGGAGGTGACGAACAGTTGTTGGTGGTGTTCTATCACCTCCGTGATGATGATCCTGTTTTCTTGCGGACTGAACCTCGTCTTCCTCGTCTTCTTCTCCTTGCCTTCCGTGACCCCGAGGTCCCAGGCTGGTATGTGTATACGCAAATGAATTGTAATTTAAAACCCTCTTTAATGGTAAAGTCGGATTATGAGTCACATTTCTGAAAATGTCACTTTTAGAAAGTTGGCATTTTCTTGTCCTGAACATTTGGTGCCTTCTGCCTGTGTCTTGGGTTACATCACTGTGAATAGTTGGCTGTGTGCATTCCTCCTAGAGAATGAGACAAAGGAAAATTAGCTGTTGGCAGGATGGACCATGCCGTTCCCTGCCCCACTTACATTTCTAAGGGCTGCTTCCAGCACACACACAAAGGAACCTGACACAAGCTTTTTGTAATCCTAAACTACTCAAAGCCCTGACAGGAGAGGGAGGGACTTTCCCGAACCAGATGTGATGGTAATGTAGGGAGTCTCCCCACTTCTGCCACTGGCACCAGGTATATACATTGGCCATCTTGAACCACTCATCAGATCACTTCTGGACCTGTGGAAGATTCAGAAGAAGGACTACCCTGCTGCTGGAAGGACTGCCTTGCTGATGGAAGGACTTCTCTGCTGGCCTGCTGCCTGAAGAAGGAAGAACGTCCCTGCTTGTTGAACCCAGGACTACCAGGTTACTTCAAGGACCTCTTGTTCTGAGCTACAGGGACACAACACACTCCACAGCCCCCCCCTGCAACTGCACAGCTGACATGCTACAACTGGACCTGCCTGTACCTGCAACTGGACCTTCCTGATCCCTGCAGGCTTCTGCTAGATTGAGTCCCTGATCCCCCGCTGGTACTTGTTCCTTGGTTGGTATCAGAGTTCACTCCTCTGCCAAGAAAGTTGAAATCATGAAATTTTGGGATCTTCAGGACCATGAATGGGCCCCTTCACACGGAGACTCTGACACCTGTGATGACTGTCAATGCGAAGCCCCAGTGACCCCAACTCTTTGCGCTACAGCGACCTGCAGTGACGACTAGCAACGTGGGATCTGCACTTCACGCTACAGCAGCCACAGCCTGCGATGACCGCCAATACGAAGCTCCAGCAATGACAGTCCTGTATGCCAGACACCAGATCAGATCTTCATGCTACATTGACGACTGTCCTTGATACCAGGCCTGCTCTTCGCGCTGCAGGGATGACCATCCATGATGTTCTCTTTGCTCCTCAGGGCCTCTTTCACCACAAACTGGACTCCACGCTGGACTTTGAGAAGGTAACATTTTTGGTGGGGCTAACCTGATCCCTGTATTTTTCCTCGCTTCATCGTGGATGGTCTGAACTTGTGACCTTTCCCAGTCTAGCATGAACAGATAACCACGAGAGGCTCTTTGTGCTACTGATTCCATTTTTGTCATTCTGGTATTATTTTATTTAAGATGTACTTTATTTTTCTAAGTTAGTGTGGATTTTGTCTTGAGTTGTGTTTTCAACTTATTACTGTTTGTATGCTGCATAAATACTTAACACATTGCCTCTAAGTTAAGCCTGACTGCTTTTGTGCTAAGCTACCAGATAGTTAAGCACAGGTTATTTATGTGACTGTTGTAGTTCAACCTGACAGGGATTGTGGTTGTAGCTTGAGAAGGGTCTTCACAGCCCTAAGTCAAAAACCCAATTTTCTACAAGGACTGCTCTTTTCATTCTGTGTGCCATATTTAGCAAAGTGTCTCATGCTTTTCTGAAAACGACTCTATTCGTTTGGTTGAGGAACAAATAATGGTGCAATAATACAAGAAGTGGGATGGTGAAATGCAATAGCAGCCATATTTACAGTAGATATGATAGAATAGTTGTTACTAGACTTCACTCCAGAAAAAAAACAATAAATCTCATAAACAATTGTGTACATCTCCCAATACGTTGTGTAAAAGAAAATTCTACATTTTATGCATTGCTTTGATATGGTCAATATGTCCTTAAAGTCTCTGGAAAACTGTCCCACTCATTCTTCTAAGAAGTTTAAAAGTTGCACTGCTCGGAAAAGCAAAGCATTGGTTGCTGCTCTGCTTTTCTGAGTTCTAACATTGAGGTATCATGATGTTTTTTGTTCCTGTTCACAGGTGCAGAAGGGGGCTTGCACCCCTTTTCAGAGAACGTTCACCAAGAAACATCAGGTGCTTTCAAGATCTTTTGAATTACCTCACATTGTGGGTGCAGCCAAGAGCCAAACATAATAAAAAGGGCTAAACTAAGGAGTCTGCAAGACTAAACTTTACGCTCTATGATGTTGGAGAATGGGAGCAAAAATGAAAACATGGTGTAAGAACATCAGATTGCAGACTCTGTGGCCCATATTAGTTGCTGCTTCTCGAATTTCCAGACGGAATGAATACTTTTTAAAAACCTGCCTTCCAATGATTAGGTGTCTATTTGTGTAAGGAGGCTTCTGCACTATGCTTGAATAGCCCGGATATCATTGCCTTAAGTTCAAATGTAGAAGTGCAGGTAATTATTTTCTAGAGTTTGAGGCCCAGATTCTCAAAGGTTTAGCACTGGGTTAGGGTTACTTTTTTATATCAGACCAGACACTAAACTTCTTTTGGGATTAACAAACCAATGCAAATTGGTATTTGCGTTAGTTTGTATGGAAAAGTTTGTGTCATACGGGTGTTATATTTGTGGTGATTGGGTATTCCCATGCAACCACCCATGCTTTTTGATGCTAAACCCTATCTACTAACATTGGAAGACATAGGGGCATATTCTCAAGGACTTATCGCCGAGTTAGCGGCACTTTATCGCAGCCAAAGTGGCGATAGATTTATCGCACCATTCACAAGCTCATGCTAACAGCCGATATCGCCAGTTTTCCTGCGATAGCAGCCACAAAAAACATCGCCACGGATGACACCGGCAACTAACGCTAATGAGATGCAGAGTAGGCATTCCTGTGCAAAAAGCCTTGAAAATACCACATCGCAATATTCTCTACGACCAGCCAGATCGGCGATAAGATCCCAAAACAGGCAATAAGGCGCGTTAGCAGCAGGGATTTAACACCTGCTCTTACCTGATGTTAAGTCGGATGACAACCTGCACCACAAAAGGGAGCCCAGACCAGAGCCACACCTGAAGAACAACAGATGCCATGGAGCTACTGATCATGCAGCTCGGAGCCCCAAGAGGGCCACAACACCCCCCCGCCCCACCCCGGATTAGCACAGAGGCAGCGCAGACAAAGACAGCAGACCTTCAGAAAACGCACCAGCCTCACAGACTTAACACCAGAGGATGTCATTGCCCACTACAGGCTCAAAAGGACAACCATCCTCCGCATCCTGACCATCATTGCCCACAGGCTGATGGTACCAACACAGCGGACAACCAACATCCCTTCGCAGACAAAGCTGCTGGCTGTGCTGCACCTGTTGGCCTCTGGGACCTTCCAACCAACATCTGCCAGAGTCGGAGGAGTCTCACAGCCAGTCCTATCCAAGTTCCTCACACCTGTCTTGGATGCCATCACCAGCTTGGTACCCCAGCACCTTTACTTCCCACACACTGCGCAGGAACAGCTGGAGACCAAGCAAGGCTTCTACGCCATAGCTGGCTTCCCGCACGTGTTGGGGGCAATCGACTGCACACATGTACTCCTCGTGCCCCCTGCCGCCACTGTACACAATTACCACAACAGGAAGCACACGCATACCATCAATGTGCAGGCAATAGTGGACCACCTGGGACTCTTCACCAATGTCGTCGCCAACTACCCAGGCAGTGTGCATGATTCCTTCATCTTCCGACAGTCCATCATCAACCAGCGCTTTCAGGATGGCACCTATGGGAATGCATTGCTCGTTGGTAAGTACCAAATGAACACACCACACACCTCAACTACACAGTCATGCAACTCACGACTCTGGGAATGCACACGTTACAAACTCATATAAAACATGCCAAACAACATGCCCACCTACCAGACACGACAGCACACCTTACTGTGGTAACCTGGGCTAGCCATGTGCACAAGCCATCAACGGCATGGCACATCAGCCACACAAAAGCAGAATGTGGGGAGAGGTGGGAACAAGGCATGTGCAAAGGAGGCAAGTGACCCATGAATGAGAATGTACACAATACCAAGTGTGGCGTGGATGTGCTGGACAGACTGCAGTTTGCAGACCACAGACATGTCCATGTCGACATATACTGCTGGTGTCTGAAGTGTAGTGGACAGTGGACGCAACCATGTCACCCCAGGCAATGGGGAAGAATGCGGAAATGTAGCTTGTTACGTCCCCCCCTGTAAGCGTGAGCGGAGTGGGCTGGCCCAGCGTATGCCAGGCCAGCGTAGGTGTGTGAATAAAAAGCCCGTTGCTCTGGGCGTGGTTCTCTTCCGGAATGGCCAACGTGTCTGCCAGGGCTGCGCCTCTCAGCCTGCCACGAGGCCGACGCCGTGAGCGGCGGTGCCTGCGCTCCTGTGCGCCTGCTGCACCTCAGGCCGCTGGTCCCCAGATCCGTCTTGGCCGCCCCTGCGCAACCAGGCCTCACTGCTCACCTGCCGACACCGGCGTGCGTCAAAGAGGGCCCACCACGTGCTGGTGCAAGCTCCAAGCCTGAGGCCCGCGACCTTGGCAGCCTCCTCAGACCATCACGGCCTCCGCGACACAGGCCCCCAGCACTCCTTTCTCGTTGATGTACTCCACCGCTGCCTCCGGCCTACACTGCGGTCCAGTAGGTCACACATTTGGAACTGAGTCTTGATTATTCAATGGCCGAGTACATATCATTGTACGCAAGGAGAGGAGTAAGAGGAAGATGCGGTTCAGTCCAGAGGAAAAAAAGATCATCGTTATGGAGGTGATCGAACAGTACCAACAACTGCTCTGGTGCCACTAACTCTGTGCATCGCAAGCCAACGACACGTGCCTGTGGGCCCCTGCTGACCGCTGCCTCCGGCCTCCACTGCGGTCAAGTAGGTCACACATCTGGAACTGAGTCTTGATTTATTTATGGCAGAGTTTATACCATTGTACAGGCCTCATCGCAGACTGCATCCCCTTTCAGCTCTGGTGCCACTAACTCTGTGCCATGAAATTCATGGACACTCTCTGGTTGAACTTTGGTGGCGTCTGAGTCTATGGCCTGGGGGTTGTCTTCATCATCATGTGGCTGTTACTGACTTGGTGTTAAACATGAGTCTGTAGCATTCATCTCCTCCATGTTGCCTGTTTCTGCTTGGTTCTGCCCTCTGCATCATGCCCTGGGAGAACACCTTCCACTGTCCCCCGAAACACTTTGCGTCATTCACCTTCGACATCGACGAGGATCTGCTCAGCTCTCGTGGCCCTACCTCAGTGCACCGCAAGTCACCATCCCGTGGCGGTGTGCCTGTGCCGGCCGCACTGTATCTGGGGCCACTAACTCTGTGCAGCTCAAGTCATGGACCCTGTCTGATTGAATATTGGATGGCCTCTGAGTCGATGGACTTGGGGTCATCAACGCCATGTGTCTGTGGCCCTGCGCTGACTGATGCCTCCGGCCTCAACTGCGGTCCACCATGGCTCACACATCAAATTGAGTCCTGACCTGCCCGGACGACGCATCACCGCTGACAGCACACGCCACCACCGCCAGGACCACCTCCAACCAACAACTGCCGGAGTCGGAAGAGTCTTACAGCCAGACTACCAGAGTTGCTCACACCTGTCTTGGATGCCATCATCAGCTCGATACCCTGCTCAGCTCTTCAGGTGCCACTAACTCAGTGCACCACAACTCATGGACCCTGTCTGATTGAGTCTTGTGCTGTGTACAGCGAACGCAACCATGTCACCACAGGCAGTGGGTAAGACCTTGGACATGTAGCTTTGTCCCCCCCCCCTTAATACGTAAGAGGGGTGGACTGGGCCGGCGTACGCAAGTACAGCATAGGGGTGTGAACTATTATCCCTGGGCTCTGGGCATGGTTCATTTCTGGGCTGGACAGGAAACCAACTGATGCATGTGTCTCTGTTGCAGTGTCTGCGCCACATGGCCCGCAATCGACAATGTTGCATGCACCCGGAGGGCGGCCGTGCACGAAGGGAATGTACAAGGAGCGCAAGGCCGCTCGGGCTCTTGGCTCATGCATGCCAACTGTTGTGTGTGTATCGCCATTGGTGCACCATAAGCCTAAGGCCTAGCCTCAATTGCAGCGCGAAAGCCACATCACATTTCCAGAATGCAAGCAGTAGTCAGACTAATGTTAGGGATGAAAGCTCCTTTGTCTCAATACATAATGCGGAAGGACATCTGCACCTCCGACCTTGGTCTTGCATGCGGCAGGCACCCCTGAGAGAGATACCATAGCAGATGATGACGACTCCCACACTACGCACAGCGCTAATGAAAGACCAACGTATCCACACCCCACACACAGAAGTTCTTGCTCGAGGTACTCTTGCATGGAAAGCCCTTGACACTTACGTACACAACAACCCATACGTCCAAACGTTGCACACACATACGACTCATTGCTCCGAGCTGTGGCATATCATCCACATAACTGCCGCAGGTCAGAAGAGTGCCGGTTCTACGAGAGCCACCAACGCAATGGCAGAACATCCCGGGCGCATGCACAACGCCTGTCACGAGGAACTGTACCGTGACCGAATGCTGCCTGTTAGTGTCTGATGCATTGGTCTGCATGTTGTGGCCCTTGTCTTGCCCGTACTGACATGCACATGCTAATAAAGTCTACGCAACTTCACTAGTGTTCAACTGTGATGAGTGTTGATTAGAATGTCAAATCGTGTGCCTCAATGAGCATTGTCCGTACACAGGGAGGAACTGACTGATGCATTTCACTTAGTGGTGAGTCCCTATTGCCAGCTCCATCTCTGTGAGCTAGACATAGGGGTTGGGATAGTTGCTGATAGACCTGTGCTCTTACGTGTCTTCAGCAATGTGAGTAGGGTGTCCATATTCTTGCCATGTGGATCAATGTGATCCATCACTACAGGCTGTGTCCACCCAGTTGAGTGTGAGTAGGTATGCGAAGAGATGTTCTGTTGTCAAATGTGATGGTGGATACTACTTTAGGCCTGCCAACGACTTTGACATCTCATACCCAGCCCTATTTCTAACATTGCATGGGGCAAAGCTGAGAAATTGCGCGTTTGTTGTTTCAGAGCAATGAGGCCACAGCTAGTGCACACATTCCCAGTCATCTCACTTCCTATGTGTGTCACGGTCACACATGCGCATTGCTTCCATTTCCCAGGGTGTACCTTTTTGGGCAATCAATGTCCTTACATTCATCCATGCTTTCATACTTGATCGATTATGGACATGACACATCTGTGTGAATTTGAATGATTTATTCACATTCGGTGGAGTGTCGGAGCTGGAGCAGTACATGGCCATGCAAACCCCACATTACATTGTAGCCCAGTGGAGGGCCAGCCAGAGTCATTTAGGGATTGACAAGTACATCGGAAGAGGAACAGTACAGTCCGCAGTCTAATTGCTGTGTCATTGGTAAGCAAACGAAATATGGCAGTCCATGTAGTTGTCCAAGGTGAGTGTCACAGAGTGTTTCGGGGGACAGTGGGAGGTGTTCTTACAGGGCATGATGCAGAGGGCAGAACCAAGCTGAAACAGGGCATATGGCGGAGAAGAATGCTACTGGCTCCTTCTTACTACAAAGGTGGAATCACCCGCATCTTCGTCCTCTATGTCATCTATCTGACATGTGGGTGCTGATGTTTGGTCTGCAGCACTGTGTGCCACTGACACATCAGGGGCCGGAGATGTGTGTGTCGAAGTACCAGCAGCATTCATCAGCGACTGCCTTAGTGGCAGCAATGCAATGATGAGGATCTGCAGGGCATGGAAGATCCCAACATCTTTTCGCTGGTGTGCATCCGTGGCAGCCATTCTTTCCACATGCATCCGCTCCATGTTCTCCATTATCCTCAGCATCTGTGCCAACTCTCGGCTGACATCGCTGAGGCAACTCTGACTAGACAGTTGTTCTCCTCTCAGAGTCATGACTCCAGCGATGTTGGACATGGATTGTTGGACATCATGGAGCGAACTGTGGGTGTCCGTTAGGGAGTGTAAGTGGTCCCTGATGGGACTTAGACACCCACGTATGTCATCTAGTTTGGCTGCCATGAGGTCGAACCCCACCCGCACCTGTTCAGCCACCTCCTTCTGGCAGTCTAACACATGGCCTTGGAATGCAATGTGTTCTTCGGTGAGGTGCTGGGAGCCAGCTGTGGTGGTGGGTGCTTCCTGCTGTGTGGTCTTTGCAGGGGGTGGGGTCTCCTCGATGCAGCTGGGCTGCCCTGCTCCTGGAGGTGGGTTGCCGTATCTGTCCATGAGCTGTTGTAGGGCGTCGGTGTCGAAGGTGTGGAGGTCCTCTTCATCATCACTGATGAGTTGTCTGGTCTGCTCTGCAGGAGGTGTTGATTGTCCCTCTGCAATGTGAAGGGGAGATGCATTTTAACATTGTGTTGGCATGTACGTTGACGCATTGTTCAAGTTTACATACAGACTGCATGGCAATGTACATTGTGACTGTTTGTGAGGAGCTGACTATTTGATGCGGGACAGTGGACATTTGACCTACATCACGGTTTTGAGGTTGTACACGTACATCATCATCTCACAGTTTCCTGCTATGCCAAATGTGATTGGCCAGTTTCTACACACAAGCGGCACCAGTTGTGTCCTCTGTACTGTTGTGTACGTGTTGCAGTTTGTACCACATTGCTGTCAATGTTGATGTGCTCTGGATGTTATGTGTGTGTGCTGCATTGTGGGAGAGTCGCCCCTGCAACTGTGATTTTGCTGCCCCTTATCCCTTTGAGGCGGTGTGCCTTTGTCTTCTGTGCTTCTACAGTGCTGAGATATTGCAGACTTGGCTAATTTTGGCTCTAGTTCGGATTTTGGACTCTTGGGCATGGTTTGTCCGCAGATGTGTTGTTGACGTCAGGGGTTTTTTGTGCACGTCGATGTGTCAGAGTGTGACCTGCTCCTTTATGGATGTGTTCCACACTCAGCCACCTCAGTGTCGTGGCGTGCACCATGTCATGATAATTGGACTGCAGCCATGCTGTTCATCATGCGGTGTCACTTGCATTGTCAGTGTGGCTCACAGACACGCAGCTTTGCTGGTTTAGGCACGTGTGCATGGGTTGGTTGTGAGATTGGTGCTGTATGGGGAGGGACCCCTTTGTGCCCATAGTGGACGGGGGCCTATGTGTGCTGCAGTGTGCCAAGGGGATCAGGGACATGATCCAGAGTCATTGTGGGTGTGCAGTGTGCTCTACTTAATTGTGCATGTGTGCCATTGTGCCCATCTCCCCCCGTACCCCCAGTCCCTGTTGGGTACTCACCCTGGTGCTGTTGTGTCAGGTCATGTCGAGCAGTGTCCGGACCCCCAACTCCTGCCACCGTCTCCCCACTGATGACTGTGGCCACCATTTCCTCCATCTCATCCAGCTCCTGGTGTTCCGCTGGACTGCCACCTCCAGTCTGCATTGCTGTCTGATGGTTGTCAGCGAGTTTCTTCTTGGTTTTGCGCTTCGATTCATTCCAGCGCCTCTTGACCTCGCCAATTGTCCTCCTCCTCACTCCGACTGCATTCACCTTGTCCAGGATGGACTGCCATATTGCATTTTTATTTGCCAATGACACGTTGGAGGTGACGAACAGTTGTTGGTGGTGTTCTATCACCTCCGTGATGATGATCCTGTTTTCTTGCGGACTGAACCTCGTCTTCCTCGTCTTCTTCTCCTTGCCCTTCCGTGACCCCGAGGTCCCAGGCTGGTCCTCCTGGGGGCTTGTGGGGTTCTGGTCGTCCTCTGTACTTTCTCCGGCTTCCTCCATGGTCCCATGCAGTTTGAATTATTTTGTTTGGGTTTTTCGGTGCTTTTGTAGTGCATTTTCCCGCATGACGTGTGGGAATTGCAGGCCTGTCGCTGATTATCGCTGATTTTTTTATCGCGGTTGGCCACATCGCAACTTTTTTCGCATTCGTGTTTCGCGTTTTTCGGCGTCGTGTTAATTTTAGCGCGGTCATTTGGCGCGTTGTCGTGGAATTATCGCATGGTGCCGCCGGGTTGAGAATACAACGTTAACACGGTGGGCCCGATTCACAGAACTAACTTAAGACAAAATCCTAAACTTACTACCATTTTGGTATTCACAGAAGGCACTTACTCATTTTGGTATTCACAGAAGGCACTTACTTACTCATTTTGAGTAACTTACTCATTTTGAGTAACATACTCATTTTGGTTTTCACAGAAGGCACTTACTCATTGATGAGAAAGTGCCTTTTGTGAATACCAAAATGAGTAAGTTACTCAAAACTAGTAAGTTACTCAAAATGAGTAAGTTACTCATTTTAGTATTCACAGAAGGCACTTACTCACCAATGAGTAAGTGCCTTCTGTGAATACTAAAATGAGTAAGTTACTCAAAATGAGTAAGTAAGTGCCTTCTGTGAATACCAAAATGGTAGTAAGTTTAGGATTTTGTCTTAAGTTAGTTCTGTGAATCGGGCCCGTTGATATTTTCCCGCGATGGACTGCAATGTGCAAAGTTGCGTTAAGCTAAATTTGCGATAATTATCACACGTTCTTGAGAATATCCCCCATAGTTTACAACCAAAAATTAACGCCGCTAGAAAACAGGCATTGCTTTTCCAACTTTGCATGCGTGCTGCACTGTGCAGCACACATACAAAGAAGGAAAAATGTTGATGTGTGACTATGGATAGTATTTTGTTCTGTAAGGGTACCCTTCTAGTACAAAACCTATGGTAGACTCAGGCACCCACCCTAGCGCTATGGCGCTTAAGGTGTGTGCTTGGCGTACGGCAGCTGAAATCAGCGCCGGCACAAGGGAGAGAGGAGGAGTATGCCCTATCTCTGTGAATATGGCGCTCTCCTGCTCCCTCCCTATCAGGCAACGCAGCACATCCTCTTTGAGTGCTGTGCTGCGTTGCCTGACAGCTACGAAAATCTGGGCCTCTTTTTCCTCCTAGGAAGTGCAGTACGTTCCCATTATATGTATTGCAGCAGTGCTGAGAATTGCCTTAACAAGAGGGAAGCTTTGCGAATCACTTTTTAAAAGGTTACTTTTGCAAGAGGTCAATGCTGGCAGTGATGTTTACATCCGTTTGCAAATAATGGTTTAGATTAAGTAGTTGTGGCATCCTAGGATTCTGTACTTGTTGCCAGGTGCTAGAGAATGTAATGATGTCAGTATGCACCTGGCAGCAGTTAGAGCCTAGCTTTCTCCTGTGTAACAGCCTTTCTGTGGATGGGATCTTTATCCTGGAATAAACCTGAATTTACCACCTGAAGCTGTGTTTGCTGAATTCTTACACTTGACCACGAGGATGCCTCTCCTCTTCTGGGAAGGATCTCAACACTACACCTGTTAAGGAAAGTAATTCCTACTTTCTTGGAATTCAAGGTACTGTACTTTTAATTCACATTTTCGTGGAGAAATTCTGGATTTGTGCTTACAACAGAGAGGAAGTGCTGGAGGCTGTATCTATATGTAAACGCTCTCACGCTTAACCCCTTAACTGCTGGGCCTTTTCCCCCCCAGTGCTGAGCCCTTTTTTGGCTATTTGTAGTAGTTCGCGATTAGGCCTCTGTAACTTTTTGACCACATAAGGTATCCACGCCAAATTTGCGTCCTTTTCTTCCAACATCATGGGGATTCTAATTGTACCCAGGGTTTGTGGATTCCCCTGGAGGGGTCCCAGATTTTAGCCAAAATACAGCAAAATTTTGGTTTTTTGGGGAAAAATGGGAAAAAAGTCCCGCATATGAAAGCGTCTGGGTTTTTCCCTGCAAATGGTATCAAAAAAGGGTTTGTGGGGCTGAAATCTAAATTTTTTCAGCATTTAGGGAATGACAGACTTTTGTCAGAAAACCCAAAAATTTTACACAGTTTTGGCATTTTTCTGGGACATAGCCTATTTTTGCTATTTTTTGTGCTTTCAACCTCCTTCCAGTTAATGGTAGAAATGGGTATAAAAGCAATAATGGATCCTGGAAATCTATACATTTTAAAAATGTAGACAAACTGCTGAATTCAGCAAGGGGTCATTTGTGTAAATCCATCAAGGTTTCTTTATAGAAACTAACAGTTAAATATAGGAAAAATGGAAAATTAGTTGAAAAAACAGCCTTTTGTGTCAACGTTTTCACCTGTAACTTCTTCTAATTATGACTGCTCTTTGAAATCAATATACCGTTACATCCACTAGACCTTACTGGTTGTGGGGATATATAGGACTTGTAGGTTCACAAAGAACCCGACGAACCCAGAGCCAAAAACTGAGCAGCGTCTTGCAATGGTTTTTTATTATGTACCGGGTATATAGCAATTATTCTGGGAAAATGTATACATGGAATATTCGGTATGAAAGACTCCTATGTATTTCTGAAATGGGAACACAATATAGAGTTTAGAAACAGTAGATATTTGCACATTTCTGAAATTGGTAATACTCATACTAGCATGAGAATTATAGGTCATTTTTCAAAATGACTTCTTTTTTAAACATTGTCTTTCATTTGGAAGACAGAAATGCATCGAAAGTCAATAGGTAATAACAGTTGCTTTACAAATATGAATTACCCTAAGTCTCCCGATAAAAATGGTACCTCACTTGTGTGGGTAGGCATAGTGCCCACGACAGGAAACGGCTGAAAACGCAACGTGAACACACCACATTTTCACATTGAAAAATGACCCTTTTTTTGCAAAGTGCCTAGCTGTAGTTTTTGAACCCTTGCTCTGCCGGCACCCAGGGAAACATAGCAAACCTATACATTTTTGAAAACAAGACACCCAGAGGAATCCAGGATGGGGTGACTAGACTGGCTCTCACCAGGTTCTGTTACCCAGAATCCCTTGCAAACCTAAACAATTGTAAAAAAAACACATTTTCCTCACATTTTTGTGGTGGAAAGTTCTGGAATCTGCATGGATCCACAACTTTCCACCCACCCCGCTGCTCCCCAAAGTCTTACGAGTAAAATGGTACCTCACTTGTGTGGGTAGGCCTAGTGACCGCGACAGGAAACGGTGCAAAACGCAACGTGGACACACCCCACTTTCACAGTGAAAAATGACCCTTTTTGGCAAAGTGCCTAGCTGTAGTTTTTGAACCCTAGCTCTGCCGGCATCTAGGGAAACCTAGCAAACCTATATGTTTTTGAAAACTAGACACCCAGGGGAATCCAGGATGGGGTGACTTGACTGGCTCCCACCAGGTTCTGTTACCCAGAATCCCTTGCAAACCTAAAAAATTGTCAAAAAAACCCACATTTTCCTCACATTTCTGTGGTGGAAAGGTCTGTAATCTGCGCGGATCCACAAATTTCTACCCACCCCACGTTCCCCAAAGTCTTCCGAGAAAAATGGTACCTCACTTGTGTGGGCAGGCCTAGTGCCTGCGACAGGAAAGCGGTGCAAAACGCAACGTGGACACACCACAATTTCACAGTGAAAAACGACCCTTTTTGGCAAAGTGCCTAGCTGTAGTTTTTGAACCCTAGCTCTGCCGGCACCTAGGGAAACCTAGCAAACCTATACATTTTTGAAAACTAGACACCCAGGGGAATCCAGGATGGGGTGACTTTACTGCCTCTCACCAGGTTCTGTTACCCAGAATCCCTTGCAAACCTAAAAGTGTAAAAAAACACATTTTCCTCACATTTCTGTGGTGGAAAGTCCTGGAATCTGCGTGGATCCACACATTTCTACCCACCCGCGTTCCCCAAAGTCTTCCGAGAAAAATGGTACCTCACTTGTGTGGGTAGGCCTAGAGCCCGCGACAGGAAATCACGCAAAACGCAACGTGGACACATACCAATTTCACAGTGAAAAATGACCCTTTTTTGGCAAAGTGCCTAGCTGTAGTTTTTGAATCCTAGCTCTGCCTGCATCTAGGGAAACCTAGCAACCCTATATATTTTTGAAAACTAGACACCCAGGGGAATCCAGGATGGGGTGACTTTACAGCCTCTCACCAGGTTCTGTTACCCAGAATCCCTTGCAAACCTAAAAATTGTCCAAAAAACACATTTTCCTCACATTTCAGTGGTGGAAAGTCCTGGAATCTGCGTGGATCCACAAATTTCTACCCACCCCGCGTTCCCCAAAGTGTTCCGAGAAAAATGGTACCTCACTTGTGTAGGTAGGCCTGGTGTCCACGTCAGGAAACGGCACAAAACGCAACGTGGACACACCTCAATTTCACTGTGAAAAATGATACTTATTTGGCAAAGTGCCTTGCTGTAGTTTTTGAACCCTAGCTCTGCCTGCATCTAGGGAAACCTAGCAAACCTATATATTTTTGAAAACTAGACACCCAGGGGAATCCAGGAAGGGGTGACTTTACTGCCTCTCACCAGGTTCTGTTACCCAGCATCCCTTGCAAACCTAAACAATTGTAAAAAAAAACACATTTTCCTCACATTTCTGTGGTGGAAAGTCCTGAAATCTGCGTGGATCCACAAATTTCTACCCACCCCGCGTTCCCCAAAGTCTTCTGAGAAAAATGGTACCTCACTTGTGTGGGTAGGCCTAGTGTCCGCGTCAGGAAATGGCGCAAAACGCAACGTGGACACACCTCAATTTCACTGTGAAAAATGACCCTTATTTGGCAAAGTGCCTAGCTGTAATTTTTGAACCCTAGCTCTGCCAGCACCTAGGGAAACCTAGCAAACCTATACATTTTTGAAAACTAGACACCCAGGGGAATCCATGATGGGGTGACTTGACTGCCTCTCACCAGGTTCTGTTACCCAGAATCCCTTGCAAACCTAAAAAATTGTTCAAAAAAACAAATTTTCCTCACATTTCTGTGGTGGAAAGTTCTGGAATCTGCGTGGATCCACAAAATTCCACACACCCCGCGTTCCCCAAAGTCTTCCGATAAAAATGGTACCTCACTTGTGTGGGAGGCCCAAGTACCCGCGACAGGAAACGGCCCAAAACGCAACGTGGACACACCACATTTTCGCAGTGAAAACGGACCCTTTTTCAACAAAGTGGCTAGCTGTAGATTTTGAACCCTAGCTCTGCCGGCACCTAGGGAAACCTTTCAAACCTATACATTTTTGAAAAGTAGACACTCAGGGGAATCCAGGATGGGGTGACTTGACTGGCTCTCATCAGGTTCTGTTACCCAGAATCCCTTGCAAACTTAAAAAATTGTCCAAAAAACCACATTTTCCTCACATTTCTGTGGTGGAAAGTTCTGGAATCTGCGTGGATCCACAAAATTCCACCCACCCCGC
Source organism: Calotriton arnoldi (assembly GCA_963921515.1). Lineage (NCBI taxonomy): Eukaryota > Metazoa > Chordata > Amphibia > Caudata > Salamandridae > Calotriton > Calotriton arnoldi. The sequence continues at coordinate 1,543,405 of CAWUFW010003745.1, read as the reverse complement.
GTTCCCCAAAGTCTTCCGATAAAATTGGACCTCACTTGTGTGGGAGGCCTAAGTACCCGCGACAGGCTAGGGCCCAGAACATATTGAGGTGACATTAAAATTGCCTATCACAAAACAACCTGGTTTTGCAAGGGGGGTCACCTCGGTTTTTGGCCCCGTGCTCGGCGGCCAGCTAGGGAAACCTATCAAACCCACACATTTCTGAAAAGTAGACACCCAGGTGGTTCCTGGGAGGTATGGCTTGCATGGATCCCCCAACGTTTTCTTACCCAGAATCCCCTGCAAACCTCAAATTTTGCTGAAAAAAAATCACTTTTTCCACACGTTTTTGTGTGGGAAAGTTGTGGCATCGCTGGGCAGACACGCATTTCCCACCACCCAGTGTTCCCCAAGGTCTCCCGATAAAAATGGTGCCTCACTCGTGTGGGAGGCCCAAGTACCCGCGACAGGCTAGGGCCCAAAACGTATAGAGGTGACATTAAAATTGCCTATCACAAAACAACCTGGTTTTGCAAGGGGGGTCACCTCGGTTTTTGGCCCCGTGCTCGGTGGCCAGCTGGGGAAACCTATCAAACCCACACATTTCTGAAAACTAGACACCCAGGTGGTTCCAGGGAGGTATGGCTTGCGTGGATCCCCCAACGTTTTCTTACCCAGAATCCCATGCAAACCTCAAATTTTGCTGAAAAAAATCACTTTTTCCACACATTTTTGTGTGGGAAAGTTGTGGCATCGCCGGCAGACACGCATTTCCCACCACCCAGTGTTCCCCAAGGTCTCCCGATAAAAATGGTGCCTTACTCGTGTGGGAGGCCCAAGTACCCGCGACAGGCTAGGGCCCAAAACGTATAGAGGTGACATTAAAATTGCCTATCACAAAACAACCTGGTTTTGTAAGGGGGGTCACCTCGGTTTTTGGCCCCGTGCTCGGTGGCCAGCTGGGGAAACCTATCAAACCCACACATTTCTGAAAACTAGACAAACGGGTGGTGCCAGGGAGGTATGGCTTGTGTGGATCCCCCAACGTTTTCTTACCCAGAATCCCCTGCAAACCTTAAATTTAGCTGAAAAAATCACTTTTTCCACACATTTTTGTGTGGGAAAGTTGTGGCATCGCTGGGCAGACACGCATTTCCTACCACCCAGTGTTCCCCACGGTCTCCCGATAAAAATGGTACCTCACTTGTGTGGGTAGGCATAGTGCCCACGACAGGAAACGGCTGAAAACGCAACGTGAACACACCACATTTTCACATTGAAAAATGACCCTTTTTTTGCAAAGTGCCTAGCTGTAGTTTTTTAACCCTTGCTCTGCCGGCACCCAGGGAAACATAGCAAACCTATACATTTTTGAAAACTAGACACCCAGAGGAATCCAGGATGGGGTGACTAGACTGGCTCTCACCAGGTTCTGTTACCCAGAATCCCTTGCAAACCTAAACAATTGTCAAAAAAAAGACATTTTCCTCACATTTTTGTGGTGGAAAGTTCTGGAACCTGCATGGATCCACAAATTTCCACCCACCCCGCATTCCCCAAAGTCTTCCGAGTAAAATGGTACCTCACTTGTGTGGGTAGGCCTAGTGACCGCGACAGGAAACGGTGCAAAACGCAACGTAGACACACCCCAATTTCACAGTGAAAAATGACCCTTTTTTGGCAAAGTGCCTAGCTGTAGTTTTTGAACCCTAGCTCTGCCGGCATCTAGGGAAACCTAGCAAACCTATATGTTTTTGAAAACTAGACACCCAGGGGAATCCAGGATGGGGTGACTTGACTGGCTCCCACCAGGTTCTGTTACCCAGAATCCCTTGCAAACCTAAAAAATTGTAAAAAAAAACACATTTTCCTCACATTTCTGTGGTGGAAAGGTCTGTAATCTGCGCGGATCCACAAATTTCTACCCACCCCACGTTCCCCAAAGTCTTCCGAGAAAAATGGTACCTCACTTGTGTGGGTAGGCCTAGTGACCGCGACAGGAAACGGTGCAAAACGCAACGTGGACACACCACAATTTCGCAGTGAAAAACGACCCTTTTTTGGCAAAGTGCCTAGCTGTAGTTTTTGAACCCTAGCTCTGCCGGCACCTAGGAAAACCTAGCAAACCTATACATTTTTGAAAACTAGACACCCAGGGGAATCCAGGATGGGGTGACTTGACTGCTTCTCACCAGGTTCTGTTACCCAGAATCCCTTGCAAACCTAAACAATTGTCAAAAAAAAAACATTTTCCCTACATTTTTGTGGTGGAAAGTTCTGGAATCTGCGTGGATACACAAATTTCAACCCACCCTGCGTTCCCCAAGGTCTTCCGAGAAAAATGGTACCTCACTTGTGTGGGTAGGCCTTGAGCCTGCGACAGGAAATGGCGCAAAACGCAACGTGGACACATACCAATTTCACAGTGAAAAATGACCCTTTTTTGGCAAAGTGCCTAGCTGTAGTTTTTTAATCCTAGCTCTGCCTGCATCTAGGGAATCCTAGCAAACCTATATATTTTTGAAAACTAGACACCCAGGGAATCCAGGATGGGGTGACTTTACTGCCTCTCACCAGGTTCTGTTACCCAGAATCCCTTGCAAACCTAAAAATTGTCAAAAACCCACATTTTCCTCACATTTCTGTGGTGGAAAGTCCTAGAATCTGCGTGGATCCACAAATTTCTACCCACCCCGCGTTCCCCAAAGTCTTCCGAGAAAAATGGTACCTCACTTGTGTGGGTAGGCCTAGAGCGCGCAACAGGAAATCGCGCAAAACGCAACGTGGACACACCCCAATTTCACAGTGAAAAATGACCTTTTTGGCAAAGTGCCTAGCTGTAGTTTTTGAACCCTAGCTCTGCCAGCACCTGGGGAAACCTAGCAAACCTATACATTTTTGAAAACTAGACACCCAGGGGAATCCATGATGGGGTGACTTGACTGCCTCTCACCAGGTTCTGTTACCCAGAATCCCTTGCAAACCTAAAAAATTGTCCAAAAAAACATTTTTTCCTCACATTTCTGTGGTGGAAAGTTCTGGAATCTGTGTGGATTCACAAAATTCCACCCACCCCGCGTTCCCCAAAGTCTTCCGATAAAAATGGTACCTCACTTGTGTGGGAGGCTCAAGTACCCGCGACAGTAAACGGACCAAAACGCAACGTGGACACACCACATTTTCGCAGTGAAAACGGATCCTTTTTCAACAAAGTGGCTAGCTGTAGATTTTGAACCGTAGCTCTGCCGGCACCTAGGGAAACCTTTCAAACCTATACATTTTTGAAAAGTAGACACCCAGGGAAATCCAGGATGGGGTGACTTGACTGGCTCTCACCAGGTTCTGTTACCCTGAATCTCTTGCAAACTTAAAAAATTGTCCAAAAAAACACATTTTCCTCACATTTCTGTGGTGGAAAGTTCTGGAATCTGCGTGGATCCACAAAATTCCACCCACCCCGCGTTCCCCAAAGTCTTCCGAGAAAAATGGTACCTCACTTTGGGAGGCCTAAGTACCCGCGACAGGAAACGGCCCAAAACGCAACGTGGACACACCACATTTTCGCAGTAAAAACTGACCCTTTTTCAACAAAGTGGCTAGCTGTATATTTTTAACCCTAGCTCTGCCGGCACCTAGGGAAACCTTTCAAACCTATACATTTTTTAAAAGTAGACACCCAGGGGAATCCAGGATGGGGTGACTTGACTGGCTCTCACCAGGTTCTGTTACCCAGAATCCCTTGCAAACTTAAAAAATTGTCCAAAACAACACATTTTCCTCACATTTCTGTGGTGGAAAGTTCTGGAATCTGCGTGGATCCACAAATTTCCACCCACCCCACGTTCCCCAAAGTCTTCCGAGAAAAATGGTACCTCACTTGTGTGGGAGGCCTAAGTACCCGCAACAGGAAACGGCCCAAAACGCAACGTGGACACACCACATTTTTGCAGTGAAAACGGACCCTTTTTCAACAAAGTGCCTAGCTGTAGATTTTGAACCCTAGCTCTGCCGGCACATAGGGAAACCTAGGAAACCTATACATTTTTGAAAACTAGACACCCAGGGGAATCCAGGATGGGGTGACTTAGCAGGCTCTCACCAGGTTCTGCTACCCAGAATCCCTTGCAAACCTAAAATATTGTAAAAAAAACCACATTTTCCTCACATTTCTGTGGTGGAAAGTTCTGGAATCTGCGTGGATCCACAAAATTCCACCCACCCCGTGCTCCCAAAGTCTTCCGATAAAATTGGACCTCACTTGTGTGGGAGGCCTAAGTACCCGCGACAGGCTAGGGCCCAGAACATATTGAGGTGACATTAAAATTTCCTATCACAAAACAACCTGGTTTTGCAAGGGGGGTCCCCTCGGTTTTTGACCCCGTGCTCGGCGGCCAGCTGGGAAACCTATCAAACCCACACATTTCTGAAAACTAGACACCCAGGTGGTTCCAGGGAGGTATGGCTTGCGTGGATCCCCCAACGCTTTCTTACCCAGAATCCCCTGCAAACCTCAAATTTTGCTGAAAAAATCACTTTTCCACACATTTTTGTGTGGGAAAGTTGTGCATCGCCGGGCAGACACGCATTTCCACCACCCAGTGTTCCTCAAGGTCTCCCGAGTGAAAATGATGCCTCACTCGGTGGGAGGCCCAAGTACCAGGACAGGCTAGGGCCCAAAACGTATTGAGGTGACATTAAAATTGCCTATCACAAAACAACCTGGTTTTGCAAGGAGTCACCTCGGTTTTGGCCCGTGCTCGGTGGCCAGCTGGGGAAACCTATCAAACCCACACATTTCTGAAAACTAGACACCCGGGTGGTTCCAGTGAGGTATGGCTTGCGTGGATCCCCCAACGTTTTATTACCCAGAATCCCCTGCAAGCCTCAAATTTAGCTGAAAAAATCACTTTTTCCACACATTTTGTGTGGGAAAGTTGTAGCATCGCCGGACAGACACGCATTTCCTACCACCCAGTGTTCCCCAAGGTCTCCCGATAAAATGGTGCCTCACTCCTGTGGGAGGCCCAAGTACCTGCGACAGGCTAGGGCTCAAAACGTATTGAGGTGACATTAAAATTGCCTATCACAAAACAACCTGGTTTTGCAGCGGGGTCACTTAGGCCCCGTGCTCGGCGGCCAGCTAAGAAAACTATCAAACCTACACTTTCTGAAAACTAGACACCTGGGTTGTTCCAGGAGGTATAGCTTGCGTGGATCCCCCAACGTTTTCTTACCCAGAATCCCTGCAAACCTCAAATTTAGCTGAAAAATCACTTTTCCACACATTTTTGTGGGAAAGTTGTGCATCGCCGGGCAGACACGCATTTCCTACCACCCAGTGTTCCTCAAGGTCTCCGATAAAAATGGTGCCTCACTCGTGTGGGAGGCCCAAGTACCTGCGACAGGCTAGGGCCCAAAATGTATTGAGGTGACATTAAAATTGCCTATCACAAAACAACCTGGTTTTGCAAGGGGGTCACCTCGGTTTTGGCCCTCTGCTCGGCGGCCAGCTAGGGAAACCTATCAAACCCACACATTTCTGAAAACTAGACACCAGGGTGGTTTCAGGGAGTTATGGCTTGCGTGGATCCCCCAACGTTTTCTTACCAAAAATCCCCTGCAAACCTCAAATTTAGCTGAAAAATCACTTTTTCCACACATCTTTGTGTGGGGAATTGTGTATCGCCGGACAGACACGCATTTCCTACCACCCAGTGTTCCTCAGATCTCCCGATAAAATGGTGCTCACTGCGTGGGAGGCCCAAGTACCCCGCGACAGACAAGGGCCCAAAACGTATTGAGGTGACATTAAAATTGCCTATCACAAAACAACCTGGTTTGCAAGGGGTCACCTCAGTTTTTGGCCCGTGCTCGGCGACCAGCTAGGGAAACCTATCAAACCACACATTTCTGAAAACTAGACACCCGGGTGGTTCCAGGGAGGTATAGCTTGCATGGATCCCCCAACGTTTTCTTCCAGAATCCCCTGCAAACCTCAAATGTTGCTGAAAAAATCACTTTTCCCACACATTTTTGTGTGGGAAAGTTGTCCATCGCCGGGCAGACACGCATTTCCTACCACCCAGTGTTCCTCAAGGTCTCCCGATAAAAATGGTGCCTCACTCATGTGGGAGGCCCAAGTACCGCTGACAGGCAAGGGCCAAAAACGTATTGAGGCAACATCAAAATTGCCTATCACAAAATGTTTTGGGCCCTAGCCTGTCGCTGGTACTTGGGCCTCCCACACGAGTGAGGCACCATTTTTATCAGGAGACCTTGGGGAACACTGGGTGGTAGGAAATGCATGTCTGCCCTGTGATGCCACAACTTTCCCACACAAAAATGTGTGGAAAAAGTGATTTATTAATCTAAATTCGAGGTTTGCAGTGGATTTTGGGTAAGAAAACGTAGGGGGATCCACGCAAGCCATACCTCCCTGGAACCCCCCGCGTGTCTAGTTTTCAGAAATGTGTTGATTTGATAGGTTTCACTAGCTGGCCGCCGAGCACGGGGCCAAAAACCGAGGTGACCCCCCTTGCAAAACCAGGTTGTTTTGTGATAGGCAATTTTAATGTCACCTCAATATGTTTTGGGCCCTAGCCTGTCGCGCGTACTTGGGCCTCCCACACGAGTGGGGTACCATTTTTATCGGGAGACCTTGGGGAACACTGGGTGGTAGGAAATGCATGTCTGCCCGGCGATGCCACAACTTTCCAACACAAAAATGTGTGGAAAAAGTGATTTTTTCAGCTAAATTCGAGGTTTGCAGGGGATTCTGGGTAAGAAAACGTTGGGGGATCCACGCAAGCCATACCTCCCTGGAACCCCCGGGTGTCTAGTTTTCAGAAATGTGTAGGTTTGATAGGTTTCCCTAGCTGGCCACCGAGCACGGGGCCAAAACCGAGGTGACCCCCTTGCAAAACCAGGTTGTTTTGTGATAGGCAATTTTAATGTCACCTCAATCCGTTTTGGGCCCTAGCCTGTCGCGGGTACTTGGGACTCCCACACGAGTGGGGTACCATTTTTATCGGGAGACCTTGGGGAACACTGGGTGGTAGGAAATGCATGTCTGCCCGGCGATGCCACAACTTTCCCACACAAAATGTGTGAAAAAGTGATTTTTTCAGCTAAATTCGAGGTTTGCAGGGGATTCTGGGTAATAAAACGTTGGGGATCCACGCAAGCCATACCTCCCTGGAATCCCCTGGTGTGTAGTTTTCAGAAATGTGTGGGTTTGATAGGTTTCCTAGCTGGCCGCCGAGCACGGGGCCAAAAACCGAGGTGACCCCCCTTGCAAAATCAGGTTGTTTTGTGAAAGGCAATTTTAATGTCACCTCAATACGTTTTGGGCCCTAGCCTGTCGCAGGTACTTGGGCCTCCCACACGAGTGAGGTACCATTTTTATCGGGAGACCTTGGGGAACACTGGGTGGTAGGAAATGCATGTCTGCCCAGCGATGCCACAACTTTCCCACACAAAATGTGTGGAAAAGTGATTTTTTCAGCTAAATTCGAGGTTTGCAGGGGATTCTGGGTAGGAAAACGTTGGGGGATCCACGCAAGCCATACCTCCCTGGAACCCCCCGGGTGTCTAGTTTTCAGAAATGTGTGGGTTTGATAGGTTTCCCTAGCTGGCCGCCTAGCACGGGCCAAAAACCACAGTGACCCCCTCACAAAACCAGGTTGTTTTGTGATAGGCAATTTAATGTCGCTCAATACCTTTTGGGCCCTAGCCTGTCGCGGGTACTTGGGCCTCCCACACGAGTGAGGCACCATTTTTATCGGGAGACCTTGGGAACGCTGGGTGGTAGGAAATGCATGTCTGCCCGGCGATGCCACAACTTTCCCACACAAAAATGTGTGGAAATAGTGATTTTTTTCAACAAAATATGAGGCTAGCAGGGCATGTTGGGTAAAAACAGTGAGAACCACGCAAGTCATTCACCCTTGTACTTCCCCGTTTGTCTACTACTCAAAAATGTAAAGGTTTGCCTAGGTGACGACTGAGCTAGGGCAGAAAGTCCCCTGCTACCCATTGTGAAAAAAAATATCTTACAAAAGGCCATTAAACCGACACAAATATAAATCTAACACTCATTTGATAAAGCTAATCCACCACTTACACAGGTTGGTTTTAGCACCTCCAGAAACGCTGGCTTCAAAGCACAAATACTTATCAAAGTATATAAATATTGAAGCCAAGCCTTCTGAAGGGGAGCCATAAAGCCACATCACGGCACCAACCACTTTATGGTCCATTCACACGCCATTCACACACCACACACAAGACTTCCGTACCGCCAGCCACGGGCCCAAACAACCATATCACTTGCACTCACACAAACATACTGCCGCCATGCAAGGGCCCATCACATTCATATGCCACAAGACATAATGACTTTGACTATATTCTACCACCTGTCAAGTCTCCACCTCCTTCTTCCAGAACGTTACCGAACTCATGCCCAGTGAACCTATACTAATGACTTCCATGACAGCCACATGAGGCTCAGGAAGACATGTCTTTCATGCACCTTTAGTGCACTCACTATGCTAAATCCAACTCCTTCCAGTTTGTGGATGCAAGTTGGGGGGTGCTCGAGTATGCCGCAAAAACATTTCTCGAGCAGAGCAAGCATATCTACCTTTGAAACTAAGGCAAACATGCTGGAAATTTTCAAAAGATAACATCATAAACTATGAACGGATGAATGTGAAACAAGGGTAGTCCGTGACAACGTAGCATATGTCCAATCCACCGTTATGTGCAGTGACTGTAATGCACTTATCATACAGCAAACTGACCATCTACTAAGTTCTAACGGAGGATGAACATGGCAAGCAGCATTGACCCATAAGTACTACAGTAAATTCAGTGTGAGTGTGGCAGCAATGGATTTGAATCCATGGGGTGAAGAAGAAGTCAGGACGTGTATCTATACTACCTTTACTATCTGCCTTCTACCTTTGCAATATTCCTCGGAAAGCGTACCTACCGTAAGCTGTTCTAACCCATTTGTGTGTCTGTCCTCAGAGTCCTGACTAACCCTGTCCAATTGTTAAGAGATCCTATACTAATGCATTTCATCTCTAGCTACTTGAAGCTTGAGTGAACATTTCTGTCACGAGCTATCAATGCTCTCACAATGCTCTATCCAACTCCTTCCAGTTTGTGGATGCAAGTTGGGGGTGCCCGAGTATGCCGCAAAAACATTTCTCGAGCTGAGCAAGCATATCTACCTTTGAAACTAAGGCAAACATGCTGGAAATTTTCAAAACTTCCTAAAGAGAACATCATAAACTACGAAGAACGGTTGAATGTGAAACACGGGTACTCCATGACAATCGTGGCATATGTTCTGTCCACCAGTATGTGCAGCGTGGGGACTATAATGCACTTGTCAATTGGCGAACAGAACAACTACCACGTTCTGAAAGCAGATAAAGGTGTTGAGAAGTCCATGATTTCATGAAGTAGAGGAAGAAATATCCTGCAGCTGCTTGCGTAGTGAAGGAGTGGCCCACAGACAGTAGGTATCCATTCACACCAATTGAAAGGTTATCCTATTGGCAGCTCCACCTCAGTCAATTTCCCAGTATTTTGCTTTAGTGTGATACAACATAAAGCAAGTAGGAAAACAGAAGGCAGGCTTACTTGGGCACTGGGGACAGTAAACACGAGTCTCCTGCCTCTTTCCCTGCATCGAGCACACTTTACAACGACGTACATGGTCGCTCCTTTTGGGTGTTGCAGGAATTTTATCTGCAAAGTGTCGCTCCTGCAGCCTTGCCACGTCCTCCAGAACACATGAAGTGGAGGCTTCTGCTTCGTGTAGCAGTAAGACTTTCAATCACAGACAACTGAAAGTCAAGGAAAGACATGAGTCTTCCTGTGGTGGTCTCACGATAAACAACATACGCATTGTATGTTGCCATCTGGATCAGGTGTGTAAACAGTTTCTTATACCAAGTGCGAGTTTTACGACTCGCATTGTATGGCTGAAGAACCTGGTCGTTCTTGTCCACTCCGCCCATGTACTTGTTGTAATCAAGTATACAGGTGTGCTTGTGGACTTCGGCCATCTGACCCCAAACCGTGACAGGGGAAGTGCTCTCAGCATGAATTGTAGTGAGCATGTACACGTCACGCCTATCTGAGAACTTAACTGCGAGCAGTTCGTTGGAACGCAACGCAGTGCTCTGGGATTTCTGGAGCTTCTTGCAAACAAGCTCCTGCGGGAATCCTTTGCGGCGACAACGAATTGTACCGCAAGCCACGGTGCCAGCTTTGTAGAGCTCACTGAACAGCTCTACTCCTGTATAGAAATTGTCCACATAAAGGTTATAACCTTTGTGAAGAAGTGGCTGGACAAGCTCCCATACAATCTTTCCTGTGACCCCTAGCATGGGAGGGCAACCTACAGGGTTAAGAGTTGTGTCCTTCCCTGTATACACTCTCAAGCTGTACACATAGCCAGTCGAGCTCTCACACAGCATGTACAGCTTGATGCCATAGCGAGCGCGTTTGCTCGGAATGTACTGCCTAAACAGCAGCCGCCCTTTATACAAGATCAAGGACTCATCAATGGCTATATTCTTTCCAGGAGTATAAACCTCTGGAAACCTGGCAGACAAATGTTCCACGACAGGCCGAATTTTGAACAACCTGTCATAGTCTGGATGGTCCCGGGGCAATGCAGCAGAATTGTCATTGAAATGCAGCATGCGCTGCAATAGCAGAAACGATCTCTGCTCATGTATGGTGCAAAGATGGGGGTTAACCAAACCGTGCGAGTAGACCAGTAGGATAGCAAGGTTGGTTTATGCACTACCCCCATTTTAAGTGTGAGGCCCAAAAATATCTTCAACTCCCCTAGTGAAGTGGGAGTCCACTTGCGCGCCTAGAATGAGGCCCAAGAGTGCCTCCTTGCTCCCTCAGAAATTGTTCGGCACGCAAATTTGTTTGCTGCACAATTTCGTCTAGGAAGTCAACACCAAAAAGAGATGGAAGTAGTCAATTGGCAAAACATTTGCCGTATCTACTTTACATCCAGCGTCACCAGTGAAAGGCGGAATTTGGGGCTGAACTAAATTGGGAGGCTGCCAAGACAGCACTCCATCTGTGCTTGCGGCCGCACATGCCTGCACTCTGGGTTGCTCTAACCTGTTACGGGTGTCCTGCTGCACAGACTGTGCTGGCAAAGGGGCAGGCTGTGGCTGCTGTAGCGTGAAGTGCAGATCCCACGTTGCTAGTCGTCACTGCAGGTCGCTGTAGCGCAAAGAGTTGGGGTCACTGGGGCTTCGCATTGACAGTCATCACAGGTGTCAGAGTCTCCGTGTGAAGGGGCCCATTCATGGTCCTGAAGATCCCAAAATTTCATGATTTCAACTTTCTTGGCAGAGGAGTGAACTCTGATACCAACCAAGGAACAAGTACCAGCGGGGGATCAGGGACTCAATCTAGCAGAAGCCTGCAGGGATCAGGAAGGTCCAGTTGCAGGTACAGGCAGGTCCAGTTGTAGCATGTCAGCTGTGCAGTTGCAGGGGGGGGCTGTGGAGTGTGTTGTGTCCCTGTAGCTCAGAACAAGAGGTCCTTGAAGTAACCTGGTAGTCCTGGGTTCAACAAGCAGGGACGTTCTTCCTTCTTCAGGCAGCAGGCCAGCAGAGAAGTCCTTCCAGCAGCAAGGCAGTCCTTCCAGCAGCAGGGTAGTCCTTCTTCTGAATCTTCCACAGGTCCAGAAGTGATCTGATGAGTGGTTCAAGATGGCCAATGTATATACCTGGTGCCAGTGGCAGAAGTGGGGAGACTCCCTACATTACCATCACATCTGGTTCGGGAAAGTCCCTCCCTCTCCTGTCAGGGCTTTGAGTAGTTTAGGATTACAAAAGCTTGTGTCAGGTTCCTTGTGTGTGTGCTGGAAGCAGCCCTTAGAAATGTAAGTGGGGCAGGGAACGGCATGGTCCATCCTGCCAACAGCTAATTTTCCTTTGTCTCATTCTCTAGGAGGAATGCACACAGCCAACTATTCACAGTGATGTAACCCAAGACACAGGCAGAAGGCACCAAATGTTCAGGACAAGAAAATGCCAACTTTCTAAAAGTGACATTTTCAGAAATGTGACTCATAATCCGACTTTACCATTAAAGAGGGTTTTAAATTACAATTCATTTGCGTATACACATACCAGCCTGGGACCTCGGGGTCACGGAAGGGCAAGGAGAAGAAGACGAGGAAGACGAGGTTCAGTCCGCAAGAAAACAGGATCATCATCACGGAGGTGATAGAACACCACCAACAACTGTTCGTCACCTCCAACGTGTCATTGGCAAATAAAAATGCAATATGGCAGTCCATCCTGGACAAGGTGAATGCAGTCGGAGTGAGGAGGAGGACAATTGGCGAGGTCAAGAGGCGCTGGAATGAATCGAAGCGCAAAACCAAGAAGAAACTCGCTGACAACCATCAGACAGCAATGCAGACTGGAGGTGGCAGTCCAGCGGAACACCAGGAGCTGGATGAGATGGAGGAAATGGTGGCCACAGTCATCAGTGGGGAGACGGTGGCAGGAGTTGGGGGTCCGGACACTGCTCGACATGACCTGACACAACAGCACCAGGGTGAGTACCCAACAGGGACTGGGGGACGGGGGAGATGGGCACAATGGCACACATGCACAATTAAGTAGAGCACACTGCACACCCACAATGACTCTGGATCATGTCCCTGATCCCCTTGGCACACTGCAGCACACATAGGCCCCCATTCCACTATGGGCACAAAGGGGTCCCTCCCCATACAGCACCAATCTCACAACCAACCCATGCACACGTGCCTAAACCAGCAAAGCTGCGTGTCTGTGAGCCACACTGACAATGCAAGTGACACCGCATGACGAACAGCATGGCTGCAGTCAAATTATCATGACATGGCGCACGCCACGACACTGAGGTGGCTGAGTGTGGAACACATCCATAAAGGAGCAGGTCACACTCTGACACATCGACGTGCACAAACAACCCCTGACGTCAACAACACATCTGCGGACAAACCATGCCCAAGAGTCCAAAATCCGAACTAGAGCCAAAATTTGCCAAGTCTGCAATATCTCAGCACTGTAGAAGCACAGAAGACAAAGGCACACCGCCTCAAAGGGATAAGGGGCAGCAAAATCACAGTTGCAGGGGCGACTCTCCCACAATGCAGCACACACACATAACATCCAGAGCACATCAACATTGACAGCAATGTGGTACAAACTGCAACACGTACACAACAGTACAGAGGACACAACTGGTGCCGCTTGTGTGTAGAAACTGGCCAATCACATTTGGCATAGCAGGAAACTGTGAGATGATGATGAACGTGTACAACCTCACAACCGTGATGTAGGTCAAATGTCCACTGTCCCGCATCAAATAGTCAGCTCCTCACAAACAGTCACAATGTACATTGCCATGCAGTCTGTATGTAAACTTGAACAATGCGTCAACGTACATGCCAACACAATGTTAAAATGCATCTCCCCTTCACATTGCAGAGGGACAATCAACACCTCCTGCAGAGCAGACCAGACAACTCATCAGTGATGATGAAGAGGACCTCCACACCTTCGACACCGACGCCCTACAACAGCTCATGGACAGCTACGGCAACCCACCTCCAGGAGCAGGGCAGCCCAGCTGCATCGAGGAGACCCCACCCCTGCAAAGACCACACAGCAGGAAGCACCCACCACCACAGCTGGCTCCCAGCACCTCACCGAAGAACACATTGCATTCCAAGGCCATGTGTTAGACTGCCAGAAGGAGGTGGCTGAACAGGTGCGGGTGGGGTTCGACCTCATGGCAGCCAAACTAGATGACATACGTGGGTGTCTAAGTCCCATCAGGGACCACTTACACTCCCTAACGGACACCCACAGTTCGCTCCATGATGTCCAACAATCCATGCCCAACATCGCTGGAGTCATGACTCTGAGAGGAGAACAACTGTCTAGTCAGAGTGGCCTCAGCGATGTCAGCCGAGAGTTGGCACAGATGCTGAGGATAATGGAGAACATGGAGCGGATGCATGTGGAAAGAATGGCTGCCACGGATGCACACCAGCGAAAAGATGTTGGGATCTTCCATGCCCTGCAGATCCTCTTCATTGCATTGCTGCCACTAAGGCAGTCGCTGATGAATGCTGCTGGTACTTCGACACACACATCTCCGGCCCCTGATGTGTCAGTGGCACACAGTGCTGCAGACCAAACATCAGCACCCACATGTCAGATAGATGACATAGAGGACGAAGATGCGGGTGATTCCACCTTTGTAGTAAGAAGGAGCCAGTAGCATTCTTCTCCGCCATATGCCCTGTTTCAGCTTGGTTCTGCCCTCTGCATCATGCCCTGTAAGAACACCTCCCACTGTCCCCCGAAACACTCTGTGACACTCACCTTGGACAACTACATGGACTGCCATATTTCGTTTGCTTACCAATGACACAGCAATTAGACTGCGGACTGTACTGTTCCTCTTCTGATGTACTTGTCAATCCCTAAATGACTCTGGCTGGCCCTCCACTGGGCTACAATGTAATGTGGGGTTTGCATGGCCATGTACTGCTCCAGCTCCGACACTCCACCGAATGTGAATAAATCATTCAAATTCACACAGATGTGTCATGTCCATAATCGATCAAGTATGAAAGTATGGATGAATGTAAGGACATTGATTGCCCAAAAAGGTACACCCTGGGAAATGGAAGCAATGCGCATGTGTGACCGTGACACACATAGGAAGTGAGATGACTGGGAATGTGTGCACTAGCTGTGGCCTCATTGCTCTGAAACAACAAACGCGCAATTTCTCAGCTTTGCCCCATGCAATGTTAGAAATAGGGCTGGGTATGAGATGTCAAAGTCGTTGGCAGGCCTAAAGTAGTGTCCACCATCACATTTGACAACAGAACATCTCTTCGCATACCTACTCACACTCAACTGGGTGGACACAGCCTGTAGTGATGGATCACATTGATCCACATGGCAAGAATATGGACACCCTACTCACATTGCTGAAGACACGTAAGAGCACAGGTCTATCAGCAACTATCCCAACCCCTATGTCTAGCTCACAGAGATTCGGCTGGCAATAGGGACTCACCACTAAGTGAAATGCATCAGTCAGTTCCTCCCTGTGTACGGACAATGCTCATTGAGGCACACGATTTGACATGCTAATCAACACTCATCACAGTTGAACACTAGTGAAGTTGCGTAGACTTTATTAGCATGTGCATGTCAGTACGGGCAAGACAAGGGCCACAACATGCAGACCAATGCATCAGACACTAACAGGCAGCATTCGGTCACGGTACAGTTCCTTGTGACAGGCGTTGTGCATGCGCCCGGGATGTTCTGCCATTGCGTTGGTGGCTCTCGTAGAACCGGCACTCTTCTGACCTGCGGCAGTTATGTGGATGATATGCCACAGCTCGGAGCAATGAGTCGTATGTGTGTGCAACGTTTGGACGTATGGGTTGTTGTGTACGTAAGTGTCAAGGGCTTTCCATGCAAGAGTACCTCGAGCAAGAACTTCTGTGTGTGGGGTGTGGATACGTTGGTCTTTCATTAGCGCTGTGCGTAGTGTGGGAGTCGTCATCATCTGCTATGGTATCTCTCTCAGGGGGTGCCTGCCGCATGCAAGACCAAGGTCGGAGGTGCAGATGTCCTTCCGCATTATGTATTGAGACAAAGGAGCTTTCATCCCTAACATTAGTCTGACTACTGCTTGCATTCTGGAAATGTGATGTGGCTTTCGCGCTGCAATTGAGGCTAGGCCTTAGGCTTATGGTGCACCAATGGCGATACACACACAACAGTTGGCATGCATGAGCCAAGAGCCCGAGCGGCCTTGCGCTCCTTGTACATTCCCTTCGTGCGCGGCCGCCCTCCGGGTGCATGCAACATTGCAACATTGTCGATTGCGGGCCATGTGGCGCAGACACTGCAACAGAGACACATGCATCAGTTGGTTTCCTGTCCAGCCCAGAAATGAACCACGCCCAGAGCCCAGGGATAATAATTCACACCCCTATGCTGTACTTGCGTACGCCGGCCCAGTCCACCCCTCTTACATATTAAGGGGGGGACGACAAAGCTACATGTCCAAGGTCTTACCCACTGCCTGTGGTGACATGGTTGCGTCCGCTGTACACAGCACAAGACTCAATCAGACAGGGTCCATGAGTTGTGGTGCACTGAGTTAGTGGCAGCTGAAGAGCTGAGCAGGGTATCAAGCTGATGATGGCATCCAAGACAGGTGTGAGCAACTCTGGTAGTCTGGCTGTAAGACTCTTCCGACTCCGGCAGTTGTTGGTTGGAGGTGGTTCTGGCGGTGGTGGCGTGTGCTGTCAGCGGTGATGCGTCGTCCGGGCAGGTCAGGACTCAATTTGATGTGTGAGCCATGGTGGACCGCAGTTGAGGCCGGAGGCATCAGTCAGCGCAGGGCCACAGACACATGGCGTTGATGACCCCAAGTCCATCGACTCAGAGGCCATCCAATTTTCAATCAGACAGGGTCCATGACTTGAGCTGCACAGAGTTAGTGGCCCCGGATACAGTGCGGCCGGCACAGGCACACCGCCACGGGATGGTGACTTGCGGTGCACTGAGGTAGGGCCACGAGAGCTGAGCGGATCCTCGTCGATGTCGAAGGTGAATGTCGCGAAGTGTTTCGGGGGACAGTGGAAGGTGTTCTCCCAGGGCATGATGCAGAGGGCAGAACCAAGCAGAAACAGGCAACATGGAGGAGATGTATGCTACAGACTCATGTTTAACACCAAGTCAGTACCAGCCACATGATGATGAAGACAATCCCCAGGCCATAGACTCAGACGCCACCAAAGTTCAACCAGAGAGTGTCCTTGAATTTCGTGGCACAGAGTTAGTGGCACCAGAGCTGAAAGGGGATGCAGTCTGCGATGAGGCCTGTACAATGGTATAAACTCTGCCATAAATAAATAAAGACTCAGTTCCAGATGTGTGACCTACTTGACCGCAGTGTAGGCCGGAGGCAGCGGTCAGCAGGGGCCCACAGCCACGTGTCGTTGGCTTGCGATGCACAGAGTTAGTGGCACCAGAGCAGTTGTTGGTACTGTTCGATCACCTCCATAACGATGATCTTTTTTTCCTCCGGACTGAACCGCATCTTCCTCTTACTCCTCTCCTTGCGTACAATGATATGTACTCGGCCATTGAATAATCAAGACTCAGTTCCAAATGTGTGACCTACTGGACCGCAGTGTAGGCCGGAGGCAGCGGTGGAGTACATCAACGAGAAAGGAGTGCTGGGGGCCTGTGTTGCGGAGGCCGTGATGGTCTGAGGAGGCTGCCAAGGTCGCGGGCCTCAGGCTTGGAGCTTGCACCAGCACGTGGTGGGCCCTCTTTGACACACGCCGGTGTCGGCAGGTGAGCAGTGAGGCCTGGTTGCGCAGGGGCGGCCAAGACGGGTCTGGGGACCAGCGGCCTGGGGTGCAGCAGGCGCACAGGAGCGCAGGCACCGCCGCTCACGGCGTCGGCCTCGTGGCAGGCTGAGAGGCGCAGCCCTGGCAGACACGTTGGTCATTCCGGAAGAGAACCACGCCCAGAGCAACGGGCTTTTTATTCACACACCTACGCTGGCCTGGCATACGCTGGGCCCACTCCGCTCACGCTTACAGGGGGGGACGTAACAAGCTACATTTCCGCGTTCTTCCCCATTGCCTGGGGTGACATGGTTGCGTCCACTGTCCACTACACTTCAGACACCAGCAGTATATGTCGACATGGACATGTCTGTGGTCTGCAAACTGCAGTCTGTCCAGCACATCCACGCCACACTTGGTATTGTGTACATTCTCATTCATGGGTCACTTGCCTCCTTTGCACATGCCTGGTTCCCACCTCTCCCCACATTCTACTAGTGTGTCTGATGTGCCATGCCGTTGATGGCTTGTGCACATGGCTAGCCCAGGTTACCACAGTAAGGTGTGCTGTCGTGTCTGGTAGGTGGGCATGTTGTTTGGCATGTTGTATATGAGTTTGTAACGTGTGCATTCCCAGAGTCGTGAGTTGCATGACTGTGTAGTTGAGGTGTGTGGTGTGTTCATTTGGTACTTACCAACGAGCAATGCATTCCCATAGGTGCCATCCTGAAAGCGCTGGTTGATGATGGACTGTCGGAAGATGAAGGAATCATGCACACTGCCTGGGTAGTTAGCGACGACATTGGTGAAGAGTCCCAGGTGGTCCACTATTGCCTGCACATTGATGGTATGCGTGTGCTTCCTGTTGTGGTAATTGTGTACAGTGGCGGCAGGGGGCACGAGGAGTACATGTGTGCAGTCGATTGCCCCCAACACGTGCGGGAAGCCAGCTATGGCGTAGAAGCCTTGCTTGGTCTCCAGCTGTTCCTGCGCAGTGTGTGGGAAGTAAAGGTGCTGGGGTACCAAGCTGATGATGGCATCCAAGACAGGTGTGAGGAACTTGGATAGGGCTGGCTGTGAGACTCCTCCGACTCTGGCAGATGTTGGTTGGAAGGTCCCAGAGGCCAACAGGTGCAGCACAGCCAGCAGCTTTGTCTGCGAAGGGATGTTGGTTGTCCGCTGTGTTGGTACCATCAGCCTGTGGGCAATGATGGTCAGGATGCGGAGGATGGTTGTCCTTTTGAGCCTGTAGTGGGCAATGACATCCTCTGGTGTTAAGTCTGTGAGGCTGGTGCGTTTTCTGAAGGTCTGCTGTCTTTGTCTGCGCTGCCTCTGTGCTAATCCGGGGTGGGGCGGGGGGTGTTGTGGCCCTCTTGGGGCTCCGAGCTGCATGATCAGTAGCTCCATGGCATCTGTTGTTCTTCAGGTGTGGCTCTGGTCTGGGCTCCCTTTTGTGGTGCAGGTTGTCATCCGACTTAACACCAGGTAAGAGCAGGTGTTAAATCCCTGCTGCTAACGCGCCTTATTGCCTGTTTTGGGATCTTATCGCCGATCTGGCTGGTCGTAGAGAATATTGCGATGTGGTATTTTCGCAGCTTTTTGCACAGGAATGCCTACTCTGCATCTCATTAGCGTTAGTTGCCGGTGTCATCCGTGGCAATGTTTTTTGTGGCTGCTATCGCAGGAAAACTGGCGATATCGGCTGTTAGCATGAGCTTGTGAATGGTGCGATAAATCTATCGCCACTTTGGCTGCGATAAAGTGCCGCTAACTCGGCGATAAGTCCTTGAGAATATGCCCCTATGTCTTCCAATGTTAGTAGATGGGGTTTAGCATCAAAAAGCATGGGTGGTTGCATGGGAATACCCAATCACCACAAATATAACACCCGTATGACACAAACTTTTCCATACAAACTAACGCAAATACCAATTTGCATTGGTTTGTTAATTCCAAAAGAAGTTTAGTGTCTGGTCTGATATAAAAAAAGTAACCCTAACCCAGTGCTAAACCTTTGAGAATCTGGGCCTCAAACTCTAGAAAATAATTACCTGCACTTCTACATTTGAACTTAAGGCAATGATATCCGGGCTATTCAAGCATAGTGCAGAAGCCTCCTTACACAAATAGACACCTAATCATTGGAAGGCAGGTTTTTAAAAAGTATTCATTCCGTCTGGAAATTCGAGAAGCAGCAACTAATATGGGCCACAGAGTCTGCAATCTGATGTTCTTACACCATGTTTTCATTTTTGCTCCCATTCTCCAACATCATAGAGCGTAAAGTTTAGTCTTGCAGACTCCTTAGTTTAGCCCTTTTTATTATGTTTGGCTCTTGGCTGCACCCACAATGTGAGGTAATTCAAAAGATCTTGAAAGCACCTGATGTTTCTTGGTGAACGTTCTCTGAAAAGGGGTGCAAGCCCCCTTCTGCACCTGTGAACAGGAACAAAAAACATCATGATACCTCAATGTTAGAACTCAGAAAAGCAGAGCAGCAACCAATGCTTTGCTTTTCCGAGCCGTGCAACTTTTAAACTTCTTAGAAGAATGAGTGGGACAGTTTTCCAGAGACTTTAAGGACCTATTGACCATATCAAAGCAATGCATAAAATGTAGAATTTTCTTTTACACAACGTATTGGGAGATGTACACAATTGTTTATGAGATTTATTGTTTTTTTCTGGAGTGAAGTCTAGTAACAACTATTCTATCATATCTACTGTAAATATGGGTGCTATTGCATTTCACCATCCCACTTCTTGTATTATTGCACCATTATTTGTTCCTCAACCAAACGAATAGAGTCGTTTTCAGAAAAGCATGAGACACTTTGCTAAATATGGCACACAGAATGAAAAGAGCAGTCCTTGTAGAAAATTGGGTTTTTGACTTAGGGCTGTGAAGACCCTTCTCAAGCTACAACCACAATCCCTGTCAGGTTGAATTACAACAGTCACATAAATAACCTGTGCTTAACTATCTGGTAGCTTAGCACAAAAGCAGTCAGGCTTAACTTAGAGGCAATGTGTTAAGTATTTATGCAGCATACAAACAGTAATAAGTTGAAAACACAACTCAAGACAAAATCCACACTAACTTAGAAAAATAAAGTACATCTTAAATAAAATAATACCAGAATGACAAAAATGGAATCAGTAGCACAAAGAGCCTCTCGTGGTTATCTGTTCATGCTAGACTGGGAAAGGTCACAAGTTCAGACCATCCACGATGAAGCGAGGAAAAATACAGGGATCAGGTTAGCCCCACCAAAAATGTTACCTTCTCAAAGTCCAGCGTGGAGTCCAGTTTGTGGTGAAAGAGGCCCTGAGGAGCAAAGAGAACATCATGGATGGTCATCCCTGCAGCGCGAAGAGCAGGCCTGGTATCAAGGACAGTCGTCAATGTAGCATGAAGATCCGATCTGGTGTCTGGCATACAGGACTGTCATTGCTGGAGCTTCGTATTGGCGGTCATCGCAGGCTGTGGCTGCTGTAGCGTGAAGTGCAGATCCCACGTTGCTAGTCGTCACTGCAGGTCGCTGTAGCGCAAAGAGTTGGGGTCACTGGGGCTTCGCATTGACAGTCATCACAGGTGTCAGAGTCTCCGTGTGAAGGGGCCCATTCATGGTCCTGAAGATCCCAAAATTTCATGATTTCAACTTTCTTGGCAGAGGAGTGAACTCTGATACCAACCAAGGAACAAGTACCAGCGGGGGATCAGGGACTCAATCTAGCAGAAGCCTGCAGGGATCAGGAAGGTCCAGTTGCAGGTACAGGCAGGTCCAGTTGTAGCATGTCAGCTGTGCAGTTGCAGGGGGGGGCTGTGGAGTGTGTTGTGTCCCTGTAGCTCAGAACAAGAGGTGTTTGAAGTAACCTGGTAGTCCTGGGTTCAACAAGCAGGGACGTTCTTCCTTCTTCAGGCAGCAGGCCAGCAGAGAAGTCCTTCCAGCAGCAAGGCAGTCCTTCCAGCAGCAGGGTAGTCCTTCTTCTGAATCTTCCACAGGTCCAGAAGTGATCTAATGAGTGGTTCAAGATGGCCAATGTATATACCTGGTGCCTGTGGCAGAAGTGGGGAGACTCCCTACATTACCATCACATCTGGTTCGGGAAAGTCCCTCCCTCTCCTGTCAGGGCTTTGAGTAGTTTAGGATTACAAAAAGCTTGTGTCAGGTTCCTTTGTGTGTGTGCTGGAAGCAGCCCTTAGAAATGTAAGTGGGGCAGGGAACGGCATGGTCCATCCTGCCAACAGCTAATTTTCCTTTGTCTCATTCTCTAGGAGGAATGCACACAGCCAACTATTCACAGTGATGTAACCCAAGACACAGGCAGAAGGCACCAAATGTTCAGGACAAGAAAATGCCAACTTTCTAAAAGTGACATTTTCAGAAATGTGACTCATAATCCGACTTTACCATTAAAGAGGGTTTTAAATTACAATTCATTTGCGTATACACATAATTTTCCTATGTGCTCCCAAACTTACATTATCACTTATTAAGTATAAAAAGGTAATCCAATGTTATTCTATGATAAAGATAGGCCTTACAGTAGTGAAAAACAACTTAAGGAGTTTTTCACTACAAGGACATGGAAAACTTAAACCCACATGTCTTACTTTTTAAACGCAGGCGCCTTATGAGACTTTAGGGCCTACCTTAGGAGTGACTTATGTGTATAAAGAAAAAAGGGTTTTGGATTGGCAAAAGGTTTTATTTGCCAGGTTGAAATGGCAGTTTAAAACTGGTCTACAGGCTGCATTGGCAGGCCTGAGACATGTTTTAAAAGGCAAATTTTGTGAGTGGTACGAGTATTGCAGGCCCACTGGTAGTATGTATACAGAGGCCCTGGGTCAATGAAGTTCTATTTACCAGGGACTTACAGGTAAATTAAATTTGGCAATTAGATGTAGGACAATTGTACCATGTTTAGGAGAAACAGCACAAGCGCTTGAGCCTTGGTTAGAATGGGTAAAGTGCAAAGAGTCATAAAGTTAGCAAATCAAATTCAGCAAAACAAGAAGACTGAAGGCAAAATGTTTCGGGGGCCACCACCCAAGGTATCAGGCCTAATAGCCCTTCATTATGCAACAGACTGGAAAACCAAGATGGCAGGGACAACTTTCAAACAGATCCTCTCTGAGATTAATGTGTGTTTCATTCTTATTCTTGCATTTTGTAATATTTGATCATTTATCTGAAGAGACTGTTTTTGATGTTGAAGTTCATATCTGAATTGTAAATATGTTTCTATGTTAAGTAGGAAATGGTTGCCTTAAGACCAAGGAACTATGAATTATATTAAGGTTAACATTTGAAGATGTCATGGCTTTCAACATACATGCATTGTGATAAACTTTACAGCAGACCAAATAAAATTAATTTCCATTGAGACCAATTGTTGATATGTAGGTTTTTGGACATCTTTGCACTTCTTTGGAGAAAATGTCAATTCATTCAATTCACTTCTGTAACTGGTTTTGGGTATAATGATGTGCATTTGTTTCAATGAGTATTTGTATGTCTTCTTAATAATTTCACTTCATGGTGATTTTAGTAGAAACTATTTATAGCTTGGCAACTGAAACTTCTATTGGGACTGGAGTTGTTTACTATGTAACAAGAGTGGATTTTGTTGGGATGAGTAGTTGGCACTGAGACAACTCTTTTTCCCCATGTAAAGGATTTGACAGAAAAGACCCTCGTATGGCTATAGACATGTGCCCCTGCCCTGAGTGCCCTAGCTACTGTGATATCTGGCAGGTAGAAAACAAGATTATTAGGACAATTATCCATAAAACATTCTAAAACCATACAAAATACCTGTACAGTATAAAATTGACTTTAAACCAAATGACCCCTCCCTTCAACATTGTGCGCTACTGAAACCCATCCTTGAGATTCTGTTTAACAGTAAACATAAAATGAGAAATTCCTACTGCCACATCAAGGTAATGCATTTCTGACAGCAACTCTATCACCTCCAGTCTTTGAAATGTTCTCAATTATAAAAACAAAGGCCTTAAAACCTTGATACGAATGGCAATATAACAAATACAGTCCATAAGTACATGCAACAGGGAACATTTTACATTCAGAAGGCGAGGCAGAGACCATTACCATTTGCATATGTCGCCATAGGTGGGAAGGGTATGCCCAGACGTGGGTCCCATGCTCACTACACCACGGGATTCAATCTAGCCTGGCTGATGAAGGGTGATGCCCTGAAACCGGTCCCAGGATGCTTGTTTACGGTCCAGGGAGGATCTGGCTTGGCAGTTCGGGCTGTACTGTTCCCACAAGGAACAGGGTCAAGACTGATTTGCATATGGCTGGGTCCAAACTGGGGTGGTGTGGTGAGCAAAAGAATGATGGATTAAACCCAGATCCTTGCAACTGGGGGTAAATGTTTGCATTGTCCAGCATTCCGTCCATCAATTGCTTCTTTTGCATAAGTCGCCCTAAGTGGGAAGGGTATGCCCAGACGTTAGTCCCGTGCTCACTACACCACTGGATTCAAGCTAGCCTGGCTGATGAAGGGTGATGCCCTGAAACTGGTCCCAGGAAGCTTGTTTCCGGTCCAGGGAGGACCTGGCTTGGCAGTTTGGGCTGGACTGTTCCCACAAGGAACAGGGTCAAGACTGATTTGCATATGGCTGGTTCCAAACTGGGGTGGTCTGGTGAGCAATAGAATGATGGATTAAACCCAGATCCTTGTGACTGGAGGTGCATTTTTGCATTGTCCAGCATTCCGTCCATCAATTGTTTCTTTTGCATTACCATTCCAAATCATATTATACTGGATGAGGGATGAGTAAAGTGGATTGCATCCCACTATCGCCCTTAAAACTTCTTTCTGCAGTCTGGGGCCAGGCAACTGAGCCAAGTACGGTAAAACTGATTTGAGGCCCAGAGTATTTACAGAGAGACCTGATAGACAGATTCTCCCTCAGGTATGCCAAATTGAGAGACACAGCAACCTCTCCCGCAGATTGTTTCAGCTCTTGTTTGCTGGGAAAGGGGATCAAGCTATAAGTGAGTCCCACTTGGAATGCTTGTTTTTGAGAACCATTAACATTTTCCTTATTTCCCTAGCCCACCTCCTTTCACTGACTTGAATCTCAGCCCAACATAGTTTAGACACCTTTGAGGTTTCACTCTCCTCAGGCAGCTTTATGAAAAATCTTAAAGCCTGGGAATACGCCAACAGGTTCTAGAGGTCAGATTTCAATTCCCTCCTTATACCCTGTACCATGGTGCCTGGCGACAGCGACAGGAGCCTTCTAAGAACCTCCCCCTCCAACCGATCCTAGTCACAGAAAGGGTCGAGGGCAAGTACCTCCGCACCATACAGTCCCACAGGAGGTATTTTCCCTTTGTATGCATTTATCAAGGGAGTAAGGGCCAGACCTTCATATTTCCAATTTCATACTAAACAGGCAACTAGCTTGCAACAATGACCTCTGCTTAATACACCCCATGTGTGTGCCCCATTTTAAATTAGTATTAAAGGACAAGCCTAGATATTTGTAAGTATTCACTATCTTCACCTCCCTACCATACAGAAACCACTTAAAGCTTTGTACCTTTTTCCCAAAGACCAACAACTTGGTCTTCTCTAGATTAATTTTCAACAAGCTCTGTTTACTGTATTCTTCAAGGACATCTAGTTTTCTATGCACGCTGATAGGGATGTAGTCCAACAAAACTAAATCCTCTGCGTATAGTAGACAAGAGATGTGTTGCTTCCCAACTTTGGAGGAGAATGACTTTGCTTGCATTATAAATGATGGGAGATATGCTAAAAATAAGCTAAAAAGCATGGAGGCTAAGAAACACCCCTGCCGCAGGCCATTTTTTATGGAGATTGTTTTAGATAGCCTACCTGTTTTATCAAGCTCAACCTGTGCCCAATTGCCAGTGGGTAAAGCATGCACTATACTAAAGAGGATAGTTGGAAGCTTCCAGTCGACAAGTTTCCTCCATAGGAGCTCCATGTCCATGGAGTCGCAGGCTGCCCGCAAATCAATAAAACAACAACACAGCCTTTGATTCATTTCCTAGGCCTTCCGAATAATGACCCAGAGAGTGAAGCAATGGTCTGCATTGAGTGACCTTCCTGAAATCCTCCTTGCTCGATCGAAATAATTTTATGTTTGGAAGCCCAATCCTCCAGCCTTGACAAAATTATTTTTGAAAAAACATTAGCTGAGATGTCCAAGAGGCTAATCAGTCTGTAATGTGAGGGATCCGAACCATTCCCCTTTTTAAGATGGGCTTAACTATTGACCCCTTCCAAGACTGGGGGTAAAGGCCCCTTGAAACTATCCAACAAAACAGGAGAGAGTACACTCTTGCCCACTAGTCACTATTCAATCAATCAATCAAAATATCTTTATTCGAATATGAAATATCCATAAAAGCACAATAAAAACAATTCATAGATGGCAACATATTCAAAACAAAAGATACAGTACATTTATAACAGTCACTATTAGATTTAATTATCACCAGTTGGATATTGACAGGGCATGTGGTTCTTGAGAGCTTGATCTGGTCAATTACCGCCCTTACCTCTGTTACTGAGATCCAAGTGTGGGGGGAGATTCTTTTTGACGGTAAATTTAAACTTAACTGAGGTAAAGGGACTACCATACAGATCAGCCAAATACGCTGCCCATATACCCTACAAGGAATCATACAAGTTAGAATCCCCCCAATGGGGCCAATAGGATCATTTACTTTTGCCCAGAACTCACAGTGATCCCCAGATTGAATGATCTTTTGCATCTCATCCCCCTTGCTGTGGTAGAAAGAGGCTTTTTCTCTTTAATCAGTTGTCTGTATTGACAATTATGCCTAGCCAGCTCCTGATTTGAGCCACCTTCTCGGCACAACCTAGCTTGTTTAGTTGCCCGTCTCACCAACCATTTCATTTGCTGGCAGGCTGAGTCAAACAAACTCTTCCCTTAAACATGACAGATAGCCTGGACCTCATCATTATAGATGCTTACAGAAATGTCCAACAGATTGGTCAAGATCTCATCAAACCACAAAAGTCTGTTCTCATGACACACAGAGAAAACCTCTGTGTTTTCTGTTAGTTGGTATGTTGCTAAACATTTAAGGTGGCCAGAGTCGAGATGAGTTGTGAGCCTCAGTGGGTAAGATACTCCCAAAGGCAATCCCTTCTCCACTGCCACTGGCTCATAAAGATGAAGGGTAGCCAACGTGGCCCAATGGTCACTACCCTCGTAATTTGCCACTTTAAAGCCTGAAAAAAGTCCAAACTGCCAGGCTGGAGTAAACATATAGTCAATTGGGCCTGCCAAAATGCCCTGTTGAAACGTTGCAGCCGCTAGCATGTCATTTTTTAAGTGACCATTCAAGCAGACCAGACTATTGTTTGCCAGCCATTGACTCAGATCCTTAGCCTCCAACTTGGTAATGCCAGAGGCAAACAAAGCAGGGGGAATATTATAACAATCAAGACCATCCTCCATTTTTGTGTCCGCCTGCCCAGGGTACAGACAAGCATTAAAATCCCCAGCCATTACCATAATTGCTTGTAGAAATTTGCCTATAATGTCAGGAAAAGGGTGATCGAGAGAGTCCAACTAGTCATTCAGTTTCTGGTACTCTTCGCTATGGACATATACATTTATTTAAAAAAAACACCTGAAAACATTATTATTCAGAACCAACTCTATCAGAGAGAGCTGCATACCACTAGACACATTAATGACCTGCAATGGCTTCTTGATCTCTTTAGTAGATTTAAAAGTTAAGACACCTGACAAAGTTCTAACTGTCCCTTGACTCGAGCCTTTACTATGCAGCACTACAAAGCCATCTATGGTCTTATCCTTTCTCAACCAAATCACCCCTCTTCATAAAGCCTTGGCAACAGTTTTTCAAGAGCAAACAGAGATCATGCTTATGCTGTATGACCTAGGGCCTTCTCATGGACTGTGTGGGGGCACCCAAAGCGCTACTCTCAAGAGGTGGACGGCTACTGCCTTCACTAGGAGTTAAATAGCATGAGTGCGGTTTTGATATCACAACATGTTGTTAGTTTTCAGTGTTCAGCACAGGGAAGAGGCCTCTTTTTACCTGTGTCATGGGAGTGCCACCTCCTGGAGTACTCTGTTAAAGTTCTGCTTCTGGGTGCTTAACTCACCTTTAGCCCGCATTGAATTGTGTGCAGAGCTGAGATGCATGTGTGCCTGTGAGAAGGTAGAGTGCATCGAGGTACAGCACAAGTTGTTACATGTATGCACGTGTTATACGTGGGCCTGCGAGCTGCTACCGCATGTAGGGGATAGTGCTCAGGGTTGCGTGAGCGTGCAGAGATGTATTAACGCCTGTGCAAGGGTACAGTATATTGGAGGCTTTGCACATGTGTATGTGTGTGCACACTGGTGTTTCATTTAGAGAAGCCCAGCGCTTGCTGGAGGAGCAGGGAGAGGTAGAGGCTTCCCCCAGACAAATTTGTAGATTGCTGCATTACTGAGAGCTGGGTGGGACAAATATTGTAAGAAAGAAAGCCAAGCTCTTTGGTGCACTTTGGTTCTTTGATTCTGAAAGGAGGTCACTGGTCAAATACGCCTGGGCACATCTGAGGACGGTGATGGGGCTTATAAAAGAATTATAAGGAGTGAGGCTTGGGCTCTTTGGTACCCCTTTGATGCACATATCTCTGAGGTAGCATGGAAAAGTTCAGCACAAGGTCTGCCTGTTCTGACCAGTACAGGGGGCCTATGTGTCTACCAGTCTCAGATAGTGGGCATGGGGACATCTCTGAGGAGAATCAAGACCCAGGAACAGTGGACCTTGTGAGGCGAATGAGATTGCCCAGGGGAACGAGAAAAGCATGCCAAAGGGTCGTCTGCCCGTGTGTGCTGTGCGACCCCCGTTTGTCAGGTGGGGGCCGCAGAGAGCACTGGACAGCTGCACCGATCATGCCACTAGCTCACGTGCATTGTTTGACTCCCTGATGCCAGAAGGGAGCTGCTGCTGAGAGAAAGCGTTTCCACTCTGGTGCCGTACTGCCATGAAAGGAGGGCCATTGCCTTTGTAAGAGCTGGTATGTGAAGAGAGCGGTTGCCTTATCTACGCTGCTAAGCATAACCTGTATGCCTGGATGAGGATCATAGAGAAGACTAAGGGCGGTCACCCTGTATGCACTGTGAAGACCTCCCTGCATGTCAGGAGGGGGGGCCGGAGTCTAGGACGCGGGATGTCACCCTTCGGAGAGCGTGCAGCCATAATCACCAGTGGGTTGTGACTAGGGGTGAGTGGGGCTGTAATTTTGCCAGCGGAATTGGAGGAATTTGGTAATTCTGTGTTACTCTTGGAATTCAGAATTACTGATTAAATTCCACCACTCCACCGGTGGAATTATTCTGCAGTGGTTTTTAATTTAACAGGGCTGGAAGAGAGAGCAGTCCCTCTGTCTTAAAAAACCTCTGCAAATAAAGTTTAATCTGCAGTGGTTTTTAAACATGCTCCCTCTCCCAGCCCTGTTTGAAGCCCTGCACAGCAGGGCATACCCCTCGGCACTCCACTGCAATTCAGCACATACCCCTCGTTGCCCTTACATAAGTATGTAAGGGCACTGAGAGGTTTGCACTGGAGTAGATACCCCTCGATGCCCTTACATACTAATTTAAGGGCACTGAGGGGTATGCACTGCACTGCACTCCCCTGCAATGAAGCGCATACCCCTAGTTGTCCATACATAAGTATGTAAGGTAACTGAGAGGTATGCACTGGAATGGATACCCCTCGTGCTCTTACATACTTATGTAAGGGCACAGAGGGGTATGCACTGCACATTTCGGTGCCCACTCTGCTTCTTCATGGAACTCCATGGAATGCCATGGAATTTTAATGAAATTTGGCAGAATTCTGCAGAATGAAACTTCGCCAATACCACCTACCCCTAGTTGTAACCCGCGGCATTGGAACCAAGTTTCACCTACCCGAGAGGAGCCAAGACCCGCTCCAGACAAAGAAGACTTGCTGCTGGATTGGAGGAGCACCGTGGACGTCTGCTCCAATAGCAGCCAATTTCAGAATCCTGCTCACCATAGGGCCGAGGAACATGAGCCATGGGACTCCACACTGCCATTCGAGTGAGTAAAACTGATACCAGGCCATCAGGCCTTGCAGGAAACTTGTTCTGACTGACGCACCCAGGTGCAGTCATACATGGACTTTTTCTAAAATCTTGTAGAGCTTCTATGGCTTGAACTCACTAGCTGGGCCTGGCTTGCTTGCCATCACACGTGAATGGGGAATAGCCATCATCCATAATCAAAAGTAGGACAGGAGGTCGCCTGAGTAACGCTGTGGGCCTGCCTTATTTAGACTGCATATATTAGTTTCAGTGTTTGTATTGTACTTTGTGTTAGTAGATAACTACTCCTTTTGCATAAAAGCAAGTATTTGACTGGATAATCATGAATTGGGGTTGCTGGACATATTTCGGGTTGTGAGTCTGTGCTACCTTCTCCCTGTGAAGTCTTGGACTACTCGACACATGCTACCACTGAGAGTGAGGTTCTGAAGGAGTACTTGGCCCGGTTTCTCAGAGCCCAAATTAGGCCAGGCCCAAAGACATCGAGAGTAAAAGGCCTCAGCCACCACAGTTGCTAGCCACGTGGCCCTTTTAAAGAGGTTCTGACAAAAGGGGTTCTCTTCACTCTTCTACAGTGCCTTGTACTAATTTTACAATCAGTCTATTTGAATCCTAAACATCACAAAACATGCATGACGCATTTGACGGAGGCATGAGTACACCTGTTCACCTGTGGGCTCCACAGTTTACTGCACGTGACCCCGTCAAACTGCCAGATTGACAGCTGCTGTACTGTAATGCATCATAAATGTAAACACTCAAGTAATGCATGTAAATGTAATATGTTGCTACAGGCCTGAAGTTCCCTGGACAAAACAAGCACATATGTTTCACAACTAAATGCAAACGGGTTTCAGAAAGTGTGTTTTTAAAAGGGCAAAAGGGAATTTTAGCCTCTGAAGCAGCTTGTTACATTGGCACCCATGACCTATTTTACCATCATAAAAGAGATGTGACTCGATAAGCCCGGAGGATGACTTCAGGCTGTTTTTACAAGCTGAAGAACGTCTTTCTCATAAATAAAATCCGAAAACAGGTTACAATTTTGTTTTCTAAAATGCGTTTTATCTCAGGGCATCTTCTCCCAGAAGTCCCACATAAATTGTATATTCATAGTTGCATGCCCCTTGCATGCAGTGACCCTCCGCCTTGCAGGCAAATGGCATCAATGTCCGACACGAAGAAATACGGAGGTTGTATGTACGAAGAAAACAACAAGTGAAAGACGTAGAGAAATGCAAAAATTCGTAAAATTAAGGTATTTTAGCAGCAAGGAATACTAATGTGATTTTTCACAACCGCTCTCAAATATAACAAGCATTTGCAATGCAATAGGTCTCGCATTCAGGTGAGTTTGAGCTATTGGCATAGTAAATTACAATGCTTTTTATTTATGTTTTGGGTTTTAAAACATCAATAAAAGGCAGTGTCATTTACAATACTAATAGCTTAAACTCTCGCAAATGCAAGACCTATTGCATTGCAATAAAGGGCTTTCTTGACCGCTTGTTAGATTGTAAATATCAGAGGAAGAGACCAGCCTGAGACGTTTTCAATGTAGTGATAAATAGTGCAGTGAAGATGTGTAAGTGGTGTAAATTACACAGACACAAAGTGTGAAGTAAGAGTTGCATATGATCCGAGCTATAAACACTAACAAAGCACTCCAAAACCTTTCGCTCTGTGATTACACTGTCGCAGCTCAGGAGGAAGAGCGGGTCGGGGGGGGGGCTATTTCCTGCCCTCTCTGTGATTTGAGTGTGCAGTGTTGCATTGCGTAATGTCATTGCTATCTTTGGTCCAATAAAAAAACACTCCACCTGTAGTAGGGCCCTGGCTTCACCTCCTGGTGCAGGACGGACAGTGCTTTCTGGCAGGCATGGAGGGATGGAGGGATGGTCTCTGCTGCAGCTCTGGCCTCGTACAGTGCCCCTGCTATTACTAGTGAGCAAGAGGCGCTGAGGTGGTGGTATTGGTATTTGTGGCGGTGGTGGTATTGGTGGTGGTGGTGGTGGTATTGGTATTGGTGGTGGTGGTGGTGGTATTGGTATTGGTGGTATTGGTGGTGGTGGTATTGGTGGTGTAAATGCACATAAAATGTAAATCCGTATTTGTAAAGCGCGAACTACTCACCCTTACAGGTTTCAAGGCACTGGGGGCCGTCGTGGAAATTAAGTGAGCTATTGCCCAGAGTCACATGGTGCTGAGCTGCCGCCGGAGCCGGGTATCAAACTGTGAGCCCCGTGCTCCAAAGTCAGCTGCCCTGGCCGCTGCACCACACCTCTCCACTCTGGTGGTGCTGGTATTCGTGGTGGTGGTGGTATTGGTGGTGGTGGCATTGGTGGTATTGGTGGTTGTGGTATTGGTGGTGGTGGTATTAGTATTGGTGGTGGTGGTATTCGTATTGGTGGTGGTTGGTATTGGTTGTGGTATTGATATTGGTGGTGCTGGTATTGGTGGTGGTACTGGTATTGGTGCTGGCGGTATTGGTGGTGGTGGTATTGGTATTGGTGGTGGTGGTATTGGTATTGGTGGTGGTATTGGTGGTGGTGGTGGTGGTATTGGTGGTGGTATTGGTGGTATTGGTGGTGGTGGTGGTGGTATTGGTGGTGGTGGTATTGGTGGTGGGGTATTGGTGGTGGTGGTGGTATTGGTTATGGTGGTATTGGTGGTATTATTGGTTTTGGTGGTGGTATTGGTATTGGTGGTGGTATTGGTACTGGTGGTGGTATTGGTATTGGTGGTGGTGGTATTGGTGGTGGTGGTATTGGTGGTCGTGGTGGTATTGGTCGTACTGGTGGTGTGGTATTGGTGGTGGTGGTGGTATTGGTGGTGGTATTGGTTGTGGTATTGGTGGTGGTGGTATTGGTGGTGGTGGTGGTATTGGTGGTGGTATTGGTGGTGGTATTGGTGGTATTGGTGATGGTGGTATTGGTGGTGGTAGCGGTGGTGGTGGTATTGGTGGTGATGATATTGGTGGTGGTAGTGGTATTGTTGGTATTGGTCGTGGTGGTAGTATTGGTGGTGGTGGAATTAGTACTTGTATTGGTGGTGGTATTGGTGATGGTGGTTGTATTGGTGGCGGTATTGGTGGTGATGGTGGTATTGGTGGTGGTGGTATTTGTGGTGTATTGGTGGTGGTGGTGGTGGTATTGGTGGTGGTGGTATTGGTATTGGTGGTGTTGGTATTGGTGGTGGTATTGGTGGTGGTATTGGTGGTGGTGGTATTAGAGGTGGTGGTGGTATTGGTGGTGGTATTGTGTTTTTTTAAATTTTATTTTTTGTCCTCATTTGTGCAACAATCTATCAGAAAGCAAGTAAGAGGGTCTTCGTGCTTCCCTCTGGTCCGTGACTTGGCGAAGCACAAATTCCCAAACTTTCTGACCCTTGAAGTCCAGATGAAGGGAAAGACTGAGGGGGACTCTGGGGGCTCCAACCCCGGGCCCTGGACCCAGGAATTGCTACAAGGTTGCATAATCATTGGACATTTTGGATCTGGTCATACACCATTATATATCCTAAAACACCAGTGAAAATTAACTACATTAAGAAATTCTGATCCCAAATGTCCCAGAAGTCAAGCCTCTTTAAACCTTCCCTGTTTTTATCCAACCTTCGAACCCTATGTATCGAGTCCAACCATTCCCTCTTAGATGGGGGTGCAAAGTTATCCACTTAATGCAGATCTCATGCCTAGCTAAAAGTATCAACATGAACAACAAGTTTTTCTGTTTACTTTCCAAGCTAACCCCTGCTTCCTCCTCCTCATTCAATACCCCATAAATACATAAAGACATGCTCACCTCCAGGGTTATGCCGAAAGTTGTTGTAAGGACCAAACTTACATTGTGCCAAAATACCAGGAGACTGGGGCAGTGGAAGAACATATGACGATCGTCTGCTTCTTCCTCCCCATACCTAGGGCAACTCTTGACCGCCTGCCTGTTCATCTTTGTCAACTTTTTCAGCGACCAATAGGCCCTATGTGTCGTAAACAGATGATTTTTCCTGAGAGAGGCAGCACTAACAACATACCACAACATAGACATCGATACTTGCCAGAGATTCTGTATGTCTCCCAACGGTAGGTCTTTCCTCCAGGTCTCTGTGGGGAGAACAAACTCTCCCTCTCCAGGCTGTGTGAAAAGCCAGTACTACTCCAACACCTCCTTCTTTTGCCCCGGGTTCTTTAGAAATTTCCTCTCAAGGTCCCCATTTCCTGCCTCGTCCTTCGGCAGCGATTTTGACCAACTAACCAGTTGATAGTACTTAAATCTGGAAATGTTCCCCTTCAACAAAGATGATAATTGTCCCCAATCCACTACCGTCTGCCCATCAAGTAGCTGGTTCCAATTTGTTACCCCAGCTTCTACTAACGAGATTGAGAGCTTGTCCTTTAGGCACTCAGGGGTTCCTGGTGAGGCACAAATTGGAGCATAACTGCTATAGTATGGAATCCGTGCTGCCCTTCTGATTTGAAACCATAGCTTACATGCTGCTTGGAGGATCAAGTGGGGGCGCAGCTGAAGGAGTTAACTAAGGAATATTTTCATATAAATGATATGAGTACTGCGCCTCAAATAGTATGGGACACATATAAGGCCGTCATAAGGGGGAGACTGATTGGTATGGCTGCTTTCAAGCATAAGACCACCAAGAGTAAAATAGGGTTCCTGGAGGCTAGGTTGGTACAACTGGAAGGGCTGATTAAGGAGCAGAGTCAGGGGCAAAGAGTTCAGGGCTAAGCCTGCTTGAGGAGGAAATAAAGGTGAAAAAGAAAGAGCTATCCTGTCTGTTGGAGGGGATAGTCAGAAGGAGGTGTGAGGCAAGCAAGCTTGCGCACTATGAATATGGGGAGGGCTGCGGCAAGCTTTTGGCTTGGAAATTAAAAACAGATCAGAGCCAGAATAAAATTCCTGCCATTAGGGTGGAAGGACAGGGGGTGCCTAAGTGTGAGGAAGGGGAGATAGAGGGAGCCTTCATGGAGTTTTTTCAGTCACTTTACACAGAGGAGGAGGGTGTGTCAAAGGACCAAGTAGAAAGGTACTTTGAAGAGTTGCAAACAACGGTGTTGTCAGAGGAGCAAAGGGAGTGATTAAACGCAGAAATAACAACTGAAGAGGTAATAAGGTCAATAGGAAAGTTGAAAAGGGGAAAGGCGGCTGGCCCATACGCACTGGTAGTGGTGGTATTGGTGGTGGTGGTAATGGTGGTATTGGTGGTGGTATTGGTGGTGGTATTTGTATTGGCGGTGGTATTGGTATTGGTGGTATTGGTGGTGGTGGTGTGTGACCAGTCATAGGTCTTAACGTTCAAGCAAACACTCAGGAATTGGGTTATCTTTTGGTAATTTATTTCAAAGGGCAACTAATTGACATTTCTCTGAAGAATGTAACATAATGGTCTACTTCATAATTAACCATGTCTTCTTCTTTTCAAGTTCTTTGGAGTTCCCCTTGACAGAAACAAACATATAGGTAAGAGTCTGTCCTTTGTATATATTTAGTGGGTGTGGATTAGTAGAGTGCCCTCTTACTATCCTTTCTGGTAAGGGGTGTTGGTTAATAAAGTTGAGTGAGAGAAAAATAAAGAAAAAGAACAGCACTCTTCAAAGAAAAAAATTATCAATGTTCACAGAAATATTGTGTGAATCCTTCTCTTTCATCCTTGGGGTTTTATTGTTTCTTTTAATTTCTTTATAGGTTCCAGTGATTTTCTTTCAGTGGGTTATTCATTGGAGGGGGATAAACAAAACAATCATTAGATACCCCTTGTTCTTTTCCTTTTCTCAATCCATTCAATCCCCTCCCTCCTTTTCCCCACTTCACTATTTTTGACCCCGAACCAGGAACCGGGTACGCACCTGGTGAAGCCATGCCCCTCCTGGGATGTGGCGGGGCTCTAGAGACAGCTGGCGGTAAGGAGACTCTGCTTCTTCTTCTGCCGTCACCAGAGCTGTTGGTCTCCTCCTCCGGGCATCGGGTTCCTCTGGAGTTATCTCGCCCCTCTTTCCTTGGTCTCCTTCTTCCGCTGCTCCTTCAGCCTCGCCTTCTCTCCTCTGCCAATGCGCGAGCTGACCCTGTTCTTCTTCTTTTATGCCTCTTCCGGATTGCTGCGCACCGTCATCACCAGCCTCTTCAAGTCGTTGCGACTCCTGGTCTCTCTTCTCTGCCTGACTTCCGGGTCAGGTGAAGTAAAACAAGCTGGCCTCGGACTCCGGAAGGTCGGGCTCGTCAGGTCGGTGACATGGTGGTATTGGTGATGGTGGTATTGGTGGTGGTGGTGTTGGTGGTGGTGGCGGTATAGGTGGTGGTGGTATTGGTGGTGGTGTTGGTGGTGGTGTTGGTGGTGGTGGCGGTATAGGTGGTGGTGGTATTGGTGGTGGTGGTATTGGTGGTGGTATTGGTGGTGGTGGTATTGATGGCGGTGGTGGTATTGGTGGTGGTGGTATTGGTGGTGATGGTGGTATTGGTGGTGAAGGTGGTAATGGTATTGGTGGTGATGGTGATGGTATTGGTGGTGGTGGTATTGGTGGTGGTGGTGTTGGTGGTGGTGGTGGTATAGGTGGTGGTGATATTGGTGGTATTGGTGGTGGTGGTATTTGTGTTGGTGAATTGATGGTAGTGGTGGTATTGGTGGCGGTATTGGTGCTCGTGGTATTGGTGGTGGTATTGGTGGTGGTGGTATTGTGGTGTGGTATTGGTGGTGATAGTGGTATTGGTGGTGATGATGGTATCGGTGGTGGTGGTAGTGGTATTGGTGGTGATGGTATTGGTGTTGGTGAGATTGGTGGTGGTATTGGTGCTGGTGGTATTGGTATTGGTGGTGGTAGTGGTGGTGGTTGTATTGATGGTATTTGTGGTGATGGTTTTGGTGGTATTGGTGGTATTGGTGGTGGTGGTATTGGTGGTGGTGGTGGTGGTATTGGTGGTGGTATTGATGGTGTTGGTATTGGTGGTGGTGTTGGTGGTATTGGTGGTGGTGGTGGTGGTGGTATTGGTGGTGGTATTGATGGTGGTATTGGTATTGGCGGTAGAATTGGTATTGGTGGTATTTGATTGGTGGTGGTGGTGTGTGACCAGTCATAGGTCTTTACGTTCAAGCAAACACTCAGGAACTGGGATATTGTTTGGTAATTTATTTCAAAGGGCAACTAATTGACATTTCTCTGAAGAATGTAACATAAAGGTCCACTTTTTAATTAACCACGTCTTCTTCTTTTCAAGTTCTTCGGAGTTCCCTCGACAGAAACAAACATATAGGTAAGAGTCTGTCCTTTGTATATATTTAGTGGGTGTGGATTAGTAGAGTGCCCTCTTACTATCCTTACTGGTAAGGGGTGTTGGTTAATAAAGTTGAGCGAGAGAAAAAAAAAAAGAACAGCACTCTTCAAAGAAAAAAATTATCAATGTCCACAGAAATATTGCATGACCCCTTCTCTTTCATCCTTGGGTTTTTATTGTTTCTTTTAATTTCTTTATAGGTTCCAGTGATTTTCTTTTAGTGGGTTATTCATTAGAGGGGGATAAACAAAACAATAATTAGATACCCCTGATTCTTTTCCTTTTCCCAATTCATTCAATCCCCTCCCTCCTTTTCCCCACTTCACTATTTTCGGCCCCGAACCAGGAACCGGTTGGCACTTGGTGAAGCCACACCCGTCCTGGGACACGGCGGGGCTCTAGAGACAGTTGGCGGTAAGGAGACTCCGCTCTTCTTCTGCCGTCGCTGGAGCTGTCGGTCTCCTCCTCTGGGCATCAGGTTCCTCTGGAGTTATCCCGCCACTCTTTCCTTGGTCTCCCTCTTCCGCTGCTCCTTCAGCCTCGCTGTCTCTCTTTTGCCAAACTGCGAGCCGACGCTGTTCTTCTACTTCTTCTTCTTTTATGCCTCTTCTGGATTGCCACTCTCCGTCATCACCAGCCTCTTCCAGTCGTTGCGACTCCTGGTCTCTCTTCTCTGCCTGACTTCCGGGTCGGGTGAAGTAAAACAAGCCGGCCTCGGACTCCGGAAGGTCGGGCTCGTCAGTTCGGTGACAAGGTGGTATTGGTGATGGTGGCATTGGTGGTGGTATTGGTGGGAGTGGTATTGGTGGTGGTGGTGTTGGTGGTGGTGGTAGTATAGGTGGTGGTGGTATTGGTGGTGGTGGTGTTGGTGGTGGTGGCGGTATAGGTGGTGGTGGTATTGTTGGTGGTGGTATTCGTGATCGTATTTGTGGTGGTGGTATTATTTGTGGTGGTGGTATTGGTGGTGGTGGTGGTATTGGTGGTGGTGGTATTGGTGGTGTGGTATTGGTGGTGGTATTGGTGGTGGTGGTGGTATTGGTGGTGGTAATGATATTGGTGGTGATGGTATTGGTGGTATTGGTGGTGGTGGTGTCAGTGGTGGTGGTGGTATAGGTGGTATGGTATTGGTGGTATTGGTGGTGGTAGTATTGGTGGTGGTATTGGTGGTGGTGGTATTGGTGGTGTGGTATTGGTGGTGGTGGTGGTGGTATGGTTGGTGATGGTGGTATTGGTGGTGGTGGTAGTGGTATTGGTGATGATGGTATTTGTGTTGGTGGTATTGGTGGTGGTGGTATTGGTGGTGGTGGTATTGGTGGTGGTAGTAGAGGTGGTGGTGGTATTGATGGTATTGGTGGTGATGGTATTGGTGGTATTGGTGGTGGTGGTGGTATTGGTGGTAGAGATATTGGTGGTGGTGGTGGTATTGGTGGGGGTGGTGGTATTGGTGGTGGTGGTAATAGTGGTGGTATTGATGGTGGTATTGGGGTGGTGGTGTTGGTGGTGGTTGTGGTATTGGTGGTGGTATTGGTGGTATTGCTGGTGGTGGCATGGGTATTGGATGTAGTGATATTGGTGGTGGTGGTATTGGTATTGGTGGTGGTAAAGGTGGTGGTGGTGGTATTGGTGGTGTTGGTATTGGTGGTGGTGTTGGTGGTGATGGTAATGGTGGTGGTTGTATTGGTGGTGGTGTTGGTGGTGGTGGTATTGGTGGTGGTATTGGTGGTGGTATTGGTGGTGGTATTGGTGGTGCTGGAGGTGGTGGTATTGATGGTGGTGGCAGTATTGGTGGTGGTGGTATTGGTGGTGGTGGTATTGGTGGTGGTGGTGGTATTGGTGGTGGTATTGGTGGTGGTAGTGTTGGTGGTGGTATTGGTGGTGGTGGTGATAGTGGTATTGGTGGTGTTGATGGTGGCGGTGTTGGTGGTGGTTTTGGTGGTGGTGGTATTGGTGGTGGTGGTGGTATTGGCAGTGGTGGTGGTATTGGTGGTGGTATTGGTAGTGGTATTCGTGGTGGTGGTATTCGTGGTGGTGGTATTGGTGTTGTTGGTGGTGGTATTGGTGGTGGTGTTGGTAGTGAAATTGGTGGTGGTGGAGGTAGTCGTATTGATGGTGGTGGTGGTGGTATTGGTGGTGGTGTTATTGGTGGTGGTATTGGTAGTGGTGGTATTTGTGGTGGTGGTCTTGGTGGTGGTGGTAGTGGTATTGGTGGTGGTATTGGTGGTATTGGTGGTGGTGTTGGTGGTGGTATTGGTTGTGGTGGTATTGGTGGTATTGGTGGTGGTGGTATTGATGGAGGTGGTGGTATTGATGGTGGTGGCATTGGTGGTGGTGGTGGTATTGGTGGTGGTATTGGAGGTGGTGGTGGTATTGGTGGTGGTGGTATTGGTGGTGGTGGTATTGATGGAGGTGGTGGTATTGATGGTGGTGGCATTGGTGGTGGTGGTGGTATTGGTGGTGGTGTTGTTGTTAATAAAACAGACTTTTGAAAGCAATCCATCAGGTGACTTCAGTACAGATGACATGTAACACAGATGTGCTGTTGTCAGCTTCAGCCCATTAGCACAGGATTATGTGCTACCTGGAATTCACATGACTTAATTCGCTAATCATTTCTAAATCCATTTTACTTGGGGGGGTTGAAACAGACACAAGATAATTACGTGTTAAAGTGATTGAAAGCAGGTGCCCGTGTTACGGGGGCTGCCGTGCTGCTTAAAAAAATGCAAGCGGTTTCAGCTGAAGCAGCCCATGTCCGGCCTGCAGTAAGAGAAACTCAATAAAGTAAATAGTGCTTACAGACTACATAACAGGTCCCATGAAACAACCAAAGTAAAAGGGCCATTCGCCATGGGAGGGTACAAATGAAGACAAGGCCGTACAAAGGAGGGGCTAACAAGCCTATTAACGAATCTGAAGGCAGCATTTACGAAAGACAATGACACAAGCCAATGAAAAATATGGGAGGAGAGTGGGTGCGGCTTCTCTCCCATACTCTACTACAGCAGTCTCGCAGAGCAAGCAGTGCATGCGCGCTGCAACTAGGCACGACCTAAAAAGGTGTTCAGATAAACTGAGCTACAAATGCTGCAGTAAATGCATTTTTTTAAAATAAAAGTCAGTATTAGTTCAAATTTATCAATCCCTTCTTATAATGATTTGCTTTTTATGTATTCTTTTGGGTCATAGAGCTGGCTGAGAACCCCTTCAACGCACATATCTCTACTTTTTGTATCAAAATGACCACGAGAATTAACACAAAACACCTTTGTAAATGTTTCTCTTCAAACTTTACTTAATTGACAGAAATCAGTACAAAATCCGCTTCGAAAAATGTATTGAGCAATTATGCAGCATTTGAGAAAACCATTTGCTATAGAATTCGTGAATGCCCCTTTGTAACCCCTGCTCTCACAGCCATGTAACTGAGGAACTGAGGGCCATTATAAAACTAACAGGGTAACCCAAAAAAAGCCCTCGGACCTGGGTAACGTACGGTACACATAACAATGCGGTTCTACTTGTATTGATTTAGATAAGAAATACAATATACAACTACGTATTTGTAATATAGGCGTGCGACAGACACATTGAACAAATCACACTTGAAGTTGTTTGAAATCGTAAAACAATTTTTTATATTTAAAATTGTTTTTTAAACATACATTTTTAGAGAGTCATTCTCATCATGGTTGCTCCAAAGAAAGTGCAAACAAAAGTGGTTACAGAAGTACTCATGTGCAAAGTGATCAGAAAGGGGAAAAGAAGTAATATTAATTCAAAACAATCTATTTATTTATAATTTTCACCAACGGCTAAGAAATTTAGCCAAAGTCAATAGCCTGTCTGAAGAGATTGACTCCTTCGTTAAGTGTCAAATTTCCTTATTCCCGAAGAGATGTTAGCTGAATCATAACACACCACTCATGGTAGTATAAATATAATCCAGGCTAAAACATTATTGTCAACGTTTCGCCCCAACTGTTGCATGACGTGAGTAAAGCCCTTGCATGCAGGTCTTTATTAGGACGTTAAAGAAGAAAGGATATGGCAACCTAAATAGGTTCAGCTGCACCGTTGGTGGGTGAATGGGTTCAACCAGGATACACCATTTTCTCATAGCCAAAGGCTTATGATCCAATTAGTACACAAATTCAATCTCACCATAAACAGCCA
The DNA here is from genome assembly GCA_963921515.1 of Calotriton arnoldi. NCBI lineage: Eukaryota > Metazoa > Chordata > Amphibia > Caudata > Salamandridae > Calotriton > Calotriton arnoldi. Next base: position 1,502,381 of record CAWUFW010003745.1, on the reverse strand, counting down.
ATCGGAAGGATTCAGCTTCCTTGGTGTCTGATTCCCAAATTAAAATGTCCATTGATGCAAAAGCTGATTAGAGCAGGCCTTTTCGTTCTTAATGTGGAAACCAATTCCAGCGTGTGAGCGAAGTAACAATCAAATCATAATGGTTTCTCTCAAGATCATTCGGACCCGACTGTCAGTTCGGAAGCACACATAGAAAGAGGAATATGCCTCAGGGGATTGTTTTTATGCAGGAAGGTGCCCCCAAGGTGACAGCTGTGTGACTCAGTCAGTCTTGCCACCCAATAGGTATTGAAAAGCCCTTGGTTGAACCTAAACACCTAGGAGATGTAGGACTGCTTCATACCAGAGGCAGGAAGTGCTATGCCAGTGGGTGTACCAATTGTATGCCTAAATAAGGGGAAGGTGAAAATATTGCTTAGTTTTATGTGGGAGATTTGTTCAGTCAGCTTCATATTGTTGATCTTCGGTTTTAGTCTTCTATAGGTCCATGTTATGTTATGTTATGTTATTTAATTTTATAACGCGCACAGATACTCAGGAGTGTCCCGCCGTGGAACCAAGAGAGGAGGGAGACTGAACTAAACAAAGAGATACGTTTTCAGGTTCTTTTTAAAAACCAATGGATCCTTGATGTTCCGAAGAGCAAAGGGAAGGGCATTCCACGCCACGGCAGCTTTCCGGGCGAGAGAGCTGCCACCTAACCTCTGGCATTTAAAGCGGGGAACCTGGGCAAGAAGTTGAGACGAAGAGCGCAGTTGTCTCAGAGGGGCATAGAAGGAGAAGCGTTTATGCAGGTAGGTAGGGCCGTGGCCGTAGAAAGCGCGATGGGCAATGACTAATGATTTAAACTTAACCCTTACTGCCACGGGCAGCCAGTGCAATGAGCGAAGGTGTTGTCTCACAATACTTCTGGAAGGAATGTCAAGGAGAAGTCTGGCTGCCGCATTTTGGACTACCTGAAGCTTCTTCAACAGATAACCAGGGATGCCCACATAGAGAGCATTGGCGTAGTCCAGCCGAGATAAAATAAGGGCGCAAATTACTGTCTCCTTCGCATCCCTAGGCAGAAGAGGGAGAAACTTCCTTAAGGTTTTAAGAAGACCGAAACAGATTCCATGGTGTGTGGGTTAGATAATTGTTCTCCACCCAGGATGGAATTTTCAATAATGTGACATTGGTAACCCTGAGCCCTGGAATTATAGTCCATTACACGTTTTTGGGGAATAAAATCTATGAATTATTGCTTCTCCCCTGATTCCCACATATTTTTACCCGGTTTTTCACCAAGACGTTAGGCAGGAGAGGAGTACTGGTGAAAAACCCCAGACTTGCAATCACGCCATGGGGCTGGTCACTCCCATAACCGTCTCTGGCAAGTTCAACTATCCAAATTGAATGAGAGACATAAATGACTTACTTGTCCTGCTTTCAGCTGCCACGGGAGTCCAGCTCTCTGCACCCCACGCACTACAGGGTCCAGCGGTATTTGCGGCAGGAGCCGCTCACGTCATCTGAAAGCACCTGGAGGCGCTACAAAGTCCTGCGCGGGCTCCCGCAGCACGGGACCCGCTTTCAGCTGCCATGGGAGTCTAGCTCTCTGCACCCCACGCACCACAGGGTCCAGCGGTATTTGCAGCAGGAGCCGCTCACGTCATCTGAAAGCACCTGAAGGCGCTACAAAATCCTGCATGGGCTCCCGCAGCGCGGGACCCACTTTCAGCCGCCACGGGAGTCCAGCTCTCTGCACCCCACGCACCACAGGGTGCAGCGGTATTTGCGGCAGGAGCCGCTCACGTCATCTGAAAGCACCTGGAGGCGCTACAAAATCCTGTGCGGGACCCGCTTTCAGCTGCCACGAGAGTCCAGCTCTCTGCACCCCACGCACCACAGGGTCCAGCGGTATTTGCGGCAGGAGCCGCTCACGTCATCTGAAAGCACCTGGAGGCGCTACAAAATCCTTTTCAGGCTCCCGCAGTGCAGGACCTGCTTTCAGCTGCCACGGGAGTCCAGCTTTCTGCACCCCATGCACCACAGGGTCCAGCGGTATTTGTGGCAGGAGCCGCTCACGTCATCTGAAAGCGCCTGGAAGCGCTACAAAATCCTGCACGGGCTCCCGCAGCACGGGACCCGCTTTCAGCTGCCACGGGAGTCCAGCTCTCTGCACCCGATGCACCACAGGGTCCAGAGGTATTTGCGGCAGGAGCCACTCACGTCATCTGAAAGCACCTGGAGGTGCTACAAAATCCTGCGTGGGCTCCCGCAGCGCGGGACCCACTTTCAGCTGCCACGGGAGTCCAGCTCTCTGCACCCCATGCACCACAGGGTCCAGCGGTATTTGCGGCAGGAGCCGCTCACGTCATCTGAAAGCACCTGGAGGCGCTACAAAATCCTGCGCGGGCTCCCGCAGCGCGGGACCCGCTTTCAGCTGCCACGGGAGGCCAGCTCTCTGCACCCCACGCACCACAGGGTCCAGAGGTATTTGCGGCAGGAGCCGCTCACGTCATCTGAAAGCACCTGGAGGCGCTACAAAATCCTGCATGGGCTCCCGCAGCACGGGACCCACTTTCAGCTGCCACGGGAGTCCAGCTCTCTGCACCCCACGCACCACAGGGTCCAGCAGTATTTGCGGCAGGAGCCGCTCACGTCATCTGAAAGCACCTGGAGACGCTACAAAATCCTGCGTGGGCTCCCGCAGCGCGGGACCCACATTCAATGCCAGGGGAGTCCAGCGCTCTGCACCCCACGCACCACAGGGTCCAGCGGTATTTGCGGCAGGAGCTGCTCACGTCATCTGAATGCACCTGGAGGCGCTACAAAATCCTGCGCGGGCTCCCGCAGTGCGGGACCCGCTTTCAGCTACCACAGGAGTCCAACTCTCTGCACCCCACGCACCACAGGGTCCAGTGGTATTTGCGCCAGGAGCTGCTCACGTCATCTGAAAGCACCTGGAGGCGCTACAAAATCCTGCGCGGGCTCCCCCGGGCTGCGCCCGGGCCAAGGGTGGGCCCGTCTGCGCCCTTAATAGCCCGGAGGAGGCTGGACTGGGCCATCCTCCTTGGCTGTGGACCTTGGTGACTCTAGTGAAAACTGTGAGTTGGTATTACCATTATTTCTCTGTTATAATCTAGTTCTTGTCTGGGGGAAACTAGAACTGGCATTCTTCCTGCCTAATTTTTAAAGGGGCTAATGGTAGACTCAGCGTGCTTCCTCTAACTGGATCAGTTACTGAGTGGATCCAATTGTGCACATAACAGTCTGTTTTTACCCCTCGCCTCCTATAAGCCACGCGTTTCCTCTTGTGCCTGCAAGACTGGAGGATACTTTTTCTCCTGGATTGTTTTGACCGAGTAAGCGTTGACAGATCTACGTCCAAATTGGATTAGACTACTAATCAATACTGTCTAGCATGTCTGTTGTGCATAACGCATAGTAGTGAGCCTATGGGACTTATGGCTTATCTGTCTTGCATATTGTAATTGTCATCTATATCTTGGGATTATCTGTACCTGGAAGCTTGTCCTCTCCCATTCCATCATTGTGTTATTTATTTGTCACCTATTATCATAATGGGTAAAAGGAAATCCTGCGAGGGCGACATAGGTGAGGGAAGAAGGAAAAAGTTGAAAAGGGGTAAAAGGAAAAGCCTGGTTGAAGCACATGGGGCAGGAGAGGGGTGATGGACAGAATAAATAATCTTTTGACGGAATGTGAAGTTTTCTTAGACCCCACTCAATATGGTTCCACAACTGATAGTAGCGCAAAGCAGAGCGGAGAAAGTGGGCTTACAAATAGGAGAATTCCTGATATGTTTAGAAAGACAACTAAAAGTATTGACATCCAGGACTCCCCTAGCCCACTTGCCGCGAGTCCAGTCATAGATATATCACCTACCCACCAGGCCCTGAGTGTCATGGCTGCCTTCCCATGTTCAAATAGATTTGATATCCTGAAAGATCAATCAGAGACAGAGACCGCTCCTCAAATTGCTTCCACCCAAGTTGGCAGGGAGGTCGAAATGAGTACTTTGATCCCTAACATCGAGGACATTACTGAATCAGGCAAAGTAAATGGCTCAATAGGGCTACCACTAGGCTCACTACAAGGCCCCACTGCCACACAGTTAACTGCTATTATGACCGAGATCCAGAGTCTTAAGGCCTTTGTCTGTAATTTAGGGGATTCACTAAGCAAGGCCCATTCAGTTATTGTGCAGGTTAAAACCATGCTAGGAAAAAAACCTCGAAGCAGCCCAAGCACAATGGGGGACATGACCAGTAAGAATCAGCCAGTCATTAATCGTCACGTTAAAACCCCGACTGGTATTAATAACGAAAGAAAAAACCCCTTAGCAAGCTCCATAAATACGGGTCGGATCCATCTAGACAGGGGACCAAAAGCAAAACTCACAAATCAAATTTCTAGATCCCAAAATCCAATAGCCTTCCCTCTGCTAAACCGTGACTACCTAGGACCAATAAGATCCTGTCTGCCTAAAGAGACCCCTACTAAAATTGTACAGAAAAACATAGTATATATGACTAATGTCCCTAAACACACTGGCAGTACCTACAGGGAAGATGCGGATTCGCTCCGCATCAAATGCATAGAGTGGATAAGGCATGTCAGCGGCTGTCGTTCATTAATCAGAGAAGACATCCTCATGGCTGAACGACACTCGTCTCCTGATTTACCAATTAGACTATATTTCACTGATACTCCCCCACCGTCATTTGGTAGAAAATCTTGTTGATTTTGATATTCGTACACACAACATTACTTGTTCTGGTATTTGTATCAAACTCAATCCCCCAGAACCAGTTACATACATGGGCTCGTCTCCACTGAGGGAGATAGATTGAAGGTATCTTCCTCTCGCTGATGTTCCACCTATATATGTTAATTCACCATCTGTCAGCGAGACTACTGCCATCCCCCTCACATCAGCCCAATCAAGCCTAGCCTTGCACAAATTAACTCTTAAAGATCCTGCTCTCGAAGAAAAAAAGGAGAATGTAATACTAAGGACCCTGGTATATAATAAGAATATCGAAACATCAAATCCCTCTGCCAGCATAAGACTTCAATCATGGAATATAGCCGGATTAAAGTCTAAGGGTGCTTCCCGAGTGGCACACATTTATATACCAATATGATATATGTCTCTTTCAAGAGACATGGTCAGTGGAGCCCCTCTTCCAGTTAGGGTACCTAAATTATTATAGTAAGGCGAGGTGTGGAGATAAAGGAAGGCCTTCGGGAGGACTAACAATTTGGGTCAGGCAGTCACTAAATTTAAACATTACTGAACTGCCAACTATGTCTAATGATATTCAAGCTATCAGACTGGCAGCGGGTTCGTATGGGATCATTGACATATATAATATCTACGCCAGAGGGTGTAGTGGGGGAAAGAGATCAGAAACCATAACTATTCTTGATGAGCTCCTAGACCATCTTTCTAAAGACACCCAGGTGATAGTGGTGGGTGATTTTAATTCAACCTTTGAGCCACTTGGGTTTGAGGATCATGAGCTGACAAAGGAGGAGGACGCACAATGGGGAATCCCAAGACTTGCGCTGTCACCGATTAAAAGGTGGACAGACGTGGCGATCCAAATTAAATCTATCTGCTTAGGAAGAGGTCTAAGGGCGGTAAATGGAATGTACCGCTTCCGACAGGTATGGGGCCAACACTTTTAATAATGGACGATATATGAGTCGTATTGACTATATGTTAATCAGCTTAAAGATCTGGCATACACTCGTAGATATGGAGGTGTGTGATCGCCTGGAGAGTGACCACAACCCACTGTGCTCATCCTTTAAATTACTGACCCCACAGATAGACAGCTCCCATGACACACAGCTTATCACCCGCGACCTGGTGCCCACCAATGATAAGAGGTGACTTAAGTGGGAAATGATCTTGGAAAAACCGCATATTCTGGATGCCATTGCTACTGAAACTAAAGGTGCAATTTCTGACCTAGAGTCTCTGCAATCCTGCCATGCTCCCCTTGTGGAAGTAACTACATCTCACCATAACTTTTTCTCAAAACTGCAACCCCTTTTTATTAAAGAAAGTAGGGCTAAAAATACATCTCAATCAAACTTATGTCATTGGTACAACAATGAGTGTAAATAGGCTAGGAGTAATCTTGTGGATGCAATTGCATCTAAAGAGCCTTGTAGTGTCCGGATAGCAAGGAAAAGTACAGGAAGGTCCAAGCTAAAGCAAAAAAGGAATGGGATGAGAAAAGGTGGCAGGATCTAATAATGGCATGTGCTAACAACAACACCCGCAGGTTCTGGACACTGGTGACATGGGGCAGGGAGGGCCCTCGAGCAGAGCCACAAAATCATGTAGCACAAGATAAATGGGTGAGCCATTTTGAATCTCAGTATGCTGTTGACCCCGCAGAGGAGAGCGCCCCAGTGTTGCCCCACACCTATTATACTAACAACCCCTTTAATGCTACTGATGTCAATGTAGTTTTTCTGGCAATATTGAAGGGCAAAGCGCCAGGGCTAGATCGCGTTCCGGCCGACATCTTCCTCCATGACAAGACAAAATGGAATAAATATATACTGTTACTTGCTAATGCCATTGCTTGTGGAGCGCCTATACCTGATTCCTGGAAGGGGGCGGAGATTATTCCAGTGTACAAAAAAGGTGATAAAAACCCTTCCAGGGAACTATAGGCCTATAAGTTTAATTGAATCCATACAGAAAGTAACTGCACGGTTGGTGTTAGGCAAAGTACAGGAATGGATTAAGGATCAGGACATTCTCACTCCCCTACAAGCTGGCTTTCGAGAGCATGTCAGCACGATAGAACAGGTATTAGGTTTAGATTAATATACTGGCGGACCGTGATCTTAGGCAAGGGCAGCATGTATGCTGCCTTTGTCGACCTCAAGTCAGCTTTTGATCTGGTCGCTCGGAGCAAACTCTGGGGTGTGCTCCATGAACTAGGGATGCCTTCTGATCTGTTATCCCTTATAGCTCGATTCCACGAGGAAAACTTCGCCCAAATACGCTGGGGAAAGCAGGGAAATGTTACCACTCCCTTCCCTGTCACAAAGGGTGTGCGACAGGGTTGTGTGTTGGCCCCTACATTATTCTCGCTCTTTATTAATGGCGTTGCCAAACATCTAACATCTGTCCCCACTGACGCCCCAACCCTTGCAGGTATCAAAATACCCATTTTGATGTTCGCAGACGATACGTTGATAATTTCTAAGACCCCGAGTGGTTTGCAGAACCAAGTTCATGGCGTTTAATCCACACAGAACTTTTAAAGGAGGAATACTTTTAGATAATCGTTTACTGGAGCAAGTCAATGCTTTTACCTATCTGGGTGTGTTGTTGCAGAAAGATATGCGATGGAGCGGCCAAATAGATTCCGCCACACTAAAGCTCCGGCAGCTGTCAGGTATCCTACAAAATGAGTTCAATGCTTCTCTGACTAAGCCAACTAGCCCAGTTCTACAAATATACGAAATGAAGGTTGTGAGCTCGGTGTTATATGGGGCAGAACTCTGGGGTCTGGAGAACATGCCCCAGCTCACTGTAGCTGGAAACCGCTTTCTTCGGAACATTACTGCTCTTCCACAAAGCACTCCGACACTGCCTTTGTTGTTAGACCTTGGCCGTAAAGCTCTGGTTGATCTTGCCAGGTTGCGCCCTATTCTGTATTGGCGCAAAATCTGGAGCACACCAGAACTGTTACCATACGCTGAAGGCCTTAGGGATATAATTAAGGCAGACACTTTTCATAAGATTCATTGGATTTGTGAAATCAGAGCATTATTGATAAACATGGGCATGCGAGATCTGTGGGATAACCCTATGAACAACCCAATTCCATCTAAAGAGATTGTAAAAGAAAGATACTGGAATATGGTCTATTATAATACCTATAATAAATGTGATAGCTCATCCCAAACAGGGCTTTTCCTAACTGTGAAACCCCGACCTAAATTGGAGATGTACTGGGATATTATATCCAAACCTTATGACTGGAAGCTGTACTTCCAATTTAGAGTGGGGACTCTGCCCTTGCGAACCTATACGGCTAAGTGGGCAATTGAGGGCGACAGTAAATGCCCTTTTTGTGAGATGTGTGAAGAGTCCTATGCTCATATCCTTTTTGTGTGCGCAGCATATACAGCTCCGCGCAAAGCGTGGTTGGCTCCAATATGCAGATTGCTGTCTACCAGAATATGTAGCACTGCAATGAGGATATTGCGTAATGATACTCTCCCTTGTATTGCAATAGCGGTAGCCAAGTATCTGAGCTGGATGTGGGCTATAAGATCAAGATCTCTCCCAACCAATTGCTTTATTGATGTCTGGCATCCATGTCCGTAGTTTACTCTTTTAAACCAATGTGTATGTTTAATTACTTATTGTATTTCTAACTAGGACAATCCAAGATTTTTATCTAATGCATTATTCTAGCTGTTTAATATGATCTTAACTAAGTGTAAGTTTGATATATATTTATTAATCTTTTTATTGTATTTTTAAAATTACTGCACTGAAATTTTTGTAGCAAAAATGAGTTTTTATTAGATGTATTTCGCTTTTATGACATTTATTTGTTGAATAAAGCTTTTGGATTGGATTGGACTTACTTTACCATCCAGAGGGATTTAGATCTCTGACTCATTTGTTATACAAATCAGTCATTGCCAAAGTTGCAGCCAGGCCTCTAAGCACTCACCTCAGGTCCGATAGTCTTCAGTACCCAGAATGACTTGTGACAAGCAGTTCCATAACAGTGCACCCAAAAGTGAAAAGGAACGACTGCCTTTAACATATTCTGTCAATCCTTTGATCAAGATTTTGATGTCAGCAGTCCATTTTACATGGTGAGATGCATATGGATGATTTTGTCAGAGAATAATGTGTCAGTAATGAAAAAAGAAACAAAGTCGAGTCCAAGTAAAGGAGAAATAGGAGCATATGCCGAGTCTTTTTTATAGGCCCCCTTGCCTCACAAATATTTATTCAATGGTCACTTAATTACGAGCATGGAAACACATGAAGAATTGTGATTGGGATGCAGACAGAAAATGACACAGAGGAATTCGAAGTACATGCTGTTCATCCTGTGAAATGGTAGAAGAAAAGGGATGCTAATACAATTATTTAAATGGTAAAATTACATGTCATTATTTATGTTTCTTTTGTTTTCACTTGCGACGCTCTTCAGGAAAGTAGACATGACCGCTTGTTGAGAAAAGGCTCAAGTCTTGCTTCATCAGATAAATGCGTGCAGCAACAATATTTAATGGTGTTGCACCTGCCATTAGATCAAAGTCAGCAATGCGAATATGGGTGAAGCCTTTGCCAACACATTTACACTTCCGGTGTCAAGGTTGTGAAATGTGTTAAAGAAAAGGAGCAGGGTCTTGACGGCGTAGTCTTCGGGTGTAATAATTAAGGGCATATTATCAAGAACGGCGTTAAAATTATCGCCGGTTTAGCGGCAGAAAACTGCCGCTAAAGCGGCGATAATGGGCTTGATAATATGCCCTGGAGCAATTCCAATAGAAGCCCATGTTCACACCAGAACATGGACTTCTATTGGAATTCTCAAGGGCATATTATCAAGCCCATTATCGCCGCTTTAGCGGCAGTTTTCTGCCGCTAAACCGGCGATAATTTTTAACGCCGTTCTTGATAATATGCCCCCAAGTAACGCCGTTGTTCCTCGACAAGGTGAATTTAAATTTACATCAAACAACATATACAGTGAAGTCCATTTGAGGCCTGACAAGAATTACTAGGAAGAGGTAGAGTGAGTAGAAGGGTTTTAAAAGTGATCGGATGAGTTAAAATTGTTTTCTTCAGAAAAATATTAATCTTTTAGTCACATTATTACAAATTGATATAACCCATTTGTCGATATTTCAAAACAAGGCAAAATACCAAGTGAGTGAGTATTACAAATAAAATAGAAATTATACAACAAGTGTGTTCCATAAAGGAATTTCTCAATCTAGAATTAGCACAAGAGTGGTAATTTCTTCAATAAGCAAGAAAAAGTGTCAGTTCAGAAACCCAAATGAAAGAGTTCTGATGAGAGAACAGATATATTGTGGCATGTGGCCTTAGATTTTAAGCAATAAAGAATCTTGCAAGCTGGAAAGTATTCTCAGCAATAAATGAAGAGATTGACAAAAGGTGAGCTCTTCTGAAGACAGGTAGTCCTAAGAATCACAGAAAGAGAGTCCTAACCTACTCTAAGAGCACACACTAATATACATTTGTTAAAACTTTGGGGCATATTATCAACGGCCAGCGATAATTATCGCTGGCCGTGCTTAGCGATAGATATCTTATCGCTGGCTATCTCCGGAAATTATCGCCCTGGTAGCGCGTTATTAACAACACGCTTCTCCAGGGCGATAAAAATTCCAGAGATAGCGAGGTTATCGCCGTTTTGCAGGGAACATCGCTGGTTTTCCAGCGATGTTCCCTGCAAGCAGCGATAACCTGCTGATACGACCCTGTGGTCGTATCAGCACAATCCACCCCTATGTTAGGGATGGCTAAGTCGGGATAATAGCAGACGTTAGATTTTGGCGAAAACTACCGTTTTCGCCAAAATCTAACGTCTGCTATCATCCTGTGGGCTGCCTTGTAAATATCGCGATGTGCACATCGGCGATATTTACAACGTAGCCCATCTGGGGATACGCCAGTAACGCCCACCTTGCATCTCATTAGAGATGCAGGATGGGCGTTATGGGAAAGGGCGACAGGGCAAGGATTCACGCAATAGCGTGACCTTGCTAATACAGCGATAAAATTATCGCCGCTTTTCGTCTGAAAACAGACGCTAAAGCGGCGATAATTTTTTATCGCCGGCTTGTTAATATGCCCCATAGTTGGTTATAATTGATGCATTCCCCATACTCTGCATCCAGCCGGGCTTCAGCAAACTCTGGGAGCAGGTAAACTCTCTACTTTCTCACATCTTCACAATAGGCCACATATTTATGTCCTTGATTCGATACATCGTCCACATCTTGTGGTTCAGACAGTTCTTCCCATGATTTCTTGCCATCTCCTCTGCTCCAGGAGAGAACCTCGCTATCAGTGTCTAATGAATAATAAATACCTATTCACTAACTAAGAGAAGACTTCTGGAAAGTTACAGCATCTGCATTGGAAGAGAAAAATATCTTCTGCAAAACAACAGTTTAATATGAAAAAACAGGTCCTTCAATCCAAATGTAGCAATCAATGTTCATATGGCATCAGTAGTCAGGCTAACTTAAGTCAGTATGTTATTATTTGTTTTGTATGCTTGCAATGCCTAAGTATGATTACTGTTGGAAATGGGTTTTCTGGTTGGCTAGGGTTTGCACCTAAACCAGGCAGAATCCACCACTCTAGTCAGGATAAGGGGCTTACACGTCTAAAATAACCCCTGCTTACCCCCTTGGCAGCTTGGCACGAGCAGGCAGGCTTATCTTAGAGGCAATGTGGAAAGCATTTGCATATAACACACAGTAATACAGTGAAAACACTACAAAAGGACACCACACCAGTTGTAGAAAAATATCCAATATTTATCTGTGTAAAACAAGACCAAAATGATAAATCCAACATACAGTAATCCACAATACCAATAAAGCAAAAATAGAATTTATATACAGTTCCTTAAAGTCAATAGCTCCGTCCGGGGCTATCAGGGTGTTGTGAGCAAACAAATCCAAAAAGTTCTGGCTAACCGCGGCATTGCAGGCCAGATACGGTGTCGGGAAGACCCACTAAACAATACCTTTAGAAATGCAGGGTATCGGCAACCTCTCATTTAGCTCTGAAGAGCCAGAGTCGGCAGGCATCGGTTCTGGAGGTCAGTGCAGGAGTCGTCAGGCCCTTAAAGTCACACGTGTTGCAGGTCGAACTCTGTGAGTCTGACATCAGGAGCGCCGGTGTTAGCAGGCATTGGGGCTGTAGTGTGAAGTGCAGGAGTGTGGCATGCAGTGCCCTTAGGTCGTGGTGCAGGCAGCGACTCGGTGACAGTCGTCCAGCAGCATAGTGGAGACCAGGGCTGCGGAGCGAAGTGATGTGGTCCTCGTTGCAGTGCTTGCAGGTCATGGTGCAAGCAGTGGCATCATCATTCCTGAAGCACTGTCATCGGTAGACTCAAGGCTGCGGTGCGAGATGGGGCAATGTGTCATGCGGGGGCCCACAGGTTGCTGTGCAGGGAGCGGCGTCGGTTGACGATCTGGAGTCGATGGTGCTGGCGTCGGTGGGCCTAGGCTGCTGTGTGGGACGGGGCGGTGCGTCGAGTAAACTACGAGTGATGCCCTCAAACCACTGTGCAAGCAGCAGCGTCAATGTTAGCTTGGAGCGGCGGCAGTTGTGAGAGATAAGTTGGCAATTTGGCTGGACAGGGCACAATCCATCTGCTATAAAATAATTTTCTCTTTACGAGATTGTACTTCACATGCCTACATTCATCTAGAATTTGGCTTGTCCTTGTAACATCTTATACTGAAGGCAAAACTTTTGGCTTATTGTCTCAAAGCTAAACAAGCAAAAAATGGCACACTAAAACAATTAATTTGAGAAGTTATAAACACCCCACAAACAAAATGGCATAGCTACTGGAATATTGCTTTGAATTTCCTGGAGGCATGAGAGATCTGGGCAAGTAATCTTCCTGTGGCCCTAGTATCATAACAGCTGACAAAACAAGCAAAAACTATTTCAAGGGAGCAGGATGTGCGGGCACTGAAGGAAAAAGCACACAGACAGGACACAGACTGATTGGTCCTGAGACAGAATTTTGTATTTTAAAATAATGGAGAGTAGGGGCAAGAATGTCTGGAGAAACATTCTCTCTCGTACATCTGATTATGTGTTAATTAATGCTTTGGTCTAATTAATCGTCAATTATGTACTTTTGAAAACTTCAGTATATTATTAAGAGATTAATTAATTGATTTATGATATTTTATATAGAGTTGGGAGCTAATAACTGTCAAACAAAAGATTTTTATGACTTTTTTAGGATTTATATAAAACAATTTTTTTATTGCAGTTCTCCAATTTATTAGAAAGTGTATTGTTGTGGTTTTAATTAACTTAAACAATAAACATTTTTGACACACACAGCATCTGGGCAGTAATGCTGTATGAACCAGGGGTCCTCCCGATGTATATTTCTCAACCACTTGCAAAAGAAATGAAAAAGCAGCTGATGAAACTTAGATTTGTTTTAATCCCTCAAAAAGCCTATTGGTATGGCTGGAGGGAATTCAACAAAGACAACAGACAATGCAGACTGTGCAAGAGAAGAGGAATCCTTGTCCCCCATTCTTTGCATTTGTGAAAGCTTACTCCCATTAAGAATGTTCTGTCCGCAACCAATATTGCAAGCTATAAACATAAGGACCTTCCAGAATGCCCTACAATCGTGCCTGAAAGGTGAATCAACTCAGTTAGCTGCTCAATTCCTGAAATTTCCTTAAAGCACTTTAGTAATTCTACAGATGACATGTTCTCTGTTAGATGACAGATAATACTGCTGCTATAGATGGTTCATGTTGACATGTTGCTAAATACTGTGCAATTTACCCGCCTCCTAGAGATGGACCCCCTATTGGAAGCTTGAAAGGTGAATCAACTCAGTTAGATGCTTGGACTCTGAATTTTCGCAAAAGCCCTTTTTCAGTTCCGTAGACGATGCAATCTCCATGGGAGGACAAGTAATACTGCTGCTATAGATGATCCATGTTGACATGCTTCTAAATACCTGCACTTTTCCTGACTTTTAACCCGTTTGCTGCTTCGAACGTTCCGCGCCAGTGCGGAACGTTCTATTAAACGGGCGGGGCCGCGTCGTCCAACGGACGTGCGCAGCACTACCGAGGTAGTGCTCGCGACGGCCGTTGGCCGACAGCAGCAGCAAACGGGTTTTAAAGATGGATCACCCACCAGAAACCAATTTTGGACTTTGGGCACTTGACAAACTGTCCTTGAAGAACAACAGAAACCTTTTTAGTACTATGGGCACACAGCTTCCTCTCTGGTCTGATTTCGACCTGTTGATCCTCTCTCCGGGGCCTTGTGTTATTTTAGGGGAGGGCACATGGCCCCCCTCCCCTGTCCGATTTCGGCCCGGGTATGTCAACCCATTGAGCCCGGAGCCTTTTGTTAGAGGGAGGGTGGCATGCGGCCCCCATCCTCAGGCTGCTTTTAGAACCAGGGACCGCATCACTTGAGACCCATGGCTGTGTAAGGTGGGCGCCCAACCAGGGTACCCACCATAGACTCGTGAGGGCTACAAGGGGAGCCCCAAAGCTCCTGCGGCTCCAGCCGGCTCCATGAATGCAGCGGGAGCCGGCATTGCTTCCACCCGCAGGGAGCAGCAAATATTGCTGATCCCTGTGGGCAGGCGCGATCTTTCCTTATGTTTCCCTGCCAACTTCAGTGGGTGGGAGCATTTTTGAAGCTCCCATCCACTGGGATCAGACTTGATGTTTGCTCCCACTTGGTGGGAGATTAAAAATGCTCCGGCCAAGCAAGAGCAAACACAGGTTTCCATGCCTGCGCCGGTGTGGGCAGGGAAATTGCTATGTCCCGATGGTGGCGTCCCCATAGCATCTGAGCCGGCCCCAGGTGGGGTCCCCAGGACCTTAATGGCTCAGGGAGTGGGGATATATATATATATATATATATATATATATATATATATATATATATATATATATATATATATATATATATTAACCAGTGATAGTCACCCTTGGGTAATTATAGTTAGTAGGACCACCATGAACTGCTAAATACCTCAGATATTACATCACTTATGACTTGTTCTATGACATCATTGATATTGATGGAGCAGGATAATTGTAAAAATGTTAACCTCCTAATATTTTCGTAAATTATTAATAAACATGTTCGTTTAAGTAAATAACCAACAATGTATGTTAAGGGTTAAAGATAACACGCAATTCTGTGTGCAAATTAATTGACTTCTAATTGTTTACGTGTCTAACATAACATAATAGTTGCGTACTAATTAAATAATAAATGCATGATTTGTGCTCTTAAATAAAACGTGTGGTTGTAAATAAAGCGATGGTAAGTAAGGGACAGCTTTATATGTTGCTTTTGCTAGGTAATACCTAATTGGGGTACGTAGAAAGACGGGAGGGAAACGAAAGGGTTTATATTTCCTTGTTTTAATAATATTTTGTTTATCTTTGAAAATAGTGCGCTTAGGCCTGTCAAGCAGCAATATAAAATGGCCGCGAGTTGCTAGAGTACGCATGAGCAAGGGACCATGTGATAGAGGCGAGAGGCTGTGGAAAAGGGATGATCACGTGCTGATGCCGAGAGGCTAGGATAAAAGTATGGTCAAGGCTGTCATGACCCTTCTGAGCAGATGTGTGCCAAGATGATCAGCAAGAAGCGTGAGAAGTCCGACCGAATCAATAGACGGAACAATTGTACACAAAAAGTAACAGAAAAAGATACAATTTGGACTGATAGAACCGGATGAGCAAATGCATGAACTGTGGGAAACGATGCTTGCATAGACATTCCACACGGAACTGGTTAAGACCAGGAAGTTTGATTAAAATGTATTTGTTTTTATTAAAGGAGCAGCTCTTTTTTAACTGTATTTATGGACTCACTAAAACGTAAGTTTTATGCATTA
Source organism: Calotriton arnoldi (assembly GCA_963921515.1). NCBI lineage: Eukaryota > Metazoa > Chordata > Amphibia > Caudata > Salamandridae > Calotriton > Calotriton arnoldi. Next base: position 1,486,683 of record CAWUFW010003745.1, on the reverse strand, counting down.
ATCCCTGACGAATTGTTATTTTTGGCTCAATTATAATGATTATAATTAATCACTCAATAAATACTATCTATCTATCAGATGTTGTAGTGATGATATTGATCCAGCGCTAACAATAAAAATAATTCTCCTATTATGCTTTGGTCATCCAGGTGCAATTATTTCTCTAACACACACACTATATCCATATGACGGTGGGGCCCATAACACCGCATATACATTCACTTACTCATTTATTCCCTGGATTTCCTCCGACAATGAACCTAGGAGAAAAACGATTTCGCTGGAAGGAGACGGGATACCTCTTTTATCATGACATAATATTTCTCATTTGCTTTTAAGGTATTCCGCTCATTGGTCGATGGACCAACTAGTAGGAATCAGTTGATGGTGATTAAGACCAGCTCAATCACAATGAACTCTTCAACATTTCATTTTAATCATTGAGCTAAAGAATCACTGAGTCAGTTGTTTAAAGAATAATAAAGTTTATATAAAGTTTCGAATGCAGGAAAATAAGATTAGCTTATTATTCAGATCATTACATTTATTATCAATATACGAATACTTTGGAATTGCATTGCATATTTATTAGACGGAAAATTATGATTATCATGATACGAACTCTAAAGATCGCCCTATCTATCTGTTCGAGGAAAAAACTAATAATTCTAAAATAAAAGCTATCAGGAAAGACTCTCCTAAAGCAGCATCTTAATACTCAACTTCAAAAGAGAAATAACAGCAGCAGCATCAGCTCGTCAGCATCAGCAACCGCAACTTCACTCATCTACAGCATCTAATTTCTCCAGCATCTCCCTCAGCATGCCCGCAGCATTCGAACAGCATCTCTTCCCTCCCACCAAGAGTAGGTCTTCTTATACCCTAATTCTAGCTTACAACATAAAATGTTTCTTCTTCATGGCGCGATTCATTCTCATTGGTCAAAAACTCAGGTCCATATACATTTTAATCAAACTTCCTGGTCTTAACCAGTTCCGTGTGGAATGTCTATGCAAGCATCGTTTCCCACAGTTCATGCACTTGCTCATCCGGTTCTATCAGTCCAAATTGTATCTTTTTCTGTTACTTTTTGTGTACAATTGTTCCGTCTATTGATTCGGTCGGACTTCTCACGCTTCTTGCTGATCATCTTGGCACACATCTGCTCAGAAGGGTCATGACAGCCTTGACCATACTTTTATCCTAGCCTCTCGGCATCAGCACGTGATCATCCCTTTTCCACAGCCTCTCGCCTCTATCACATGGTCCCTTGCTCATGCGTACTCTAGCAACTCGCGGCCATTTTATATTGCTGCTTGACAGGCCTAAGCGCACTATTTTCAAAGATAAACAAAATATTATTAAAACAAGGAAATATAAACCCTTTCGTTTCCCTCCCGTCTTTCTACGTACCCCAATTAGGTATTACCTAGCAAAAAGCAACATATAAAGCTGTCCCTTACTTACCATCGCTTTATTTACAACCACATGTTTTATTTAAGAGCACAAATCATGCATTTATTATTTAATTAGTACGCAACTATTATGTTATGTTAGACACGTAAACAATTAGAAGTCAATTAATTTGCACACAGAATTGCGTGTTATCTTTAACCCTTAACATACATTGTTGGTTATTTACTTAAACGAACATGTTTATTAATAATTTACGAAAATATTAGGAGGTTAACATTTTTACAATTATCCTGCTCCATCAATATCAATGATGTCATAGAACAAGTCATAAGTGATGTAATATCTGAGGTATTTAGCAGTTCATGGTGGTCCTACTAACTATAATTACCCAAGGGTGACTATCACTGGTTAATATATATATATATATATATATATATATATATATATATATATATATATATATATATATATATATATATATATATATATATATGCCCCCGCTCCCTGAGCCATTAAGGTCCTGGGGACCCCACCTGGGGCCGGCTCAGATGCTATGGGGATGCCACCATCGGGACATAGCAGTTTCCCTGCCCACACCGGCGCAGGCATGGAAACCTGTGTTTGCTCTTGCTTGGCCGGAGCATTTTTTAATCTCCCACCAAGTGGGAGCAAACACCAAGTCTGATCCCAGTGGATGGGAGCTTCAAAAATGCTCCCACCCACTGAAGTTGGCAGGGAAACATAAGGAAAGATCGCGCCTGCCCACAGGGATCAGCAATATTTGCTGCTCCCTGCGGGTGGAAGCAATGCCGGCTCCCGCTGCATTCAGGGAGCCGGCTGGAGCCGCAGGAGCTTTGGGGCTCCCCTCGTAGCCCTCACGAGTCTATGGTGGGTACCCTGGTTGGGCGCCCACCTTACACAGCCATGGGTATCAAGTGATGCGGTCCCTGGTTCTAAAAGCAGCCTGAGGATGGGGGCCGCATGCCACCCTCCCTCTAACAAAAGGCTCAGGGCTCAATGGGTTGACATACCCGGGCCGAAATCGGCCAGGGGAGGGGGGCCATGTGCCCTCCCCTAAAATAACACAAGGCCCCGGAGAGAGGATCAACAGGTCGAAATCAGACCAGAGAGGAAGCTGTGTGCCCTCTCCCCTTAATTTTAATGAGTGGCCCTTGGGATCGGGACCCCAGAGCCTATAAAGGCTCGGGGAGGGGGGCCCAGGCAGCCCTTCAGCCCATTATTTTTTTTAAAAATGGCCCTGGGGTATTGTCGTGTAGTTACTACCAATCCATGGGACCTGCACATTGTTCGGACAACACAAACGAAGGGCTTGTTGTCAAGACTGATTCTGGACACCCCTGCAGGATATGTTGGCTTATAGACCAGCTACCTCACAGTGCCACCGTAAGCCCCCCTAAGCTACCAGGTAGCGAATGGTTTCTGGCAACTACTCAACATGACAACCCTGACCCCTCATGGATCATGGAAACAGTACAGAACCCGTTGCTCAGTCACTCGTGCTCACTTATTCTCAGAGAAATATACAGAGAATACACAGTGGGAAGGTTTCAATAATATTTATTGAACCAATGCTATTCTTTCATATAATATGTGTGCTGCAATGATTAGGAGAGAGAAGCAGATAAACGTGATTACAAGCAGCAAAAGCGTAAATAGTAGGTAGAGTTTTACCATGGTTCTAAAACAATGTATATATGCAGGGATATAAACAAGGCAGTAATCCAGCGTACTCCTATGATGCAAACTCTACTCTAAGTGTACGTAGAGTGTGTGCAGGTGTAGAGCCAAGAAACCCCCCAAGGGACGATCCAACCCCATTACCTGATGGGATAGAGTGAAGGACCCAGTTTTGGTAATGAACTGGACACCCCTAACGAGATGTCAGATTGCTGGGTGGTGATTGCTCAGCATGCAAGGATCCTCAGTGTCAGCGGAAGTACCTCCTCTGCTAATCTATCAGGATGCTTATATTTTATAATAGAAAGCAGCCATGTAATGTACGCATAGATTAGTGATGTTATAGATATATAGAGAGCCCTGTCACCCCGTGGATGAAGACAGTGATGACATTTGAACGTATTATGAAACAAGACCTTGTACATAATGTTCAGAGCATTGTGATAATGTTGTTCAAAGCTAAATGGAAAAGAAGTTTAGTTTCAGAGAAACTAATCCAACATTGTCGCACATGCAAATGTGTGCAAACGTTCATACCTGGAAAAGTTATTTGTGAGGACAATGAAAGAAACAAGCTGTTAGTATCAATCGCAATCTGTGATCAGTGTTTGGTATTACTCTATCCCCACTCCTGGAATTTGAGCATACGGAATATTTTGTGAATCTAACTTGTAGGAGTGCTTAAGTGGAAAGCCTTTTGGGAGGGCTGAGCTGTTGTGCGTGGCATTGACAGCTATCAAAGTTGCTCTGTCTATCTTTGTGCTAGAGTGAGTTATTGCAGCAACAACAGCAGTACGACTGTTGCCTTGGCGCCTTCATCGGCCATTGGATTACCTTCAACGTGAACGCCAATATGTTGATTACTCAATGTATAAATAACATAAGCCCGTGGCAGGCCTTCTTTCAGCTTTGCCACTTGTTCCCAAAGCATCTTGTGTTTTACTGTGCAACCTTTGGAATCTCTAAATCCATTCTGGCCCCAATAATGTAGATATTCGTTGTAGGACTGGACACAGTAAAATGAATCACACACTATAAGTGTGGGGAATTCAGGATACGTATTTTGTAGTGCCAGTATCAGAGCTTTTAGTTCAGCCAGCTGTGCCGTACAATCTCCTAGAGACTGTGTCAGTGTTTTTTCAGGAAGAAACTTTCTGGCCTGCAGCATCCTTTTACAATTACACATGCCGCGGGATATTGCTGTTTCGTTCCTACAGCTGGCTGGGCAATTCCATCAGTGTAAATGATACACTTATAATGATCTAGAGGCATTATTTAATTCGGCAGAGAATATTCTTGTTCGTACTGCAGGAATGCTTGTGGTTGTAATGTAGAATCAAATCTGTAATCTACATCTGTTGCAGTGAGAGAGTTAGTCCATTGTATTCATTGTGGATGTAATGCTTTAGAATTCGGGATGCTTGCCTTTCCTAACGGCCTCTAGGGTCGGTACTGGGGTCACCACAATTATGAGTTTCCCCTGCGCTAGTGCTCGCTCTCTCACTACATAGTACAAGCAACAGGAGTATGACCCATAGACCAGGTTGAGATCTGGGTAGGTACGTGACGATTAACAACAATGTTTCAACCGGTATTATTGAGAAAAACAATTTAACAAGTATGTACAAGACATTACTAGGAAAGGAAAAAGGGAGACTCGTAGTTTGTTGTAAAATGTGCACAAGGCATCATGTATTAGAAATAAGGAAATGGAATTGCACAAACAATATAGAGCAGTTGTATCAGCACTGTAGGCAGAAATTGCTGAGGCAACACAAAATCTTGTGCACTAATGTGCTCGTGACACGCCAGGTGACGCGGCAAGTGACAAGTGCGAGAAAAACAGCGAACGGCGCAACGTGAAAAGGTGACAATTATGTACAAGAATATATGGTTCATTAAGGTTATTCACAGTTATAGATCATGTATTAGAAATCATTCGAGATGAACCATAGTTGACTGGGCGCCGCGAATTGTGCTGAAATGTCTTTTTAGCGTTTTGATCCTAGTTATTTAGGATCATCTTCAGGACCGGGTTGCTGATTCCAGGGTGCTGTACAGGGGAGGAAAGGGAACAATCAGCTGGGGATAAGGGATGGGAAGGGGGGCGCGCAAGGGAAGGGGTGAGAAGTTAGGAGGGCGGGTGGTGAGAGCATACCTGAGGAGGTAGCAGTAAGATAGGGCCAGTAAACTATGGTTCATCTCGAATGATTTCTAATACATGATCTATGACTGTGAATAACCTTAATGAACCATATAATCTTGTACATAATTGTCACCTTTTCACGTTGCGCCGTTCGCTGTTTTTCTCGCACTTGTCACTTGCGCCGTCACCTTGAGTGTCACGAGCACATTAGTGCACAAGATTTTGGGTTGCCCCTGCAATTTCTGCCTACAGTGCTGATACAACTGCTCTATATTGTTTGTGCAATTCCATTTCCTTATTTCTAATACATGATGCCTTGTGCACATTTTACAACAAACTACGAGTCTCCCTTTTTCCTTTCATAGTAATGTCATATACATACTTGTTAAATTGTTTTTCTCAATAATACCGTTTGAGACATTGTTGTTAATCGTCACGCTCTCGCACTACAGCAGTCTGTACTGCTGTAAGTATTTTTTCTGTTGGTGCAAAACACATTTCAGCGTTTGTGTACAAATGTGATTTGTATGCAATAGGTACTGTATCGCCTTCATTGAAAGTGAAGTAGGTATACCCGGTTGGTCCAGCGACTACGCGGATCACCAGGTTCGTTGTGTTGACACGTGTGTAAAGGATTAAAAGCTATCATATGAGCTTGTGCGGAACGTAAGAAATCAGTATTTCCTGTGTCCAATGGTGCAATAAAAAAACAAGTCTAATTAAGTCGTAGAAAGGTTTCACCCTTTCTGCGTAGTCCAAAATGCATGTCCTGTCAAAATTCAAGAATCCGAAAATGGATTGTAGTCTTTTCAAAGTGGTTGGAGGTTGTAGCACTGCACATTTTTGTAAAAATTGTGCCGCCAGTCTTTTGCCTTCACTTGACAATTCATACCCTGATAATAGGACACTCAGGTGGGCAATTTTTGATGTCTTGAAGTTAAATTTGTATTACAAGTGGGCAAACCCATGAATTATGTGGTTCACCCTAGATAAGTGTCCCATTAATTCATTGTCCATCAGATAGATATCATCTACATAGGAGAATGCTTCCTCTTCAAAATTTTGAAGTAACTTTGTTACCCTGGGTAAAAACAACCTGAGGTTGTTCTTATATTGACATTGAGAGCCTAGCACTGAGAATGCTGTCAAATATCTGCTTCCAGGTGCTATATTTTGGTAGGTAAATCAATTTGAGATATCTAGAATTGTTTTGTATTTTTCCGCACAATGGTATTCATTAGTGTGGCACTATGTGCATTTTGTACCGCAAATATGCATGTGGATGCATTTAACTGTCTGTAATCTAAGACTAAACGATATGACTTATCGGGTTTCATTACGGAAAACAAGGGATTATTCATAGGTGATGTGCAATTCTCAATCACACCCTGATACTCAAGTTGATCTAAGATCTCCCTGACTTGTTTCTTTGTCTCATGTTTAATCATGTATTGTCTCTGCGGTTGAGGAATTGATTTTAATGAGATTTTGTGATGAGGTGACATCATCCCACCCAACATGATTGCGGTAAAGTGCAGCAGCTAACGCTAACAGACACTCCTGCTCGTATAAATTTTTGACGGATTCTGGCATGAGGTCGGAGTAAGCAGGTAAAATAACATCTTCTCCCACTGGGCAATCCATTACAAACTCAGGTGGCCAATCGTTTTCGGCCAAGATAATATCGTAACAATAGGTCCGGTTCTCCCAAAAGAGACCCTTTACTTTCCTTGTCATGTCCCCCTCCATTTGGAGTGATATATTCCGTATAAGCAATGTGGTACGCTTACCCTTGTATCAGGTGTTTTCACTGTGACATGCTCACTCAGCGCTACTACCCCCAGAAAGTCCATCAGGTTCTGGTAAGCTATAGTGACTTCTGCTGTGATGTCCAGCATCGTCACTGCCCATTCCCCATTCAGAAGCACAGTCCTCAGTAGCCTGGGCATTTCTAATTTTAATCCCGGCTACCTTTTTCTTTTTAAGTTGAAGATTTGAAGTCTTTTGCTTGTCTTCCTGTTTAATGATGTAGTTCGAAGTGTGATGTGCCTCCCTTTTCAGCTTGACTTGCTCTTCCGATCTGTATTCTGACCATCCGTCTCCCTCCGAATGCTTTTCAGATGTTTCCTCAAAGGAATGAGATGAACATGTATCAGTATCCTGATACCTGTCAGGTTTTTAAGATTGTCATGGTTACTCAGATTATATTATTTTTCGGAGTATTCCTGTTGAGGAGACCTACCCTATGACTATGTTTTGTTTTGTTTTTTTGTTTATTATCCTATTTCTTCTTCAAAGAATCAGGTGCTTACTTTGAGTTATCTCTTTCACAACTACTCTTAACTGCTGGTTTCCCTGGTTTGGCTCCCAGATTATCCCTGCCTAAAGAGGCATATGTAGCTTCGATAATCTTAGGCAATTCGTGCTCCTGCTATGTGGGAGTGAATTCCCTCAGGCTTTGGCGTATAGCCACCGCTGCTGCCTCTCCTTTTATGCTACTCAACATAATGGTAGATACTTAGGCAATATTGCCCATCAGTTTCATCCCCAGATCTAAGGCAGGCTCTGCCCCGTACTCTCTCTGAATCAGTTTCAGTACATCTGGTTGACTACTATTGAAGGGTGTTCTGGTATATACGGAAGTAAAGATTGTACACCAAGTGTCACAATCTTCTACCTGGGGAGCCATCCCCATCGGCAAGCAAATTGTCAGTATTTTGTGTTTTTCCTGCAGGCCCTTTTGGGTAAAACTTCTTCCAGCTGTGCTGTTTTTTGTGCTATCCAGAACAGAATTTGTGCCCGGCTGGTGGGAGCTTTTCCCATAATGGCTTTTAGTGTTTGTGGGCTAATACCTGTGGTAGCCATGTGTGGTTGTGCAGCCTGAGCAGTCCCTGCAGGTAGGACTGTCAATGTTCTCATTACGTATTGTATTAGGTTTCTGCACATTTTTACCAAATCTCTGTAAAGTTTGCACATTCCTGCTGATGTTAGGGCAGCAACGTCTGGATGCGGTGTGCATGAAGCTAAGACCGGCCAGGTCGCTCCTTCTCTGCTGAGCGGACCGAGTCTCACATGTTCTCTGGTGTGGGGTAGGGCACCTTTAAACCAATTAATGTGCTCTTGGTAAGTTAACTGGACTTCTAAGTCCACATATGGTAAATATTCATCGGATGGTTCATCTTCAATGTATTCAAGAAACAACCTTGTGTGTGTATCTGCAGGCGGGAATTTAACCCAAGAATAGAATACCTCTGTTCTGAATGCTTCGTGTGCCTCAACCACCAAGGTAACATCTCCACCCGTTGCTGGGAGGCCATGTTGTAATAATTTCATGGTAACTGCCTGTCTGCAATTTTCTGAAATATTTAGTCCAGCTAACTGTTCTCCAATGTCCTCATCTTGTTGCTCGGTCATAGTTAGAGCAGCAGTATTTTACTAATTTCTTATAGAAATATGGTGTGCACTATGTGTGAATTTCTAATCCTTCAAGCTTGATTTAACCTACAGCCAATACATAGGGTATACCTACTCAGCTGAGGCAGGTTTGTTTGCCCTTCCCACTATGAACTTCTCCTGTTAAAATGTGAGCGGGGGTTTCTGAGAAAGCTCGACTGAACTACTCAGATTTGACCATTTAATAAGTGCTTAACCAACATTGACGGCGACATGTCATGTAGTTCCTACCAATCCGTAGGACCTGTGCATTGTTAGGCCAACATAACCTAAGGGCTTGGTGTCAAGACTGCTTCCGGACAACCCCCGCAGGATATGTTGGCCTATTGACCAACTAGCTCACAGTGCTACCATAAGCCCCCCTAACCTACCAGGGAGCAAATAATTTCTATCAACCATTGGCCGTGACAACCCTGAACCCTCAGGGATCATGGAAACAGTACAGAACCTTTCGCTCAGTCACTCGTGCTCACTTATTTTCAAAGAAATATACAGAGAATACACAGAGGGACGTTTTCAATAATATTTATTGAACCAATATTATTCTTGCATAAAATATGTGTGCTGCAATGATTAGGAGACGGAAGCAGATAAACGTGATTACAAGCAGCAAAAGCATGAATAGTAGGTAGAGTTCTACCACAGTGCTAAAAAAATGTATATATGCAGGCATATAAACATGGCAGTAATCTAGTGTACGCCTACGATGAGAACCCTACTCTAAGTGTACCTAGAGTGTGTGTAGGTGTAAAGCCAAGAATCCCCCCAAGGGACGATCCAACCCCATTACCTAATGGGATAATGTGAAGGACCCCATCTTGGTCACAAACTGGACATCCCTCAAGAGATGTCAGATTGCTGCGTGGTGATTTCTCAGCATGCAAGGACCCTCGGTGTCAGCGAAAGTACTTTCTCTGCTAATCTATCAGAATACTAATCTGTTATAATAGAAAGCAGCCTTGTGATGTACGTATAGATTTGTGAAGTTATGGATATATAGGGATAGCCCTATCACCCTGTGGTTGAAAATAGTGGTGACATTTGTACTTAGTACAAAAAAGACCTTGTACATGATGTTCAGGGCATTGAAATTATGTTGTGCGGAGCTAGATGTAAAACAAGTTTAATTTTAGAGAAACTAATCCAACATTGTTGCGCCTGCAAATGTGTGCAAAAGGTCACAGCTGGGAATGTTATTTGTGAGGACAATGCAAAAAATGTGCTGCTTCGCTACATGGGCCTAACTCGGGGTGATAACAGTATGGGGTCTCCAGGGCCTTAGAAGGCTCAGTCAGGGATGCCACTTGGCCCCCTTGCCTTTACTTTTTATAGAGGCCCAGGAGGGGGGTCTCCCAGGACCTAACAAGGCTATAAAACGTTCAGGACGGCGGGCCACACCCCCCCTCTTTAAAAATAGGCCCTGAGGATGGGGTTCCCAGGGCCAAGCCCTGTGGCCACCCCTCCTTCAGACACAATTGAAGGCTGTGTGCATTGTAGGGTTGGCTGCCTTTGGGGGGCTGGCCAGTGGCCACAGGGCCTGGTCTGAGGCCTGGCCTGTGGCCAGAACTTATGGTCAACCCCCCCAATGCCATACGCAGCATGGGGTTGGCTGCATGTTGGGGGATTGGCTGCAGGGCATGGCTAAAGGCTAGTGCCTATGGTGAATTCTCCACAATGCAGGTGATGCACAGCGTGGGGTTGGCTGCATGAAGGGGGATGGCTATAGGGTTGGATTTACGTATGGAAATTAAATATTACTTTACATTAAAAAAAACAAAGGTTAAAGTAATGTTAGAGTTAGGTGAAATGTTCAGTAACAACGTAATGTTTTAAACTCTAAAACCACTGAAATCCACTAGTTACGTCATTACTGAACATTTCACCTAACTATACCACTACTTTACCTTTGTTTTTTTAGTTTCCAGTTGGTAGTTATAGTTAGGACCATGTTTCCATAGGAAAAGCATTTTTCTTTGGCACCGTTTTATGAATCTTCACAAAATTTTCCAAAAAGTGCCCGAGTGAATTTTGTTTTGCATGCAACGTTTTGGGGCGATCTGTCAAGCGGGGCCAAAAAAAAGGGGAGTCAAAAAAAGTGCATTTCCCATGTTGATTCCCATAAACAATTTAGACATGCCTGTAGCCTGAACTGCTGAATGGAATTGCACCAAATTGGCAGAAAGCTAGCTTTTGGTTCATAGATCGTGCTTTTGTTATTTGGTGTAAATCTGTTCAGTAGTTTTTAAGAAGTTGAAGAAAATCCAAATTTGTATATCCGGCCATGGATTAATCGTGAATGCGTGTGCCAACAGGAATGCCGTGATTGGCTGGCTGCAACTTGTGCAGAGATTTGCAGCTGGCATTTTACTTCATCGGAGCAGTACCCGGGGCTAAAATGAAATGGGAGAAAGTGGCATGAGGGGTCAGGTTGGATATGACCTGAACCCAAGGCTGCAATACAGGGGGCATTGAGGGACCTCTGATGTGTATAATATGTTGAGAAAGAGGTTTTTTCAATGCCTGATATTTGTGAATTCGCCACGACCATCAGCGAGACCCCCTGTGTAATGTTGTGATGAATTTACGAATATCACTGAAAAAATACATTCCCAGACCCACTCAGACACTCATGCACCCATTCACACAGCCACTCAAAGACTCATGCATCCACTGACAGACCCACTCAGAGACTCATGCACTCACACCCAGACCCACTCAGACATTCATATACCTACTCACACACCCACTGAGAGACTCACACACCCACTCACATAGCCACTCAGAGACTCATGCACCCTCTCATGCACCCACTCAGACACTAATGTACTCACTCACAGAGCCACTCAGAGACTCATACACCCTCTCACAGACCTACTCAGACACTCATGCACCCACTCACAGCCACTCAGAGTCACACATCCACTCACAGACCCACTCAGAGACTCATGCATCCACACACAGAGCCACTCAGACACTCATGGAGCCACTCACAGACTCATGCACCCACTCACAGACCCACTCAGAAGCTCACTCACTCACAGACCCACTCAGAGACTCAGCACCCACTGACACACCCACTCAGACACTCATGTAGCCACTTACAGAGCCACTCAGAGACTCAGGCACCCTCTCAATTACCTATTCACATACTCACCCCTCACAGACCCACTCAGACTCTCATGCATTCACTCACAGACCCTCTCAGTGGGTAATGCACCAACTCACAGACCCACTCAGAGACTCATGCACCCAGTCACAAACCCACTCAGAGACTTATGCACCCTCTCACATGCCTACTCAAACACTTGTGCACCCACTCACACAGCCACTCAGAGACTCACCTATCCACTCACAGATCTACTCAGAGACTTTTGGACCCACTCACACACCCACTCAGACACTATGAACCCACTCACAGACCCACTCAGAGACTCAATCACCCTCTCACTGATCCACTCAGAGACTCTTGCACCCACTGACACACCCACTCAGACACTCATGCAGCCACTCACAGACCTACTCGGAGACTCATGGACCCACTCACACACCCACTCAGGCACTCATGCACCCACTTACAAACCCAGTCAGAGACTTATGCACCCACTCACATACCCAGTCAGACACTCAATCACCCTCTCACAGATCCACTCAGAGACTCTTGCACCCATTGACACACCAATTCAGACACTCATGAAGCAACTTACAGAACCACTCAGAGACTCATGCACCCTCTCAAACACCTACTCAGGCACTCATGCACCCTCTCACAGACCAACTCAAAGAGTTAAGCCTCCACTCTCACACCACCTCAGACACTCAAGAACCCACTCACAGACCCACTCACAGACCCACATACCCACTCACACAACCACTTAGAGACTCATGCACCCAGTCACACACCTACTCAAGACTCACAAACCCACTCACACACCCACTCAGGGACTCATGAATCCACTCACAGACCCACTAAAAGTCATGTAGTCACTCACAGATACACTCAAAATTTAGAAAAAAAATACAGTTATTAACCCACTAAAACACATGGTCAGGAGAGACAAATAGAAATTCATAAATAGCTGGTGCATTATATAGCTGTAGTGAAGAGCATACACTAGGCATTTACACAATTGGAAACCATTTACTAATTTGCCAGTAGAAAGTAGTGCAGTTGCGTAGACATCTTTTAGGCAAAACTGTAGAGTCTTCTTTAAAAAAACTAGGTTCCATTATTGCGCAGATGCTCATTTCAGAACAATTCAATCTCAATAGGAAACACTTACAAATCAAAACTTAGCAGCTGCCCCAGGTGAAGCTGCATTTGAGTAAAGTGGAAACAATCCTAACTTCTTGGGTTGGCGAATGCAAAGCAAATAAGTTTCTGCAATATTCTACATTGAAAAATGATCTGAAATCCTTAATAGAAGTGAATGCATTGTTAATTTATTGGAGAATAGTCTAAACTCGCATGTCTGTGATGAAGGGTTTCTTTATTGACGTGCCCTTGTAAGAGCAGAGTGAATGGTTTTCCCTTTTAAATACCCTAAGTATGAAAATGCCCAAAATCAATTCTACTGCACAAACACACATACTCACAGAACAATACAGCCACTCACACAGCCACCCATAGCAGCACTCACACACCCACTCACAAACCCATGCAGACACTCATGAACTCCCTCTCACACCCACTGAGATACTCATGCACTCACTCACACACTCACTCTCAAAGCTCACAGGTCACAGTTAGGGAATACAATTTTAAAAACCTCAGAAATTCACATAAATAAACAACGATTATAAGGATGTTGCTGTAACCTTTAGCTTTATCAGTGAATATATATATATATATATATATATATATATATATATATATATATATATATATATATATATTATTGTTGTTGTTGTATAAGCTTTATTTCGACAGCTCGCCTCATAAAAGCTATAAAAACACCATTTTGGATAAAAAGGAAATATAAAAAGTTCAATTGATACAATGGCATATATATATATATATATATATATATATATATATATATATATATATATATATATATATATATATATATATATGCACTCTGGCTTTGTGGTTTTAGTGGAGTGCAACCTGAACGCCGGTGGTGCAGGGGAGAGGCATACCACAAACGCCTCTTTAAAATGCAGAACATTCTTCCCTTCATCCAGGAAACTCCGCACTCAAATCCAGGGGTTAATTAATTTATGTACAATCAGCACTTGGTAAAAAACTGGAACGCGTTTCGTCTGTTTCCACAGCTTTTGTCAACCATAGAATGCATTGATTATTTTTTTTCCTTTAAACCCTCTTACACAGGTGTTGCCACTTGCATAAACATGAAAGAGTTACTCCTATATTCATTATTCTTTCTTGTCAAAAGGTGTCACTTGTATAAACATGAAAGAGTTACTCCTGTGTTTATTATTATTTTGTGTTAAAAAGCCCCAATATTCCAGTTTTGGCAATCACATGTTAAGAAGTAAAATTAAAATCAATTTCAGTTCATACTTGTTTCTAGCAGTGTTCGAATTTCATTATCCTCGTGAGGGCTTTAATTCACTTCAGGGCCGGACTGGCTACCGGGCGTTTCGGCATGCTGCCGAGCTGGGGGCTGATTTCGTTGATGGGGACCTGCGTGTGCTGAACGAAATTCGTTTTGCTTTGTTTATTTCGAAGCACACGCAGGTCTCCATCAACGAAATTAGTCCCCACCGCAGTGACATCAGCCCCCAGCTCGGCAGCATGCCAAAACGCCCGGTAGCCAGTCCGGCCCTGGAGAAGAGGCATACCACAAACGCCTCTTTAAAATGCAGAACATTCTTCCCTTCATCCAGAGAAACTCTGCACTCAAATCCAGGGGTTAATTCATTTATTTACAATCAGCACTCGGTAAAAGGTCTGTGAGTGGATGCATATATATTTCCAATCCACACAAGGTTCCTTCTGAGATTCCAGCCCGTGGTCAGGTGGTGGGCGAAGCCGGCAGAACTGGCCAGACGTATTACCACACACAAAAAATTGAGTAAAGCGCACACTATATATAGAAAGAGATAGATAGATAGATAGATATCTTAAACCTATCTGCACAGATAAGTTTAAATATTTCAAAACACAAACTAAAATATAACAAATATTTGAAAAGTATATCTCCAAAATGCAGGCATCAAGTCTGCCAGAAAATGACACTAAACGACGTAGAAAGAAAACCAAGCCAGGAAGTGATTTTAAAATTATATTATAAAAAGACACAATGAAATGGAAGTATAATACCAATAAAAGAAAATGTAACAACTATGATTTCTAAATAACAAAATGTTCTTTGAATTTACTATTAGCAAGAGCAACATTTCTCTTCCTCAACAGTAAAATAAAGAAAAGAAGAAAAATAACAGGGCTCGAAATAACACGGAACCAACAAACCTGAAATGTGAAACCTAAGTAAAATGTTGTAAAAGCGTAACAGATATTTTAAATAACATATAAGATAAAAGAAAAAACCATATATTTTAATATGTCTTTAATTCACAGATATAATGTTGAAAACTGCAACATACATCAAATAACAAATGGGGAAACTATTATTAAGTGATAGGGGCTACACACATAGCAAGGAAAGCACTTCTAATGAGTGAATGCATTAGAAACACACTTAGGGGCCGATTCTGATGCGGGTTGGAAAAGCTTCCCGACCGAATCGGTTGGGAAATGGTGTCCGACCCACTCGGATCGGGAAAGTCCGACCGGCGGAGTAGGATGCATCCGGATGCTTCCAGATACGATTTGGTTGAACTCCCATTGACTTCAATGGGAACATTTGTTCCTAACCGCATCAGAATTGGGCCCTCGGTCGGGAAGACACGTTCCCGATCCGATTTGGAAGGAGCAAATGCCGTTAGGAGGCCTTCCTAACCGCATCAGAATCAGGCCCTCGGTCGGGAAGCTTTTCCAACCCGCATCAGAATCGGGCCCTAAATATTACTCCAGTGTTTGCTATGGCAGAGACACTATCAAAGAAGATATTGTTCAAAGTGTAAGGCAAGACAAACACCCTCCAGAAGTCAATGAAATTCAAACTAGGAATATCATACAGGACTTAAAACCAGTGAGCACTAGCTTACAATAGCCTACAGAAACTACACTAAAAAAATAGGGCCCGATGTACGACCCTTTTTTGTGGCCGCAAACGGGAGATCCTCCCGGTTGCGGCCGCAAAAAAGGGTAATAGCATGTACAAATGCTATTTTGTGAGTCACTGACTCGCAAAATAGCATTTGCGACTCTCGCTATTAGGAAGGGGCGTCCCTTCCTAATAGCGAGTCAACATGATATGTACTAACACTCGCAGTTTACCACCTACTTCAAGTAGGTGGTAAACTACTCGCATAGGGGAAGGGGTCCCCAGGGGACCCTTTCCCCTTTGTGAGTGCGTGGGAAAATATTTTTTAAGAGCAGGCAGTGGTCCCAGAGACCACTGCCTGCCCTTAAAAAAATGAAACTGAAAAGTTTCATTTTTATTTTTTAAATGCATTTTTTTTAAAACTGCTTTCTTAAAAAAGCAGTCACAGACATGGTGGTCTGCTGACCCCAGCAGGCCACCATCCCTGTGAATGCTAGCCATTCCTAAAGGGGTCGCAAATTGCGCCTGCCTCATTAATATTAATGAGGCATGCAATTTGCGACCCCATTAGAAATAGCAAACAGTGTCTGAGACACTGTTGTGCATTCCAATTAGCGAGTCGCAAATTGTGAGTCGCAAATTGCGACTCGCTAATTGGCGGGCTAATTGGCGGGTCGTATATCTGGCCCATAATTTCCTAAGTTCCTAAGGAAGCAACAGGTCAACTCCCTCCCAAAGAACATCTAAAAACACAAAGAAGTAGAAAAAATTAAATCACAAGAACCAAGTGCACTCAGAACATATGACAAAATACACATCTCCAGCATTTAAAAATAATGCATACTAACCATGATAATGAAAATAACAACAAAAGAATCACTGTCTAGGCAACTAACAATAATTTACTAACCCCAATACATTACAAAATATGAATGATGTATAAGATATTTAATCACACTCACTGCCGTTTACACAAGTATACCCTATACATGGAATATACCATAACACAAATGTCCCTTTGATGTTAGGGGAGGGTGATAAAGTCTGCTCTGCCGGTGGAGTTTGTGGAGTTTTTGCCCATTCTACATTACGCTTGCAACACAAAGTTCCAACAAAGCTCCACCAACTGCCGAGTGGCAGAGTTTATTCTCGCACACGACTCATAAACGTTTAGGTTGGTCAGCAAGAATTGGCATCCCCTAGACTGATTTTCGGGCACCAGAATGGCACCTGGTGAGATTTTCTCAATTTGGGCGGTTGTAGGTGGTTGCAACAATTCGCAGTGAGAAATCTTCTGCTTGAGTAGAAAATCTACTTGAGTGGCAGCAAAGAAGCAGTATCCTCTGGCGCGCTGTTTGGTGCAGTTTGTGGTGATTTTGCAGCGCGGAACAGGCTCCTGGTGCTAAATCCAGCACGAGCAGCATGATGTACAGATTTCCACCTGCTCACGGAAATTTGCGTAATCTCGCTGAGTTTATATGTAATTGAAACCCCTCAAGTTCCGTCCACCCCTATTTAATGTATGCACTGTTGCCAAACCAGCAAAGTACAAATTATAACAAATCCTTAACACTAATCAAACAAAAATACATTATTGCAATCCCCACAAAAATTCTTATTGATTTTGAACAAACTATGATTAACACTATCCTAAATGTTTACCCACATGCAGCAATGTAATGGTACTACTACCACTTCACCCAAAATATATGGAGACATACAAAAATCTACATTTGGTGCAAGATTTATCATTATTTGACACAGCGTAACGCAGCAAGACAACTTGATGCACTGCATCAAATCGAGAGGGCAGAAATGTGCCATAGTTACTAACATATAGCACATTCCTGATCTCTTCTGTAATGTGTTTCTTGCATGCCCCGTTGAAGTTTTCCCTATGTTAGCCTAACTGTGCACGTAGTAGGCCTTATTTTCCTTTGCATGTGTTACTATATAAATACCTTTGCTTTTGTGCCACATTGTACTTTCACACGGAACTTGCATATATTTTTGCATTCTATTCTTTTCCTGGGATTTAGTCTGAACACCATAGACAAAGCCAAACAACAATGCCCCTTGTTATTCTTTGTGTCCAGGCACTAGCACCTAGACATAACACAAGAATGCAGCTGTTGTTTAGGTGCACACATGTCCTATCATATAGATGAGCACACAAGCAAAATGGAATGACAGTTCTGAGACAAGAGCACTGCATCTGAGATGTAGAGCATCCATCTGTGTATGCTAAGGTGCGGGGTCTGAAAGTAATCCCAGAGATCTTTGATATATAATCATTTAGCTTCACTAGCAAGGGAGGGGGTTTAGGTTGCTCTGTCCTATAAAATTAGAGGGCTTTCCATGATATATGGATTCTTAACCCTGGTAACAGTATTTTTAGTATGCATTTGTTCTCTAATTGTGGCATGCATACTGCATTTCAGAGCAGGATAGTTTAAATAAATATGCTAATCTGCCTTCATGTCTCCTGGTTATGTTATTGTGGATGAGTACAAGTGAGAGAGCGAAAGGATGTGTCCTGTTACCACGATCCCTGAGAGGGTTGAGAGTGTTGTGTGCTGGGGTGCCAATTCACTTGTTTCTCTGGTAAGGTTAGGAGGGCAAGTGAGGCACTATTGCTAGTTGGACTCGGACTCATAGGTACTAAGGTGTTATGGTGACTCAGTCCCTACATATTCTACGGTTCTAAGCATAGTTCTGTTCTAAGAACAGAATCCCTGCAACACTGCAATCACTATATGCTGCCTAGAACCAATGCAGGCACCCTTGTGCCATGGTGCAAGGGTACCTGCGTTGCAGGCAGGATTGTTTTTGTGCAGGAAGGGACACATTCCTGCAAAAAAACAATCCTTAGAGGCTTGTTCCTCTTTCTAATTGTGCTGCAGAATGTGTGCTCAGACACTAACCATGACATTCCTACCTGCTTCCAACCAAACGTTATCACTTATTGCATGTAATATGGTAACGTAATGTTATTCTATGGGAGAGGTAGCCCTTGCAATAGTAAACAACAAATTTGAGATTTTTTCACTACCAGGACATATAAAACTTCGAAGTACATGTCCAACTTTTTAAATATGACACACCCTTCCCTGTAGGGGTGATTTATATGTATTAAAAAGAAAGGTTTCGGCCTGGAAAAAGGTGTATTTTGCCAGATAAAATGGTAGTTTTTGCAATGGCAGGCCAGGGGCATGCTTAAAAAAGCTACTTAAGTGGGTGGCACAATATGTGCTGCAGGCCCACTAGTAGCATTTAATTTGCAAGCCTAGCAACAAAAATCCAAATATGGGGAACAGGAGATAGGATTTTTTAACATTTAAGAGAAATAAACACCACGTTTTACTCCTAAAATGCAAGATGGGGAAACCCTTTCTCCTTTGTACACAGCCTATGTGCCTGCCCATAAGTGCACACAAGGAAAAAAGTACCCCCCTTCTTTGTTGGCATGCAAAACTGGTTCTGTTGGTAGCTTTCCTACCACTGGGTTTGGAGCTAGAGTGGCTTGGGAAACTAAGGTTTGCATTCACCAGGTCTCACCTTCAATTTTATTGTTGAAAGGCAGGCCCTTTACAAGTTATTGAAGTTACTGGGTCCACCTTAACTGGTCTTCTTGCAAGTGGAAGAACCATCTTCCCACATCCAGGCTATTGTTTCAGCTCTCAAAGCAGTTTTCACACCTCATGACGGTCAAGCACTGACAGGGCAGCTGCTGTCAAGTTAATGCAAATTAGCCTCCACGAGCTTCAGATAGGAAACAGGCAACTTTCTAAAAGTTATTCTTCCTAAATATGCATTAAAATTATGACTTCCCCATTAAATTGAGTCTTAGTAAATATTAGAAATCGTGTTTGAATCATACTCGAGATAGCAGAATAAATATATTAAGCTGTACTCACATTTAAACTATAGGACAGCCACTGAAAATAGCTTTCAGGCGTTTTTTACTGCAGGGACATGATAGCATACACTTTCTATGTTTTCCACTTTTAAATACCATGCACCCTACCTTGTAGGCTACAAGACCTACATTGGGGTGACTTATTAATTAATGTAAAGGGAGTTTTTTCTCCTGTCAAAATAGGTATTTAGACAGATCAGGCTGTAGGTGTAAACTGCAGCTGTCAGACAACATTGGAAGGCCTGAAGCCATCTTTTCCTTGTCAGACTAGTGGATAGCACAATAAGTGCTGCTGTCTACAGGCAGCTTTTCATTTTCCATACAATGGGTGTCGTTTCTCCACCTTACAGGAGATTTAAATATGTCAGTCAGGGACCTGCCACTTTTTACAGGTTTAGGGGTTATTTCCTCACATTACTGCAGTAACTAAATGCAAATAATGTATTTCTTTTCTAACAAATGCACAATATGGGTGAAAACTGCAAATATATATTTATAAAGAAATGATTAAAATAGTCATATCGAAATAAAATACATATTAAAAAAAGTGTTATATAAATGAAAAATAATTTTTTTTCAATCATTTTTATATATTAAAACATTGAAATATACATGGAAAATATAACATTGTTGTGGTAAAAATCTATTAATAACAATATACATGTAAATATGTATGAAAGTTTATAAAAATGCATATGCCAACATATAAATATTACAGTAAACTTTTTATTTTAAAAAGTTTAAAAACGGGAATGTGAAAACAATTCTATAGAAATATAAGATTGCAAAAAATATATAAATATATTAACTCTAATCTTAACAACGTAATCAAATTAAAACAATTATGTTACTTACACTAAATATTCCCTGTCCAAACTTAACCACAATTTATAAAGTTTGGACTTTGAGGGTCGGGGTAGACTTACTATTTCTACTCCCAACCTTACCACAATATGAGGTGGAGGTAAATGTACTATTCCCTCTCCAAACATAAAAGGTGAAGGTGTTGGATTTTCAGGTGTCGCTCTACTAATCCCACTCCAAACTTAACCACACTGGCTAAAGTGTACAGGGTTTGGGGGATTAGATTTTCTGTTACCACTCCATACTAGGGAAACTGTTGCACTTTAGGAGAATAGATGTTCAATTCCCATTCCAAATTTAAAGACATTGTGGAGAGTGTTGGACATTGGGGAGTAAGATTTAATATTTCTACTCCAAATGAAACTGTATTGGGGCAAGTGTGTGCCTTTAAGTATTGGGGCATAGATTTATTAGTTGTACTCTGAACTGAGCAAATTGGGGAAAGGGTTGGACTTAGAGCAGGCTAGATTTACTTTTCCTACTCTAAATTTAACTACTTTGTGGAAAGTTTTGAACTAGGGGAGTGGAGCAGATTTACTAATCCCACTGCAAAATTAATCACTTTGGGAAAGTGTGGGACTTTTTTTGGGGGGGTGTAGATTTATTATCTCACTCCAAACTTTATCACATTGCAGTAAGTGTGGGCCCTTGAGGGCTTACATTTACTATTCATCCATTCATCACATTTTTGGGGCGGAAAAAAAATATTTACACTACAATTGTACAATTAGAAACATCTAACACACTGATACTTACAACCACGTTACATATAAACAGCAAAAAACCCTTAAAACCAAAAAATACCAATTTCAATTGAATATAATAAAGGGTATTCAAAAACATGCTTCTAAAAACTAAATAAAAAAGAAACAATCCAATCTAGAATTCGTTTTACCTTTTATTTCTACATTTAAATATTCAATAAATAATTGAATACAATTTAAAAAGCTACAAATTACAAAAAACTAAACAATAAAGATAAAAATAATAAAACTGAATTATTTTAAACACAAAATTAATAAGTGCATAAAATGTAACTTTAAAAAATAAATTACATTAAAAACTTTCAGAACTCTTCCCACCTTTTTCTCATACTTTCAACTGCTAAAACAAAAATGTAACATATTATACATTATAACATTTAAAAAAATACATAATAAATTATTTAAAAATATAATAAACCACATTATGTACAATGATATTTAAAATCTCAATATTGCATTCACTATCAAAAAAAATATCCCGTTATACAAATTACATCACAACATTACATCAAAAGGGCGAAAGATTTTTTTTTTTGGGGGGGGGGAGTCGGGGAACATGGCGGCTGCGTGATGAGGCAGCAGCGCCTGCTAGCAGGGGAATCGAGCCGCAGGCATTGCAAATGCTCCTGACCGCGTAGCTAAGCTTACCGGGCGTGAGAGGCTGTGATGAGCTGTTCTTCAGGCTTGGCAGGCCTCCGAGATGCGGCGTCGGTCGGCTCGGAGACGCCGAGGCACGAGGCTCTGGGAGAGAGGTGGAGAGAGGCAGCCAGGGAGCTGCAACGCTGCCGCTCTGCCGGAGTGAGGTCCGGTGGCAGAGGCAGCACAAGTCGGGCTGCAGAACAAAGCTCCCTGCAGTCTTTGGAAGTGGAGGTGGCAGAAAGCAGCAACCAGTCTTCCTCTCTGGGGGACCTGAGGTGGGAAAAGTGGAAAAGTGGTACAAAGGAAGAGCGGGTAAGAAATTGGAAGTTTCGGCCTATGGAGAAAGGTGCCTCAGTGGAAGGTGAGGTCAGTGGAAGGCCCTCAAGTTATACCCTGCGTACTAGGAATATCGGGGGTGGCAAGGACGGACAGGCACCTCTTTTTCCGACGGAGACCCCTCTGTGTTCAGTTCAGGAAGCAAAGGACGTGAGTAAAGGAAGGAGGGGTCATCACAGAGGGGGTGCAAGGGGGGCGACCAGTGTTTTGCAAAGTAGGAAAACCGGTAATTCCCCATTAAAAAACAAAGGGGATAGAGGCAAAAAGCTAGCCATTCAACCAATTAAAATAACACCTTCACTCAAATCGTTCTTTCGTGTTTTGCCTAGTTTGCAGAGGAAGGGTAGCCCTGAAGGAACAATCTCTGCTAACAGTGTTTGAATGGAGGCCCCTAATGCGGATCTGAATGCTTTCGAGAGCAGTATGAGTGTAGCCCCCCTCAAACATCGACGGATGAGGTCGAAACTAACCCCGGAGGAACCCAGAAGAGCACAATTACAGTTCCCATCAGTAATAGGTTTGAAGTGTTGGCAGTAACCGAACCACCTGAGGCTGCAGAAGATCGCCATATAAGAGGGGATAATAACGATGAAAACGGAGCTGGGCCCCCGGTAGATTCATTGACAAGTATCCCATTGGGGCGAAAGAATGAAATCAAGAGTCGCTTTGAAGTCTCGGAGGCCAATCAGGTTGGCATACAAGCTTCATGCTCCGAGCTAGCACAAAAATTGGATGAGGTTGCTCCTCGCAGCAAGGCCTTGGAAGATGAAGTCGGCTCAATAAAACAGGATGTGACAAAAAATGCCACGAGATTAGTAAACTGGTTAAACAAAATCAAATGTTAAAGGACGATTTCGAGAGATTGGAGAACCATTCTCGAAGGAATAACTCAAGATTCCTGAATATCCCTGAAGCAGAGGAAGGTACAGATATGAAGACCTTCATAATCAGTTTACTTAGGAGCAAGGTCTTAAAGGATAATAAAGAAATTAATCTTGAGCAAGGGATCCAGAGAGCACATAGTGAGCCTTGTCGGCATAACCCCCAAAGGACTAAACCAAGGAAGTCTTGGTGAATTTCCTTTCGTATACTGTCAAGGAGGCAATTCTCAGTGGGGCCCTAAGAGACGGGCCTTATCATTTAAGGGGTTCTCTGTCACAATAAAATCAGACATCTGTAAGACTACAGAACAGAGGCAATGGGAGCTAGGCAACAGGATGGAGGATCTGCGGAAGCTAGGGGCTAAGGTGCAGCTAAAATTCCCTGCGATGCTTCGCATAATGTGGGATAATCAAATGTATAATTACCACACTGGCGAGGATGTTGATGCATTAATTGATTCAATAAACAAGAAAAAGGAACTTACTAAAAATATAAGCAGATGATTACGGGTCGTCAGGAGGTCGGAGGAAGGAATCTGGAGATGCTGTTGCCCGGAAATTTGTTTATTGACTTTTGTTTACTTGCTTATATTTTCCCAATAGGCAGCCCATAAGGCATTTTCATGCCTTCTAAGATAGGGAGGGTGCCCCCGGGCTGGGTTTATAGGGAGGGTTGGGATGGGGGGGGTGGTGATGGTACACGTGTAGGGAGCAGAATGATAAAAACAAAAAAAAAGTCCCCAATATCACTTAGACAGGAATATCTATGTATGCTGAATTTGGAATGGGTGGTGAAATTTGACTGGGTGGATGTTGGCTAAACTGGGTAAAGTCATTGATATCCTCACTTGGAATGTGAATGGTCTCAAGTCTCGAGCCAGGCAGCGGGTGGTGATGAGGTATCTCGAGGAGAGTCAGGCCCATATTATGTCTTGCAGGAGACCCACCTGGTGGTAAGTGAGAGTAAGGAACTATTACGTAGGCATGGTTGGGTCCAGAACTTTTTAGCTTCTGACCAAGAGCAATGCTGTAAGGGGGTTGTGATCCTAATAAGAAGGGGCTCTGGAGTGGAGGTTAAGTATTCTAGAATGGATAGTTCCGGTAGATGGGTTCTAGCTGGAATGAAAAGTGTAGATTTTGAATTCATCTGTGTTGGATTTTATGGTCCAAATGAGGATGATCCACAGTATTTAGTGGAATTGGACTTTAAGCTAGTGGAGGCATCGGTTCTGCTGATTTTGGGTGGGGATTTTAATATCTTGTTCGATCCCATTTTAGATCGCTCCACACAGAGGAATGGTGCACCAGCGCCTAAAACGCAAGGAGCTCTTAAGAATATGATGCAAGATTTAGGGCTAGTAGATGCATGGAGACATCTAAAAGGGCAATCAAGAGGGTATACTTACCATAGCAAAAAATATAGACATTACTCCAGATTAGATTATTTCTTGGTGGAAAGGGGTCTAGCTGTGAATATAAAAAAGATCATACACCATCCAGTTCATATTTCGGACCATTCCGCCGTTATATTCATGTTACAGGTTCCGGGTAGTAAGCCCAATATTAGATGGACTTTGAAGCATACTCTCCTCCTAGATGAGGAGGTGGTGCCACCCTAAAATAGGCTACAGCTGAGTATTTCTTGATCAACACCGGTTCAGCCTCTCCGGGAATAGAGTGGGATGCTTTTAAATCATATATTCGGGTGGTACTAAAAAGTATCGGTTTCTCTAAGGAAAGAAAAGAAAGGGCAGAATTGGTAGGTATGGAAAAAGAAGTGGATATTCCTCAGGCTTCTGTACAAACCTCAAGGGGTGGGGAAGATATGGAGAGGCTGCTAAAAAGTATGAGACAGTTTGAGTATGGGGAGCAAGCTGGGGCATGACTGGCTTGGAAAACCAGGGTAGAGAGATCCAGGAATACGATCAAAGAATTGCTGGGTCCTCAGGGCGGGGTACTAGGGAATTGGGAAGATATGCAGAACCATGTGGTATCTCTTTTTGCATCGCTATATACGGAAGATATATTTCCAGAACCCCAAAAGCTTAAAGATTGGTTGGGGGAGATAGGTCTTCCTGTATTGACTAGAGAGGGAAAGGAGTGCATGGAATCCCTGATTACCCAGGAGGAGATTAGAAGGCCAATGACTAGAGCCAAGAGCGGGAATGCTGCTGGTCTCGATGCTATTCCATCTGAGGTCTACAAACTCTTAATAGAGGAAATAACTCCAGTTTGGGAGACACTGTTTAATTTGGTGTATAAGGAGAGGACGCAGGTACGTGGGTCGTGGAGGGAGGCTACTATTGTCTTGATCCTAAAACCAGCTAAAGACCCCAGGAAGGCAGAATCGTACCATCCGATATCCCTGCTTAATACAGATTATAAGGTTTTTGTCAGTATTTTGGCAGGCAGATTGGCCAAACTGACACCCCTGGTTATACATCCCGATCAGAAAGGATTTGTTCCAGGGAGGCAGATCCAGGAACTTACTCAGCAATTGATTGGTAGCATAGATCTTGCTACTGCTCACTCCATCCCCTTGGTAGTAGTCACAATGGACGCCGCTAAGGCCTTCAATCATGTCTGCTGGGCCTATTTGTGGAAAGTTTTGACGATAATGGGTTTTGGCCCCTGTTTTATTTCTACGTTGAAAGCTTTGTATGAACAATCATCAGCCAGGATCCTTCTCAATGGCTTGCTTACTAGAGGCTTTAGGATTTCTAGGGGCACACAGCAGTGCTGATCCTATTTCCCCATTGCTGTTCGACATTAATATCGAACCATTTGCTCAGGTACTGCGACAAGATGCTCAGGTTATTCCCTTTAGTTCAGGCGCCTGTAAAAACAAGGTCGCATTGTATGCGGATGACCTGGTAATTTATACTTCGGAACCGGTCTTAACCATTCCTAGGGTAGAAAATTTTGTCTACTATCTGGCTATTTGGTTAATAATCCAAAGTCCAGGATAATGTGCTGGAATGTCCCGAATTGGAGAGGAGTAGTACAGAATGATCTCAGATATCTGGGAATAAGCATAATAAAACCATTAGAGAAAATCCCAAAGTATAATTTGGAGAGGGTAGTAAGGGAGGTCGATATATCACTAGCTAGATGGAAAAACCTGCCCATGACCATATATGGGAGAGTGAATCTAATTAAAATGGCGATACTCCCTAAGCTGACGTACCTTTTTAATTGTTTTCCTCTGACGTTCCCCATGTCTGCGATTGAAAAGATACAGGGGAAATTATTCAGTTTTGTCTGGGCATCAAAGGGAGCCCGTCTTGCCTGGAAGAAATTGCAGCGTAAGCTTGAGAAAGGTGGACTGGCTCTCCCAGATTTAAAGTTGTATTCTATGGCCTTTCAGTTTAAAAATTGTAGAATCCTTCTTGGCTAGCTGGGGCCCTCAATATGGCGGGGGGGGGGTTACTGGAAGAAATGATAAGGGAGTGGGGCTCTAAAGGTTTTTTATATAAGTGTGGGGCAAGGAAGTTCTTCAAGAGAGTTAGGCTAAAGATCTTAAAGGCAGCACTAACTCTTTGGCTGGGAGTAAGGAAGATGCTAGGAATGGGCTACTTTTCAGATTTCTCCCCAATCTGGGACTCACCAGGTATGCCTGAGTGCCTTCAAGATTGGCTGAGTCTTCCATTGAGGAGGGCGTGAATTGAAGTATGGGGGATCTCCTGACAGTGCAGGGTATGTTGCTGGTGGCAAAAACGGGTGATTCCCTGTCAAGATTCAAATACCTACAGTTGTCATCTTGGGTGGCTGCCAATGCACAGGAGATCAGAGGAATCTGGGAATTCGATTCGAAACTACAGGACGAGGCCCCTAAGAAAAAAGAAGTTGCTGATTGGCATTGGACTCTCTATAATTTCTTTACAATTAACAGGTTATACTGGTCGCCCCAGAAGTTAGCCAAGCTTATTCTAGAACCGATCCCAAGATGCTGATGTGGCTTGTTAAGAGCCGACGACCTACATATGTTTTTTGAATGCTCAGAACTACAGGTGTACTGGCAGGATTTCGAGAAAGTTGTCAACGATATTCTTGGGCTGAATATTACTGTGAGCTCAACACTGGTACTGATGGGGTTAGAGGACCGCCCCAGTCAGCCCATATCGGTAGTCAGGAGAGCCCTTTTGTTTTATTTGATGCTTTTAGCCAGGAGAGAGATATGTAAACGATGGACGAATCCCCTCCCCCCCCGGGGCGCTATTGCCTGCAGGCAGTCAGAACCATATGCAAAATGGACATTGGCGTTGGGGGGGCTCTAGTAGTAGGATTTGGGACCATTTCCAAAGATGGTGTGGAACTGTAACGTCTTAAGGAGATGTCCTATGATTACACCTGCACAGAACCAGTAACCAGGAAACCGGTAGGACTGGATCAGCAGGGCCAGAGTCCTAATTGCAATTGGCCTGAGGTTGGAATCAGTCACACACTAAGGCCTGGGTTTTGCAGACATTGGTGATATGAGGACAAGAAAAAAAAACATTACATCAATATATTAATGACTAACAAAGTTTTTGACACAATATTTAGTTGATACATTGTGTTGGTGGCCTGAGGGTTGGGCAATATGCCTTGTAACAAGGTGAAGTGAGATGAGTTTAGGGGGTATGTTGGGTCACACAAGCCGGGTGTTATTGCTACACGATGGTCAACTATCCTAAAACATTCTTGGAATCAAGCATAGTTATTTCAAGGAATGTTTGCTTCCTATGTGGATTCTTTAGGTTTTCATGTTATTCACCTCCTTGGATTTTTACACAATATTAAGCAGGGAAATCAAGAAGTATGACAATTAACAATTATCCAGTGGTGCTGGGGACCTTTTCCTGTCAAGTTTTTGACAAGGTCATTAGATTTGCACAGCATGCTGCTGAGGTGTTTCTTGGAATATTCCAGTTTCTGGCTAATTGTTCACTCTGGTTTTCTCTTTCCAGAGCAGGACATAATTTCCCCATTGTTAGGCATATAGATTACTCCACCCCTTCACTTATTGAATCATTAAACTAATGTTGGTATTTCTCTAAAGTGCTAGTACTAATTATGCAGCACAACAATTCTGTCACAGCTCATGGTTCACTCCAGTTTCAAAGATCCTTAAAAAGTTGGCAACTTCTTTTCTGTACTTAGTTGTAGACCATACTTCATTTTCTAAGTCTATATTCCTTTCTTGCTTTAAACCATGTTTTAGAAGTGAACATTAGTTTGAAACCTTTGGAGTATCCATCCCACATCCTTTCACCACTAAATTCAAGTTGTACTTTCATTTCTGATATTGATATCAGATCCTTTGGGGGCTGCAGGGAAGAGGTACAGCCTGACCCCCACCACCCTCAGGTAATCCAGGCAGAGAAGCTGATGCTCCTCCTAGATAGAATCAACATATGCCCCACCCTCAGGCAACTTCTCCACCCCTGAACCACAACCTGCTAGGCCTGCCAGCCCACCTCAGATATTTACCACCTGCCACCAGCATGTAGTCCATATATGTATTAAATTACCTGGAATTCGGGAAAATCTGCACAAAAGGACCTGGTAATTCTGGATCCAGAAGGTTATTCCCTGAAGGGAACTTGTGATCCTCTTTATCTAACTGCGAGACACCAGCTAGAATCTTTAATTCCGGCCCTGGCATCTTCCTGCTGAGATAACAGCTAACTCATAATGGAGGCATTAGTCTATGTTTTGGAGGTCAGTATCCTCCAGCAGGGCAAGGTCCAAGGCTGAAGCCAGTGAGTGTCCTTGAAATAAGATAACTCATCCTTGAGATCCCACTAAAGCTGTTGGTTTTAATGCCAAAAGGTCTGAGCCTGACAAAGCTGGATTTCATGCCCATCTAGGTCACTTCTTTACTGTGATATATTTGGTCCAAGGCTTTACCTTCAAATGTAGTTACTTTTTTGTTTCTCCACATTTGTCAGTGTGACAAATACTTTTGTAGGTATCTTCATTCTCAACCTCATATTTAGAATAATGCAAAAATAAGCATCAGTGACAAACCTACTTTATGAGTTAATTAAAAGGCAAATGGTCCGAAATTCATCGGCCAAACATTTTAAAAAATGGAGGTCACCTATTGGTTTTAGAAAAAAGCATTTCTATGTTTAGCTTTTCCAGAACAATACGTTTGGCGCAGGCAACATTGATTAAAATTATTCATTCATAATTGGAAATGCAAATATAAAATCGGATACACATTTGAAAACTATGCGGAGCATATTCTCAAGGACTTATCGCCGAGTTAGCGGCACTTTATCGCAGCCAAAGTGGCGATAAATTCATCGCACCATTCACAAGCTGGTGCTAACAGCCGATATCACCAGTTTCCCTGCGATAGCAGCCGCAAAAAACATCGCCACGGATGACACCGGCAACTAACGCTAATGAGATGCAGAGTAGGCGTTCCCGTGCAAAAAGCCGCAAAAACACCACTCCGCAACATTCCCAATGACCAGCCAGATCGGCGATAAGATTCAAAAACATGCGATAAGGCGCGTTAGCAGCAGGGATTTAACACCTGCTCCTACCTGGTGCTAAGTCGGACGACAACCTGCACCATAAAAGGGAGCCCACTCCACAGCCACACCAGAAGAACAACAGATGCCATGGAGCTACTGATCATGCAGCTCAGCGCCCCAAGAGGGCCACAACACCCACCGCCACCACCGCCAGGACCCCCACCCCTCCCAGGACCCACCCCCCGGACTACCACAGAGGCAGCGCAGACAAAGACACCGGACCTTCCGAAAACGCACCAGCCTCGGATACTTAATGCCAGAGTAAGTCATTGCCCACTACAGGCTCAAAAGGACAACCATCCTCCGCATCCTGACCCTCATTGCCCACAGGCTGACGGCACCAACACAGCGGAGAACCAACATCCCTCCGCAGACAAAGCTGCTGGCCGTGCTGCTTCTGTTGGCCTCTGGGACCTTGCAACCAACAACTGCCATAGTCAGAGGAGTCTCACAGCCAGCCCTGTCAAAGTTCCTCACAGCTGTCTTGGATGCCATCATCAGCTTGGTACCCCAGCAACTTTACTTCCCACACACTGCGCAGGAACAGCTGGAGATCAAGCAAGGCTTCTACGCCATAGCTGGCTTCCCGCATGTGTTGGGGGCAATTGACTGTACACATGCACTCCTCGTGCCCCCTGCCGCCGCTGCACACAATTACCGCAACAGGAAACACACGCATTCCATCAATGTGCAGGCAATAGTGGACCACCGGGGACTCTTCACCAATGTCGTCGCCAACTACCCAGGCAGTGTGCATGATGCCTTCATCTTCCAACAGTCCATCATCAACCAGCGCTTCCAGGATGGCACCTATGGAAATGCACTGCTCGTCGGTAAGTACCAACGGAACACACCACACACCTCAACACCACAATCAGACAACTCACAACTCTGGGAATGGACACGTCACAAAATCACTTACAACATGACAACCAACACCCCCACATTCCAGCCACGACAACACAACTTACTGTGGCAACCTGGGCTAGCCATCTACACAAGCCATCAACGGCATGGCACCTGAGCCACACAATAGCTGAATGTGGGGAGAGGTGGGAACCCGGCATGTGCGAAGGAGGCAAGTGACCCATGAATGTGAATCTACACAATGCCAAGTGTGGCGTGGATGTGCTGGACAGACTTGAGTATGCAGACCACAGACACTTTCATGTCGACATACACCGCTGGTGTCTGCAGTGTACTGAACAGTGGATGCAATCATGTAACCACAGCCAGTGGGGAAGAATGCGGAAATGTAGCTTGTTACGTCCCCCCCTGTAAGCGTGAGTGGAGTGGGCTGGCCCGGCATACGCCAGGCCAGCGTAGGGGTGTGAATAAAAAGCCTGTTACTCTGGGCTTGGTTCTCTTCCGGAAAGGCCAACGTGTCTGCCAAGGCGGCGCCTCTCACCCCGCCACGAGGCCGACGCCGTGAGCGGGGGTGCCTGCGATCCTGTGCGCCTGCTGCACCCCAGGCCGCTGGTCCCAGGACCCGTCTTGCCCGCCCCAGCGCACCCAGGCCTCACTGCTCACCTGCCGACACCGGTGTTTGTCAAAGAGGGCCCACCACGTGCCCGTGCAAGCTCCAAGCCCGAGGCCCGCGACCATGGCAGCCTCCTCAGACCATCACAGCTTCCGCGACACAGGCCCCCATTACTCCTTTCTCATTGACGTACTCCACCGCTGCCTCCGGCCTACACTGCGGTCCAGTAGATCACACATTTGGAACTGAGTCTTGATTATGCAATGGCAGAGTACATACGTTTATTGCAGATTTTATATCACTGTACTCCCTACGATGTGGTGCCACCAACTCTGTGCATAGCATTAAAACGACACATGTCTGTGGGCCCTTGCTGACTACTGCCTTCGGCCTACGCTGCGGCCCAGCACCGCGGGGTCACCTGTGTACTGCCTACACTGTGGCCCGCAGGCCTCACACCGATCCAATACAATCCGTACCAGGCAGGACACGGCATCGTCGCAGGCTGCACACATGCTCAGCTCTGGTGCTACTACCTCCGTCAACCACAAATCATCGCCACATGGCATTCCAACGTCGTGTGTGAGAGTACCAGGAGAAGCTGCCTGAACAGCGGTTGGCCCGCGCTGACCGCTGCCTCCGGCCTACACTGCGGTCAAGTAGGTCACACATTTGTAACTGAGTCTTGATTTTACAATGGCAGAGTCCGTATCATTGCACGCTAGGAGAGGAGTAAGAGGAAGACGCGATTCAGTCCGGATGAAAAACAGGATCCTCGTTACGGAGGTGACCGAACACCACCAACAACTGCCCTGGTGCCACTGACTCTGTGCATCGCAAGCCAAGGACACGTGGCTGGGGGCCCCTGCTGACCTCTGCCTCCGGCCCACACTACGGTCAAGTAGGTTACACATTTGGAACAGAGCCTTGATTTATTTATGGCAGAGTTTATACCATTGTACAGGCCTCATCGCAGACTGCAACCACTTTCAGCTCTGGTGCCACTAACTCTGTGCCCCGAAATTCATGGACACCCTCTGGTTGAACTTTGGTGGCGTCTGAGTCTATGGCCTGGGGGTTGTCTTCATCATCATGTAGCTGATACTGACTTGGTGACAAAAATGAGTCTGTAGCATTCATCTCCTCCATATTGCCTGTGCCTGCTTGGTACTGCCCTCTGTATCATGCCCTGGAAGAACACCTTCCACTGTCCCCCAAAACCCCCCACGACATTCACCTTGGACATCGACGGGGACCCACTCAGCTCTCGTGCCCCTACCTCAGTGCACCGGTAGTCACCGTCCTGTGGCGGTGTTCCATGTGCCGGCCGCTGTGCATCCGGGGCCACTAACTCCATGCAGCTCAAGTCATGGACCCTTGCTGTTTGAATTGTGAACTTCTGATTGTCTGATCACTGTTGTAGTTGTTGCCAGCACCAACCACCCGTTGAGGGCTAGCTCACACTCACCCACACCCATCCAGCACAGGCGTCACTGTACATGTGACCCTGGCAATAAAAGGGGCCGGGCACACGTGCCCGTAGCCAGTTCCACAAACTAAGTGTGTCCGTGTGGTCCTTGTGTATGCATGAGGGACCCGGGCCCTACCACATTGCATTGTGCTGTGTACAGCGGACGCAACCATGTCACCTCAGGCAGTGGGGGAGACCTGGGACATGTAGCTGTGTCACACCCCCCTGTGGGCGTTGCTGGAGTGAGCTGGCGTACTACAGTCCAGCGTAGGGGTGTGGATAATCACCCCGGGGCTCTAGGCGTGGTTAAGTGTTGTGCTTGCCAATGAAGTACCTAAGGCGTGTGTCTCTGTTGTAGTGTCGGCGCCACCCGTCCCGCAATGGACAATGTTGCGATGTGGCATGCCCCCGGAGTGCGGGCTCGGCCAAAGGGATTAATGGATGAGCGCAAGCCCGCTCGAGGTCCGGGATCATACATGCCAACTGTTGTGTGTGTGTCGCTATTACCGCAGCATAGGCCAAAGGTATTGCCTAGACCGCATCGCGAGTTCAGCCAGCCATGAACTCTACATCTGTGTCCGCCCTATCCTTACCATAGGCCTACACACACGTGGCCGCCCACCTTCAACGCACAACATCACAGTGTCGTTGTCAGGCTTGTGGACATGCGCAGACAGGCATGACGATGGTGTGCCGTGGGAGTGCAAGTGATGCAACCGCGCAGCGCACACAAGTAAATGGGCTCGGGTGAGGGAGGAGCAGCAGTGAGGCTACGTTGTACACATTGATGGCACTCATTTGCTACAAGCAGTACATGTCAGACAGTAATCACTATGACACACATATCACACGCCAATGAACTAGTGAGCCTGCCTACACATCATGCAGAACCAACTGTTGACTCATGTCTCTCTGCACTGTCACAGGTGATCAAGGATATGCACTCTGCCCTTGGATGATGACACCCCTCCGAGCCACGAACACACAGGCCCAGAGGCAGTACAATGCGGCCCACAAACGCACCAGGGGCATCGTGGAACGCACATTTGG
The DNA here is from genome assembly GCA_963921515.1 of Calotriton arnoldi. Taxonomy (NCBI): domain Eukaryota; kingdom Metazoa; phylum Chordata; class Amphibia; order Caudata; family Salamandridae; genus Calotriton; species Calotriton arnoldi. The sequence continues at coordinate 1,452,903 of CAWUFW010003745.1, read as the reverse complement.
CGTGTTGAAGTCACGTTTCAGGTGCCTGGACATCACAGGTGGGAGGCTCCTGTACAGCCCAGGCATCGTGTGCAAGATGATCATTGCATGTTGTATGTTGCACAACATATGTGTACGCACCAATGCCCCATGGTTACGAGTGCCAGATGCACCAGATGATGATGAGGAAGATGAGGCAGGTGGACCACACCCCACTGCAGCTGCAGCAGGAATAGCCCATAGGAACACCATCATTGACAATTTCTTCACATGAGGACGTCACATTGTGGCAGTCCTTAGCAATCATGAGACAGTACAAACTGACCACAGGCACAGCATGTGCAAATAAATTCTTTTCGACACACATTCCCTGAGTTTCTGTATGTGTGCTGCAGTGTGGCACGGGGATCAGGGATCAGGGACATGATCCTGACTCATTGTGGGTGTGCAGTGTGCTCTACTTAATTGTGCATGTGTGCCATTGTGCCCATCTCCCCCCTTGCCCCCAGTCCCTGGTCGGTACTCACCCTGATGATGTTGTGTCAGGTCATGTTGAGCAGTGTCCCGATCCACGACTCCTGGCACCGTATCCCGACTGATGACTGTGGCCACCATTTTCTCAATGTCATCCAGCTCCTGGTGTGCCGCTGGTCCCCCACCTCCAATCTGCATTGCTGCTTTCATGTTGGCATCGGGTTTCTTCTTGGTTTTGCCCTTCACATCATTCCAGCGCCTGTTGACCTTTTCCATTGTCCTCCTCGACGCTCCGACTGCATTCACGTTGTTCAAGATGTGTTGCCATATTTCCGTTTGTGTGGCTGATGACACAGTGGAGGTGACGGACAGTTGTTGGTAGTTTCCTGTCACCTCCGTGACGATGATCCGGTTTTCCAGCGGACTGCCCCATCTTCCTCTTCCTCTTCTCCTTGCCCTTCCCCGGCCCCGGGGGTCCTGGCTGGTCGTCTGTGGGGCTTGTGGGGTTCACGTTGTCCTCTGCACTGGGTCCGGGTGCGTCCATGGTGCTACGCAGTTGCATTTTTTTCTCTTGTTTTTTTTCTCTGCTTTTATAGTGCATTTTCCCGCATGTCGCGTGGGAATCACAGGCCTGTCGCTGGTTATCGCTGCGTTTTGTTTCGCGATTTGGGACTTCGCAACTTTTTGGGCGTTCGTGTTTCGCATTTTTACGGCGTAACGTTAATTTTAACACGGGCATTTGTCGCGTTGACGTGTGACTATCGCATGGTGCCGCCGGGTTGGGAATACTGCGTTAACACGGTGTTGTTTTCCTGCGATAGACTGCGATGTGAGAAGTTGCGTTAAGCTAATTTGGCGATAGTTAACACACGTTCTTGAGAATATCCCCCTGCAGCTTTTAAAAAAATACATGATTGATTCTTCAGTGGGTCACGAGTACAACTTTTCCTTTTGATTCTAATTTTATTTGTTTATCTTTAGTCAGTGGAAACGTTTTTTCTTGGTTACTGTATAGCACTGTCACAGTGCATTGAGGCATAATATGGTAGCTTTAAGTTAAATTAAACATTTTCAAAGTTTTCCAAACGATCACCAACTGCTGTGACAGAGGTGTTGCTGTAAAGGTCAATGTTAGCTCTTGTTGACCAGTGTCTTGCAGTTGTGCCTCATACCTGCCAACCACTATGGCTGATGCTCAATTTGTGCCACTAATATGAAAGTAATATTTAGTACGAAACTCAAATGAAGGCACGCAATACACACTACAACACGAACTGTATTTTTTAATACCTGGTTGAAAGGATTTAAGTCTTGTCTTTAATTCAAGATGGTGAATTTCATATCAAGTGGACACATCACTTGGTATTGCAATAATACCTACAATAGAAATAGAAAAGAAATGGAATTCATCCTCTAAAAACTTACAGCAAACAGCAATTCAGAAAACTTTTTAGACATCCATGGTAAAAAGTAAATGAAACCGTCAAGGGCATGGAAAATATGGAAACCATGATTATAATAAAAATTCAAGGAAATCGAAAGAAATAAAAGTGAAAGGAAAGTAATAAATGAGCTTTTAAAACACAGTGAATTTTCCATCTTAGTTGCAGGACTGTACTTTATTGAACATTTTTCATAAGGTCAATCAAATATTGGCGCTGTGCAGAGTAAGAAATCTTGACTCTCAAAATGCAGGCGGATTATGAAATAGTGGATATAACGATATCTTCAACTGCCAATTTTCTGTTACTTTACGACGATAAAACATTTAAAAGTGCAGAATCTTTATTAATAATAAAACTATGTTGAATATTGCTTATCTGACAAAAAAACTTTATGTAGTCTGAAAGGTATTTGGGGGCATATTATCAAGAACGGCGTTAAAATTATCGCCGGTTTAGTGGCAGAAAACTGCTGTTAAAGCGGCGATAATGGGCTTGATAATATACCCTTGAGAATTCCAATAGAAGTCCATGTTCTGGTGTGAACATGGGCTTCTATTGGAATTCTCAAGGGCATATTATCAAGCCCATTATCGCCGCTTTAGCGCTAAACCGGCGATAATTTTAACGCCGTTCTTGATAATATGCCCCTTATTCATTAAAAATTAATCAAATGGTTTATGTTTAAGGCAGTGTGTCATTCTCATATCATAAGCGTGCCTGATTTGCGATTTTTGGTATAATGCTAACAAGTCCATCGTGCTTGCATCTATGGTTCATTATTAGCCTACTAAAGTCTCAGCTACCAGGGACAAAAGATAGGCTGGTTGCCAGCATCAAATGGCCCCCTTTTGCTATTTGGGTAGTACAAAAAAGTGAGCCACATCTGAAAATCGAGCAAATCTGAACATTCTAGGTGGTCTGCGAGGCGAGCAGGATAACATACATTTAAGCCAGATAGAGGCAAAGTTTGCGTTAATTTTATGGAATTGTACTAGTGACGTCATTATTCGAACGATGTCCAAAACCCTTTTGTGATTATGAATCCTGCGATTTGTAAAAATCAAAGGATTTGCAGCCACAAAAGAACCTTTTCGTGATGTACACGATCCCTTTTATGAGTCAGAAAATTATTTCCGACTCATACAATGACTTTTGCCATCCTTTCTTTCGCAAATAGGAGGGGGCGTATAAGGGCACCCACTCTGATTTGCAATTTGGAAAGGAACATATCAATGGTTTGTAACTGCAACTTCACTTGCAACTCATTGATGGGATACCAACCCCCAGGTTTAGGTGGTAACTGATTCACAAAGGGGGCCTCGCACTTTGTGAATTATGTCAGTGACCTCGGGTGGAGGAGGCAGTGGTCCTCCAGAGAACCATTTTAAAAAACAGAAAGCAGAGCTGAGCACAAGGGTGAATAGCATAGTACTTCTTTCCTTTTTTCCTATAATTAGAATGGCAACTCTCTCTCATCTCACTTAATTAAAAAACGCACCTCAGCATATGGTGTGGGTTATATCAGGAACAAATATACCTTGTATAACTCTGTGAAATATTTCTCAGCACTGACTGCATATGGACACAGGGACTTATTAACAAGACCAGTGTGCCGCAGGAAAGTCACATTGCCTGACGTTTCGGCGGTGCTCTGGGCTTACCCATATCTACGAGGCCACGGAAAACCACCCTGCGTGGCTTTACATGGCCTCGTAGATGTGGTGTAAGGCAAGTCAGCGCAAGTCGCTGCGTTGCCTCGCGCTGCGTGGGGCAGGCATGCCATGGGCAATGCAGTGGGTGTTCCCACTCTACGCCTATGGTTTTTGACACAATCCCAGATTTACAACATAGTGTAAATCTGAGAATGCGTCAAAACTGTGTGCCTGCCCAGGGCAGGAGCACTGGTTGTTTTTGTGTAGGAGGGTCTCCCTTCCTGCACAAACATAACCCTATTTCAACACAAGCACCCTTGCATCATGGTGCAAGGGTTCCTGCATTGTTGCATGGCAGCCTTTTGTGCGCCAGAGCTGTGAAAGAGGACAGGAATGTTCCGAACTCATAGATATGGTGCATTCCTGACCTTTTCTTTTGACGCAGGGCAGCGCAGCAAGAAGCCTTGCGGTGCTGCCCTGCATCAAAATATTGTAAATGAGGCCCAAATTACTGGCCACTTAGGGCATATCAAATGAATTTATTGCAGTCTCTAGGTGAAGGCCTTTGAAAAATGGCAGGCAAGCGATATTGTGTGGTGTGAGGAGAGGCAAAGGAGGCAGCCAGACGCAGAAACTGTATGGCATAGGCCTGGGGTGATTTGATCTCTCAGAAAATATTGTGCCATGGGTGGGGGGGAGTTGGAGAAAGTGGACTGGCCAGGAAACACTTCAGCTACTAAATCTAGAATATCCTTGGGGTGGGCTGCATGTTCAGAAGTCACCACCCTCCAGAAATTGGTAAATAGCAGTAGTGGATAGGAGCATGAGCTAGGGCTGGGAGGCACTGGATAACAGCATTGCAAGTGAAGCACTGCAGACAGATATATGCTTGTCATACATCTCCTCCTCCCTGAACGTGGATAGCTACTAGGGACATTTGAGAGAACTCTCGCAATGGCTTCTCCATTCTGCCTGTGTGTGTGGCTTAAACACCAATGGCATGAACACCCTATGTGAGCTACCCAGAAAGAGGTAGTGGGCAGTGGATTGGTGAGTAAACAGAAACCCCCTACACTTTCATTATTAATTGGCTGTAATATTATCCTTGAAATAAATGTATATGTTTATATTGGTCTTAATATGATCCTGTTTTCAAGTTGACCCTTTCCTTCAAAGCACTCTTCCTGCCTATTGCCTCTTCCCATCATTCGCCTGATGTGGAATTCCTCAAAATGCAAATAGACTGTGGGCGTCCTCCTGGCCCTCCAGGGAACTGCTATCTGGAGCCTCTCTATTGCCTGTTGGCTCCCAGGATGCTCCAGATTGTCACACTGGTCCTGAAGACTCCTTTCACCATCTGATGGGCTCTCCTCTAACTGTTGCCTCGCTACTGCCTTTCCGTCTGTCCTGCTCCCTTCTGTTGGTTTCCTGCTGTTGGCATTCCTCTGTTCTTCCACGGGTTGAATGTTCTCAGGGGCATATTCACAAGGAGCTATCGCAGAATTAACGGCACTTTATCGCAGCCAAAGTCGTGATAAATTTACCTCCCCATTCACAAGCCGGTGTTAACAGCCCACAGCACCAGTTTACCCGCGATAGCAGCCGCAAAAATATCGCCACAGAGGACCCTCGCAATTATCGCTAATGAGATGCAGAGTAGGTGTTCCCGTGACAAAAGCCGAGACAACAGCACACCTCAACATTCACAACGACCAGCCACATCCGCGATAAAAACACAAAACAGGCGATAAGGCGCGTTAGCACCAGAAAATCTACACCTGCTCTGACCTGGTGTAAAGTCCGACGGCAGCCAGCACCACAAAAGGGAGCACAGCCCAGAGCCACAACCGAAGGGCAACAGATGCCATGGAGCCACCCATCATGCGGCCCGGACACCCAAGAGGGCCACAACACCCACCAACACCACACCCAGGCCCGCAACTCCCCCCCTTCCCCGGGACCACCCCTAACCCCAGACTAAGAAATTGCACACCAACACCACGAATCCCAAAACAAAAATTTTGCCTGATGTCGCACAAGCAGGAAAATAAACATACATGCGTGGCCAGAAAATGGAGAATCAGTCATACAGCAATGCAATCACCAACACAAAACACCATACAAACAAAAGCAGAAACAACCCTTAGGATGAGTCCTAGCTGCTCCTCACGGGACAATCCGTAGCACACAGCCTGGAAGACCAAATCCAAGAGAAGAAGTTGTGCCATGCGCCCAACAAAGGAAAGAGAGGGAGAGAGCGAGGGAGAGAGACGGAGTGAGATAGCACAAGCAGTGCAAGGCCGCTCGGGCACCTGGCTCCACATGCCAACATGTGTGTGTGCATCGCCATCCGTACACCATGAGCCCAAGGCCATGTCCCAATCTCAGCGCCAAACCCACATCACATTCCGAAAACGAAAGTAGTAGTCAGACAAACATCAGGGATGAAAGCACCATTGTCCCAATGCAGAATGCGGGAAGACACCTGCACCTCTGACCTTGGTCCAGAACACGCCTGGAACACCCTGATAGACATGCAATGGCAGATGGGGACAACTCCCACACCACGCATTTCGCAAATGAACCATCCGAATCATCCACAGCCCACACACAGATGCCCCTGCCTGTGGTACCCCCGCATGGGAAGCCCTTGACACTCACGGAAACAGCAACCCATAACCCACAACGTTGCACACACATTCGAATCATTGCTCAGAGCTGTGGCATATCCTCCACACAACTGCCGCAGTCCAGAAGAGTGCCTGTTCACGAGACGCACCAACGCAATGGCAGGCCATACCGGGTACATGCACAACCCCCATCACGTGGAACAGTACCGTGCACGTATGCTGCATTTACTGGGCACACTGCCACTGGCAGTGCTGCGGATCAGTTACAGGCTCAGCTTCCGCATTGCCCACGTCACCTGCATCCAGCCCTGGTTCCACTGCCGAACATGCACATTCGAGTGTCCCATGGATGTCTGCCTATCCAACACAACTGTTGATGAATTGGACTATGACTCGTGTCTGCGCCCCCTGTTGGATCATGAACAGGAGTGTAACCCAGACAGCCATGCATGGGATGCCTTGACATACTGCGCATGTATTGGTAGTTGTGCATGGGAGATAGCACAATTTCTCGTGTGCAGTGACCACATCGAGGCGTTCCCCTATTGGGCTGTGTTGCGGATCGGTGAGACGGCGTGGGCTGAGCACACCTGCCTGGACCACCTAATGGACTGGCTTACCCTGGTGTTCCTTGAACACGACAATGACGTACTATTGGAACACATTGCACATGAAGCTGCACGGGCATTCATGGACGAGTAACTACGTTCCTGCAGCCACATCTGATTGCCACCCACAGCACATGGCCCAACAACTTGTTGCATCGTGGGGATTGCTCACATATCCCACCACAACAGAGGACACGCCTGCCAACGTTCGGGCTCTGGATGCATGTGCGTGGAATAACGCGTGTGTACACACACCTGTGCAAGGCGACGCAGGTCCATGGTCAGAGCAACATAGCATCGTCTGGCAACATTGCCAATTCGGACACACTGCTGGGTGAGAGCACACACATGGCAAATGTAGCACGACATGTGAACCTGTCGGACCCTCACACCTGATCACTGTCGGCAGAGCAGATAATGGGCGCACCCCGGAGGCAGAGCACCATGCAGACCCCACGTGCAGTGAGTCGTGCACCCTCACACGGGGCAATGTGCAGACGCCAAACAACACATGACTCGTCCAGCAAGGCAAGGTGGGCTGTGAGCGTTGCCATCCGTGATGAATGTTGTCCATTTCAGCCCCACCATCATCTGAACCTCGACATGTACCCATGCTGCGTGTAAGTGTCTTAAGCATGTCCCTGCCTGTTGTGGCCGTTGCCTCGTCCATACTGACACGCACATGCCAATAAAGCCTATGCCACTCCACTGGTGTCTAACTGTGAGGTGTGTTGTTTAGATTGTCCACTCGTGTGCCACAATGAGCCTCGTCACAACACAGGGAGGAACTGACTGATGCATGTGCAATGGGGGTGTGTCCCTTTGGCAAGCTCCGCCTCGGTGAGCCAGACATTGTTTTTGGATAGGTGCTGGACGATATGTGCACTTACATGACTCCAGCTATGTGTGTATGGTGTCCAACCTCTGACCATGTGGAGCAATGTTATACATCACAACAGATTGTGTCCACACAGATGTGTGTAAGTCGGTATGCAACGTGAAGTTCTGCTGTCACACGGGGTGTGGGAAACCACTCCTGGCCTGCCACCGTTTTGGTCACTCCTACACACAGCCCTATTCAACACATGGACGTGTGCCTACGTTGGGGTGCTGTGACATTGCTGTTGATGTGCAATGGGGACACAGCTAGTACTCACCTTCACAGTCATCCAATTGGCCATGTGTCTCAGGGATAGACATGCGCATAGATGTCAGTTACCAGGGTGTACCTTCATGTGCAATCATCGTCCCCACATCCAGCCATACTTCCATACGTTAGTGAACATAGTGATGACACATCTGTGTGATTTAGAATGTTTTATTCACATTCAGGTGATTGACGGAGCTGGAGCTGTACCTGGCCATCCAAGCCCACATCACATGGAAGCCCAGTGGTGGGCCAACCAGAGTCCTTTGGGGATTGCACAGTGATTGGGAAGAGGGAGAGTGCAGTCCGCAGCAGGATTGCTGTGTGATTGGCCAGCGGGGAAGAAATGGCTGTCTGTGTCGGGGTCCGGGTGAATGTCGCAGGGTGTTCCGGAGGTCAGTAGGAGGTATTTCCCAGGGCATGATGCATAGGTCATGAGCAGGCAGGGACAGGCCATATGGCGGTGATGGATGCTACTGCCTCCTTCCTCACACAGTAGTTCCCATCCCCTTCTCACTCCCCTGATACAGGTTCTGTGTCCGGTGTGTCCGGTGTGTGTGGCGGGGTGATGGCTGCATCGCTGTGTGCCCCTGACACAGCAGACTGCGTAGGTGATGGGGCAGCATCGCAGTGTGCCACGGACACATCAGGGGTCGGAGCTGTGTGTGTCGATGTTCCCGCTGCAGTCATCTGGGAACGGCTCAGTGGCAGCAATGGCAAGTTGGAGCACTGCAGGGCGTTGCTGTTCCCAGCCACTGCTCGCTGGTGTCCAGCCGTGGCAGACATACTTCCAGCCTGCATCTGCTCCATGGTGTCCATTGCCCTCCGCATCTGTGCCAACTCTGTGCTGTCATGGCTGGTGCCTGTCTGACCAGACAGTGCTTGTATTAGACTCATGGCAACAGCGAGGTTAGCCAAGGTCATGGTGCGTACAGGGGGTGTCCGATAGGGACTGTACATGGTCCCTGATAGGACTCAGACACCCACGTATGGCATCGAGTTTGGCTGCCACGAGCTCAAAACCCACCCACAGCTGATGAGCCAACTCCACCTGGCAACCCAACACACGCCGTTGGAATTCCATGTATTGGTCGGGGGTCCTGGGAGACAGCCGTGGTGGTGTGTGTTTCCTGCTGTGTGGTCTGTGCAGGTGGTGGGGTCACCTTGAGGCAGCTGGCCTGGCCTGCTCCTGGGGGTGGGGTGCAGAGGCTGTCCAACATCCGTTGGAGGGTGTCTTGACATATGTGCAGGTTGTCCTCTTCATCATCAATGGTGGGATGTGTGGTGTGCTCTGCAGGGGTGTTGTTTGTCCCTCTGCAATGTAAAGGGGAGATGCAGGTTAACAGTGTTTCACATGTATGGTGATGATTTGCAGATGTATACATTCAGACTGCATGCCAATGTACATTGTGACTGTTTGGGGGGTGCTGGCTATTTGATGGCAGTCAGTGTGATTTTCGACTACGTGACGGATGTGTGGTACTACCCGTACATTATCATCACACAGTGTCAGGCAATGCAAGATGTGGGTGGACAGTTACTACGCATGAGCGGAACCTGTTGTGAGCTCTGTCCTGTGGTGCTGGTGTTGCACTTTGTACCACATTGCCTTCATTGCTGATGTTCTGTGATTGCTATGTGTGTGTGCTGCATTGTGGGTGAGTTGCCCCTGCAGCTCTGATTTCGTGTAGCCTTCTCCCTTTGAGGCGGGGTGCCTTTGAATTGTGTGCTTTTCGGGGCCTGATTTGCTTTTGACTTGGGTCATGTGTGCTCGCGGACTGTTTTTGTGGCCTGGTGCATTGTTCGTCTGCTGCGTGTATTGTAAGGCATGGGTTCCGGGTGCACGTGGACACGTCGGAGTGTGACCTGCTCCTTTACGGATATGATCCGCACTTGGCTACCTCCATGTCGCTTCGTGGGCCATGTCATTTTTTTGGGGCAGCTGCCATGCTATCGGACATGCATTGTTACTTGCATAGTCAGTGTGGGTCACGGAGCAGCTGCTTTGCTGGATTCAGCACATGTGCACGGGTCGGTTGTGATATTGGTGATAGGGGGGGGTTCTCTGTGTACATTGTGGATGGGGCCTACTTGGCGTTTCTATGTGTGCTGCAGTGTGCCAAGGCATTCAGGGACATTTTCCACGGTCATTGTGGGTGTGCTGTGTGCTGCGTGTAATTGTGCATGTGTGCCATTGTGCCCATCTCCTCTGTCCCCCCCGTCCCTAGTGGTTACTCACCCTGTTGCTGTCGGGTCAGGTCATATGGTGCTGTGTCCAGGCCCCCCAATCCTGCCACCGTCTCCTCACTGCTGACTGTGGCCACCATTTGCTCCAGCTCCTCCTGTGTCGCAGGGCTCCCACCTCCAGTCGCCGTTGCTGCCTCCCTGTTGGCGGCGAGCTTATGTTTGGTCTGCCTTTTCAGATCATGCCAGCGCCTCTTGACCTCCTCCAGTGACCTCCTGGACACTCCGACTGCATTGACCTTGTTGACGATGGCCTGTCATATTTCGGTTTGGGTTGCCAGTGCCGCAGTGGAGGTGCTGAACAGTTGTTGATGGTGCTCGGTCACCTCCGTGACGATGATCTGGTCTTCCTGCGGACTGTACCCGGTCTTCCTCTTCCTCTTGTCCTTGCCCTTCCCCGAAAGCGGGGTTCTTGGATGGTCCTCCGTAGGGCTTGTGGTGTTCGGCTTGTCCTCTGCACTCGGTCCGGGTGCATCCATGTTGCTAGCAGTTTGAATAGTTTTTGGGCTTTTTTTTTTCTTTCTTTTATGGTGCTTTTTTCCGCAGGCCGCGTGCGATTTACAGGCCTGTGGCTGGTGCTCGCTGTTTTCTGTACCGTGATTGGCCTCATCGCATGATTTCTCGCGTTTCGCATTTTTTGAGCGTGGCGTTGATTTTCACGCTGACATTTGACGCGTTATCTGGTGGCTATCGCATGGTACCGCCTTGTTGTGAATTCCACGTTGACACAGGGTTATTTTCCCGTGATAGGCTGCGTTATTGAAAGTTGCGTTACGCTACTCTTGCGGTAGTTATCACACGTTCTTGTGAATATACCCCACAGTTTCCCTCCTGGCCTTACCTGCTCCTTGGTGCAGTTCCTCCTTTTTCCTCGCTACATACTGACTTCCAGCTTCTTCTTGTTTCCGCACATTGTCTCTGCCCCTATGTTTCTGGATTCAAGGTCCAGCAAGGCGATCACTGTGACTGAAGCCACCATTCCTCAAGTAGGTAAGAGTCCCCCTTACATCCCCCCTCGATAAGATTTCACTGCTTAGAGAATATCTAGAGGTTATCTTGGTGTGAGATATACATTAGTCTCTAATTTTCCTGCCCTATGAGGAGGTTTAAAATAAGTTTGGAGGGACGGGAACCACATTAATATTCAGTGTTATGACCTTTATTTTGGGCTAATCATGTCAGAGGGGCATGATCAGTGCATGAGGTAAAAGGTTTGACTTCAAGGTAATACCTGAGCGTTACTATGTCTATTTGGCCATCTAGACACTCCTTTTCTATAGTCAGTCAGTCATAAATGTTTATTTCAGAAAATAATTTCCATAAAACATGCAATAAATAAATACATTCAACATTTAAAAACATCAATAGTTAAGAAATTGTAAAACATAGCATTCACTTCATCATATAAAAACAATTAAAAAAATGATTATCAAGACACAATCTTTTCTTTCCAGTGCTCCTTAAAAATCCAGTAACAGACAAACAAATGCATTATATAATTAGCATCTGTAGAAACATTAATGCAGGCCTAACCTGCAAAAACATTATACCTTTAGGAAGGGGAATAATAAAATTATGATGAAGATCACAATAAAAATCACAAAAAAAGATAAGGAAGGTTTCTTTTCTTGAAAAGTTGTCACAACAACAAGGGAGGAGATTCTTCACCAATGACCAACGTTTGGGGAACGTAAGCAGTTGGTGTAGAATCCCCAGGTGAATTCTTGTTAGGAGGTAACAATGATAGCAATTGTCAACAAAAGTCAAGTAAGGCTCTAAAAGCAAGATTGTTTTAAGCATAACAAAAGCATGAACCATACAATTATAAAGCCTCCCTGTCAGATTTCCCACGGCCAAAGTAATTCTCTTTAGTCCATTCTATATCTGATTTCATGTTAGATTCTGGAGCTGTAAACAGCTCAGACCTCCCATCTGTCCAGCAATTTCTTTTCACTCAAAGATAACATCATTAATACTGGACCTCCAGTTGCAGATATTGTACTCCTGTTGTAATAGTATTTTTGGACTTTGGTCAAATGTTTTTGTCTTATTTTTTTCTATATTTATTTTTAAACTGCAAGGCAAATTTTATTCATGTTTTTTCTGCTTGAGTTTTTTTGCCAATGTTAATAGTAGGCCATGTCTTATAAGGTTTTGAGTTTTATCCCAAACAACAGCTAAGCATAGCATCTGATTCCAGTTTTTACCTTCGTCATCCACAATTTTAGTAAGGTCCTTTTCGTGGCATTATATCTCTCTACCAATCCATCTGTCTGTGGATGAGGAATTGAAGTTTATATTTGAGTTCTGTAGAGTTATCTGTGTTGTTTCAGAGTGGTGCCTGCTGATTCAGAACTCCTCGCTGTTTCAGGGTTTTGTGCCTGGATATCCATATTTTTATTGATCCCACCATTATTGGGTTGTTTCTGCTATCTTCTTTTGGATGGCCCACATAGATTACTTGAGGGCCAGTCGCTCCTCCCCACAGAGAGTGTTCTAACTTGAACCAGTCTGTTTTTTAAAATTCAGGATTGAAGTGATAGGCCATCTGGGAAAAAGGATGTACTGTGTGGTACAGTTCAGTCATGGGAGGTCGGAGACCACCCGAAGTGGTTGCTGCTTGTAACATGGAAGCAACTAGACACGGCGGGGGTCATTTTGCCAAGCAAAGTCCTTTATTCGTTGATCATTTTGTTGAAGTAAGGTATGTAGAACTGCAAGAGATAGCATACGTAGGACATAATTTAATCGAGGTGCAAAAGCCATCTTTATTATTTGCACCCACCACCACATTGAAAACTGTAGTTGTTCATCTTTTCGAGTCTCGCTGCATTTGTTCTATTAGGGTATCCATATTATCCTTGATCATACTATATATGTTGTTGCTAAGCAGGATGCCTAAATATTTGATTTTCCTCTGAATCAACCTGAATGGGTGACCATATGGAAAACTGGCAGTAGAGCTTGCTGTCATTGGCATGCCCTTGCTCTTAGCTCAAATCATTTTATATTCAGAAAAGGAAGCACAAGTTCGGATAGTCTCTATCAAAGCTGGCGAAGACTTCCCAGGGGCGGTTATTGTTAAGAACATCTTTGCCGTGTAGCATCAGTTTAAGATTAGCAGCTGGAGTGTCCATGCCTTTGATTTTTGTGAATGTCAGATTGCAATTGCTAGAGGTTCTGACACCAATAGAAATAGGGGCAATAAGGGGCATACTTGCCTGGTACATCTAGAAAATGCGATTCTCACTAACAGGAATTCACTAAAGAATTATACACCTTAGCTTCTCGTTTATTTGTAAGGTTTATCTGTACCCCTTCCAATTCTAGGTTTTAAATTGAGTCCTCTTTTTAGCACAAGGAGCGTGTTTTACTGAGTTTATTTTCCATGAAATTTTGACCTCGTCCCATTTTTTACCTGCACTTGTCACTTTATTCCACCATTTTCTTCAGCCTGTCAAGGCCTATTAGGACTACTTATTTCATCAGCCTTGAGGGTTCCCCAGTCAGTTGCGACCACCATATTGGTCGGAGGTCCATCTGCAATCCCTGTCTATGTTGCGGTCTAGTGGTATGATATTATTTGGGGGCCCATCCTGACCTGGAGAAAACTTTTGAGGACCATCCCGAACTGTAACGTACTACTGACAGTGCAGCTCCAGCCCGTGAAATAGGGAACTAGCCAGTTAATTGTTTGAGAGCAAATACAAGAAATAAGGCTCAAGGTCTAAAATGCACACTCTTAAATTCAGGGCATTGGCTAAAAACTGTACTACATTTAGCAAATTAATTAGGGAGCATAATCTTGGCTGTTTCTTCATACTGAGACTTTGTTAAAACCTGGCTCATCCCTTTAAATGTTTTGGGCAACCCCACAGTCTACTTAATAAAAAATCTGGATAGGCAACTTAAACATCGGGGGTGGCCTGGTATGCACTTTTGAAGTCTCTGATTATTGAATTCCCAAGTTTTCAGGAGTTTAAATGTATTTAAATAAAGTAATTCCTTTTTCGAATCCATGCCCATCTACCTCCTAAATGCTAGTAAATTGTTATCTTTTAGGGACTTTCACAATCATTTGGTTGAAAATGAAGAAAAAGATGCTGAAATTGTTCTCTATTTCTATCAAACACTGAACCTAGACAATCTTATTTCTGAGACACCCTTCTGGTTGGTCATGCTTTAGATGCCATCCCCAGGTCCCCATTTTCAGTTTCCATTCAGAACTTGTCGATGTGGAAAGATCATCAGCTACTCTGCTGTACCGCTTATCACTCTCCTTCCATTGATTGCAAAAATGATAGATATTGCAGATCACAACCAGCTTTCTCAGCATCTGGAGTCACACGACTATTGAATAAGGCCCAGTCGGGTTTTCACAGAGCTCTTTCTACAGATACCATCTTAGTTAAAGTCACTAAAGACATTCAGAAAACCATTGATGAGAATGGAGTGGCAACCCTGATATTACACAACCTATCAGCAGCCTTTAATATTATCTCCCACTCCATCGTACTCCAGAGACTCAATACAGCTGAGATATGTGATACAATACTGGCCTGGTAACTTTTTACAAGGCCATACATAAGCTTTTGCTCTGGGCAATTTTAGATCTACTCTCAAGCCCATCCTGACTGGAGCCCTCAGGGCTCAGTTCTGAGCCCACTCTTTTTAACCTAAATATGTCTACTTGGCTCACTGAATTGAGTCCTTTGGAATCTCTTTCTACCCAACTGGTTGTCAGATTAGATCATAACCCTATGGAAACTGCAAGGAATTTGAGATGCTGCCTTCAGGTAATTTTTGGATGGATGAATACCAACCCTCTTCCCCTTAATGGCAGCAAAACGGAAGCTGTGTTTTTTGGAGCAAAATACACTTGGGACCAGGACTTGTGACTTAAGGAGTTGGATGAGGATCCCATTCCAAGACATCAAGCATGGAACCTTGGAGTGCTGGTGGACACCAACCTATTCTTTGTGGATCATGTGAATAACACTTTTTCATCAGGTTTCCGCTTTATACACATCATTAAAAAAATCCTGCATTTCCTCTCAGTGCCAGCTTTAAAGGATTTGGTTCTTTCTACAATGAACTATTGTAATGGTCTATTGGTGGGTCTTGCAAAACACCTATTATACAGAATACAAATCTTACAAAATGAGGCTGTCAGATTAAACCTTGGCCTTAAGAAAAAATGTCTCAATCTTGATTGAGCTTATGAAATAACATTGGCTCCCTTTCCATAAAAGATGCCCATTGACAGGTTTAACTCTTTGCCTCAAAACCACCTATGGGGAGGGACCGAGATTTTACATGGTCTCACTTTTCTCCTGGTACTTGCTCACTTGCACACTGTGGAGCACGTGTAAAAAGAATGATGGAGTGCGGCGTTAAGCAAAACTTGCTAATGCCACATTCCGCCATTCTGAAAACGCAGGGATGCACAGTATTTACAAAGATACAGTGCACCCCTACATTTCCCCTAGCACTGGTGCTAAATTAAGCTGCCTAGCACCAACGCAGGCACCCTTGCACCATAGTGCAAGGGTGCCTGCATTGGGGGGAATGATTGTTTATGTGCAGGAAGGTGTCCTTTCCTGCACGTAAACAATTACAAATGGTGATTTGTAACTCCTATGTGTGCTGCATTGTGCAGCACACTAAGGGCCCGATTACGATCTCGTTGGGAAAGCCTTCCAAACGACTCGAAACGGGAATGCCTTCCAAACGACTCGTACGCGTGCAGTCCGAACAACGGATTACGATGCAATGCGTGTCAAATCCAAACCACTCGCACAGAGCACAATACGGACGACCGACTCGTATGGAACACAATCCATCCGAGCGAATCCTCTGGAAACGAGGCCGATGCGACCGACTCGTACGCGAACGCTGCAAGATAGCTTAGCGTGTTTGGGACACACTCAGACCACCCCGCAAATGCATGATTAAGCATCGAGTGCGGTCAATGGAACGGGTCGGTTTTGATCAATAAAGTACAACTGAAACAGACAGAAAATGGCCAAACAAGCATTAACAATGCAAAAAAAGAAAAAAATCTAATCATCAACCACACCCACAACTCCACATATTTAAAGGCCTAAAATAATTACCATGATCCTTTGCTAAATTCAAACAACTGACAGGACATAGCAACTGATTCACTGCTCTCTGCCACATACACTCACACTTCACCCACCACACAACCTGCACACATCTAGCACCTTTGATCAACTACACTCTTAAACACACACTCATTTACTCATGCACACTCACCCTCACCTTCACACTCAACCACACCTCCATCTCCACCACCACCCCTCACCATGCCCCCAAAGAAGAATCCCAAGTTCACAGAGAAGGAGTTGGAAGTGATGATAGATGAAATTATCAGAGTAGAGCCACAGTTATTTGGGAACTTAGTCCAACAGACCCCTCCCGTCCCAGAGAAATAAGATGTGGGACAGGATAGTCAACAGGGTCAACGCTCAAGCACCTTGCCAGTGCACAATGGATGATATCAGGAACAGGTACTATGCTAAGGAGGGTCAAGGAATTGCTTGCCAGAGACCATGCCCTGAGTCAGCGGCCCGGCGGTGGCCCTCCTGCACCACCCGTGCACTTCACTTCCTGGGAGGAGAAGGTGTGGGCCATCCTTCCGCTGGAGGGTGTCTATGGAATACTAGGAGCACCAGAGCCTGGTGAGTACATACTCAAATTGCCAATAATGTTAACAAATACACAGCCGCAGACATCACTGTCAAGGAGACAGTGATACTAAACACTGTTAACAAAGCTAAAAAAATAGAGCAAAAGAGCATGTAATGTGTATGCCAATGTGACTAACAACATACCTCCAATGTAACTGGAAATCTCACCATTTCCATACATGTACATACTGTTAGAAATGGGGGTCTCTAGTTGGAAGAGGTAGGTACCTTTGTGCAAATAGGGACCCTTGCTTCTAGTCAGGATAAGGGGGATACACTCCTAAAATAACCCCTGCTCACCCCCTTGGTAGCTTGGCACGAGCAGACAGGCTTATCTCAGAGGTAGTGTGTAAAGCATTTATGAACACATACAGTAACACAGTGAAAGCACTACAAATGGACACCACACCAGTTTAGAAAAATAAGTAATCTTTATCTAAACTCAAAACAAGACCAAACAACAAAAATACACAATACAGTAATAAAAATATGACTTTCAGATGGTAGAAATAGTTCAGTTCAATGCAAGTTGTAAATGCAACACTTTTCTCAAAAGTACCTTAGATGCGTCACGCAAAGCAAACAAAATGGTCGCAGGGAAGGTGATGCGTCTGTTCCTTACACTCAGGGGAGGCGATGCGTCTGTTCCTTACTGCGGCGCAGGGGAGGTGATGCGTCAGTTCCTTACTGCATGGGGAGTTGATGCGTCTGTTTCATACTGCGGACCCCAAACGATGCGACTGTCTGGGCACCTCAATGCGATGCGTCGATCCGGTACGATGCGTGTCTTCGTGCAGCCACACAGCATGCTTGCATCGGGATCGGTGCGGCGGCGGCGATTTCTCGAGCCACGGCAGGCGCTGCGAAGGTTTCTTCGGCGATGCGTCGGGAAACCAGTGCGGATGCGACACGCTTCTTCGGTGTTGCGTCGATTTCCCAGCTCCCAGCGACAAACAGTCTCCAGAGGTCCTAAAGAGCAGCAGGCACCTCTTTGCAGGTTGGAATTCCCAGCAAGGGAATTCATGGGAGCTGGTGGTGAAGTCTTTGTGTCCCTGAGACTTCAGAACAGGAGGCAAGCTCAGTTTCAAGCCCTTAGAGATCTTTTCTTCAAGCAGGTGACAAAGCAAACAGCAAAGTCCTTTTTCTCCTTTCCTTGGCAGCAAGCAGCCACTCCAGGCTAACCCCAGACAGAAAACAGCACAGGGGCAGTATTTCTCCTCAGCTTATCCGGCTCTTCTCCTTGGCAAAGGTTTCCTCTTTATTTCCCAGAAGTGATCTAAAAGTCCGGGGTCTGGGCCCCTCTTTTTATACACCAAAATCCTTTGTTCTCTGAAGGCAGAGAGTGTCTGTACCCAGCCAAAACCAGTTCTGGGGGGCACTTTGCAAGTGCACAACAACCTCCTTTGTCAGTGTGAGCCCTGGCTTCAGACACACCACAGGGGGGCGGAGCCGTCATTGTGGAAGGCAGGCACAGCCCTATTCAGGTGAAGATGCTACTCCTCCCACCACTCCAAATGCAGACCAAGCCTTTTCAGCCCAGCCCTGACTCATCAGACTTCTGGAGCCACTGCCCTGCTCCAGCCCCTGTCATCCAAAAGCCAGACATGCAATACACAAACCTAGCAGAGGCACACTGGATGGTTAGGCAAGAAAATACATACTTTCTAAAAGTGGTATTTTCAAACACAGAAAGTAAAAATCATCCTCACTAAAAGATGCACTTTAACATTCTGAGTGCAGGCATACTGAAATTTATTTTCGTATCTTGTTCCTAGGGTCAGTTAGGGTTATAAGATGTTATAAACTAACTTCCCATTCTGGCCTATAGGAACAGATAGCCTTGCAATAGTGAAAAAAAGAAATTGGCAGTATTTCACTATCAGGCCATGCCACACACATCAGGGCATGTCCTACCTTTCACATACAATGCACCCTGCCCACAGGGGTACCTTGGGCCTACCTTAGAAGTGACTAACATGTAGAAAAGGGAAGTTTTAGGTACTGGCAAGTGCACTTGCGAAGTCGACATAGCAGTCCCAGACTGCACACAGGCTCTGCAATGGCAGGCCAGAGTTACATTTTACAGGCGGCTTCTGTGGGTGGCACAATCAGTGCTGCAGCCCACTAGCAGCATTTGATTTACAGGCCCTGGGCACACATAGTGCACTGTACTAGGGTCTGACAAGTAAATAAAATAGCCAATCATGGAAACACTAACCATAACAATACTTTACAGGGAGAGCATATGCACTTTAGCACTGATTAGCAGTGGTAAAGTGCCGAGAGTCATCAAACCACCAACAACAGGTCAGAAAAAATGAAGGAGGAAGGCAAAAAGTTCTGGGATAACCCTGAAAAAAGGGCCAAGTCCAACACATACTTATTGCTAACTCACAGCAAAGCTATGGGATCCAAACACCAGTCACCTGCGCCAGCCATCTTGTCTGCACACATTCACTCACAGAAAAGCTGAGTCTCACGAAGGGTGTTTGGGATGGCTGGGAAGGTGGGTGTGGGTACAAGCCTGATATGACTCTTCACACACATCCCAAATTGTTCATCTGGGCATATGGTACATCACAGCGTGGTACTATGCTTTCCTCACAGTGAAAGGAAATGTACTGGCAAGATGGCTGACGCTGGTGCCTGCTGTTTGTTTTGACCACAACTCCCATCAAGGCATTGTTTTCCTCACACCAGTCCCCAATGTCAGCCATTTTGCCAGTACATTTCCACTCAATGTGAGAAACACATAGTACCTTGTGGGCTTGTTGGCCTATCTGGGAGGAGGAGTGTTAGCTGTGACTTTAACTCACATCATGCCCTGCCCTACACACACTTTCCCAGCCAGCCCAGGGAGCACATCTGTGACTATGCATTCCCTGGGAGTGAGTGGAAATGTACTGCAAAGATGGCAGACACAGGGGCCTGCTGTTTGTAGCACATGGCTATGATGGTATTGTGCTTCAGGATCAACACCTTGTAGCAGTGCTAGTGATCTTGTGAGTACACCTCCCCAACCTGTGATGTAGCCATTGGCCCAGATGAACAATTTGGGAGGAGTGTGAGGAGGAGGAGTGTCCAGTGTGACTATGACTCCCATCAGGCCTGTGCCCACACAAACCTTGCAGCCATCCCAAACACACTTCCTGTGACTCACCTTACCTGGGATGGAGAGAAAGTATGCAGACAAGATGGATGACACAGGGGGCTTGTGCCTGCTGGGACACAAACTTCCATCAAGGCCCCATGCTCATCAAACCTGTACCCAGTGTCAGCCATCTTGCCAGTACTTTTTCACTCACTGTGAGGTAAGCACAGTACCTGGTGGGTTTGTTGGGCTATGTGGAAGGAGGAGTATTTGCACTGACTTCCATTCCCATCATGCCTCATGCCCTGTCTTCCACACACCTTCCCAGCCAGACCAAACAGCACACCTGGGACAATGCAGTCCCTGAGAGTGAATGGAAATGTACTGGCAAGATGGCTGACACTGGGGCCTGGTGTTTGTTTTGCCTACAACTCCCATCAATGCCTTGTTTTCCTCACACCAGTCCCCAGTGTCAGCCATCTTGCCAGTACATTGCCAATCGCTCTCAGGGACTGCATGGGTGGGAAGGTGTGTGGAAAACAGGGCATGATGGGAGATGAAGTCACAACTGACACTCCTCCTCCCACAAAAATCCCAACAAGCCCACCAGGTACTATGCTTACCTCACAGTCAGTGGAATAGTACTGGGGAGATGGCTGACAATGGGTCCTGGTGTTTTTAGGACATGGCTATGATGGTATTGTGCTTCAGGATCAACACATTGTAGTAGTGCTAGTTATCTTGTGAGTACACCTCCCCAACCTGTGATGTAGCCATTGGCCCTGATTAACAAATTGGGAGGTGTGTGAGGAGGAGTGTCCAGTGTGACTATGACTCCCATAAGGCCTGTGCCCACACACACCTTGCAGCCATCCCAAACACACTTCCTGTGACTCACCTTACCTGGGATGGAGAGAAAGTGTGCAGACAAGATGGATGGCACAGGGGGCTTGTACCTGCTGGGACACAAACCTCCATCAAGGACCCATGCTCATCAAACCTGTAGCAGTGAGACCCATCGTGTCAGTACTTTTACAATCACTGTGAGGTGAGCACAGTTACTGGTGGTCCTGTTGGGCTATGTGTGAGGAAGAGTACTTGCACTGACTTCAACTCCCATCATGCCCTGCCCTCCACACACCTTCCCTGCCAGACCAAACAGCACACCTAGAAATATGCAGTCCCTGGGATTGATTTCATATGTACTGGCAAGATGGCTGACACTGGGGACTGGTGTGAGCAAAACAAGGCCTTGATGGGATTTGTGGGCAAAACAAACACCAGGCCCCTGTGTCAACCATCTTACTGGTACTTCATTCCATTCACTCTCAGGGACTGCATATTTCTCTGTGTGCTATTTGGTCTGGCTAGGAAGGTTTGTGGAGGGCAGGGCATGATGGGAGTTGAAGTCAGTGCAAGTACTCTTCCTCCCACATAGCCCAACAAGACGACCAGGAACTATGCTCAACTCACAGTGATTGGAAAAGTACTGGCAAGTTGGCTGACACTGGGGACTTGTCTTTGCTGTGACCCAAACTTACATCATGGCCTTGTGCTCCTCATACCAGTCACCAATTTCACCCATATTGCTGTTACTCCATTCCATTCACTCTCAGTGAATGCATAGTCACAGGTGTGTTGCTTGGTCTGACTGCGAAGGTGTATGGAGTACAGGGCCTGATGGGAGTTGGAGTCATAGCACACATCCCTACACACACTCAAAGCAAACAGTTCATCAGGACCAATGGCTACCAGACAGTGAATGGGAGTGCCCCAGTAATATGGCTGACACAGTTGCATGGTGTCATGTGCACAAGGCATTGTTGGGAGTTGCATACAAGCCCTACATCATGCAGCAGTGTCAGCCTCCTTCCCACTACACTCCACTCACTGTCAGTGAGCCTTTGTCTATGAGGACTAAGCTGGCCTGGGTGGGAGGAGGGGTACAAGTCCCAGCTGTATAACACAAGCACAAAACCTCTGTACCTCAAAGCTAAGAGCCACTAAAACTCAAGAAGGCAGACTTGGTTAACTCATCTGTCCATGGAGTACAAGGTCAATATACATAATGTAATCAGGCACAACGCAAAGCAGTAACACAATCTGCTATTCACAGATATTCCCAGGTGCACAATGAGATGAGAACTAGGAGCATATCCCTCAAGATACTATCCAAACATGATAACATACATACCAGACTGTGAGTGTGTAGGGAGCCACACCAATGTGACTGCAAAAGACGAGCACAAAGCCCAGCACACATGCACAAATTTTGCAACACATTGTAAGAGGAAAAGTACGTATGTCATTGACAAAGCACAGATGTGGGAAATACCAACACACCTGTGTCATGCACAGTGTGTCACTTAACAGTCAATGTCTATGGACTTGTAAATTCAAATAAATACATCATGCCCATGTATGCATAGAGCTGGACATGCTCAACAAACCCCATCTGTTAAAAAATTACAATGTCCTCAGAAAACATAGACCAGCATCTGTGCTGATGGAGGACAATCTATGTACATACACTCATCCTAATGTACAATAGCAAATGTAATGTGCATGATCCGATGAGCTGTGTAAAAAACATAACAAACATTGTGTCTCTCATCTACCCACAGGGCGTGCTGGGAACACTGCTGGAACAGAACAGGACACCCAGTCCCAGACTCTGGCCCACCTTGAGCTCTCCGGCGTTGAGGTCTCTCACCCCTCTTTGGATGACGATGAACTTCCTGACTCCTCCAGTGTAGGTCAGCCTGCAGCACCAGCAGCTGTACCATCTGCATCCCCTGCGACCACTCCCGCAACAGCTGACAACATGCAGATGACACCTACCCACACGGACACACAAAGCCAAGGAAACAACGAGAGCACAGCAACACAGCGCACTCTGGAGTTGGCGAACAATGACACCACTGTCAACGATGAAAGAGGCTCAGTGTTGTCTGTGCCTGCAACTACTGGTCCTGCTCGTGTGGGTAGGGGTGGTGGGAGGGGGTGTGGGGACAGGTGCCATCATGTAGCTGGTGCTGCTGATGAAGTTGACCCAAATCTATCCCACATTCTTAATGCATACCAGGATTGCACCGGAGACTTTAGCCAGGTAGTTGGGATCCTCAGGAACATGCAACGGCAGCAGGCTGCACATTATGCTAAAATGGACTCACACATGTCCAAAATGGAGATACACATGTCAAAAATAGATGATCTGACCGCGATGCACATGGACATACTCACCTGCCTCCGCCAGATTGCCAACAACATGACCACACCTCCCTGTGTGCCCACTACATCTGGTGCTTCTACATCTGCAACTGCCACAGTGAGGGATGAAGACTCTGGCGGAGAGTCCCCTGCATCGCTGCAGCCTGCACCTGAGGGTCCCCCAGAAAAACGTAAGGTAAGAGGGTCATCCGAAAAAGGACACATGAGAGACAGATGGCTATGCATCACCCCCAGGAAGTGACAACCTGCTCCTGAAATCCTCCATTGTTTGCCAAGCAATCACTTTGTTGACTGACACTGAAGTGTCCCACATTGGATGGAGGGTCTAAGTTGGCCCAAGGACTCAAATGACTGTGGGCTTGCCTCTGAAAAATTCATCTACTGGCACTACCAACTCCTCTCTGCACTTTGTCCAGCATATTTTGTACAGCACTATCCCATTTTGTGTACATCAACCCATCACTGAAATAAATCACTTTCACTGAATACTTGCTTATGTCGTGACTGAAACACAATTGTACAGATGGAAATGAGGCACAAAAATGCAAATAATGGAATGTCAATGACATTGGCTGAGAAACAACTTCAGGAATTCACCTACTGGCTTGTGAGTAAATGTAACCTGAGACAGCATGAGAGATACACACAACCAGGTCATCACAACCCCCATAGTACATGGTATTGATCCTCATTGACTCTGCTGTTGTAAAAGAAAACACCTTTTCAATGCACAAACAACAATCATTGTCAGATAAACAGATCATAAGGGCATATGTACAGTAAGTAAATTAACGTTGGATGTGTGTAAACAGACAAGGCACACTTCAATGTGGAGCACAGGTTTATTACACAGGCACAACCTGGTGCCCTCACACAAAATGAGATCACATCACACTGTGAGAAAAAGCACAAATGAGCAAGCATTGATCATCAGTTTTGAAGTGAGTGTGTGGCACGCAATCCAGATCCAAATTGAACTTGCAATGTGTGACTGCATCATGGGTCTGTGAGTTCACAAGTCTCCAGACAACAGCAAAAGGGCCCTGGAAAGGAGATACATAGAACAGTCAGGAACTCAATAATCATTTGCCCACATCTTTAAGAGATTTATCAGATTCACAAATTTGTCACTGTGAACACTAGCTGGGATTCTTGTTTGTTAGCCCCGTACCTATGACACTACAAACTTACTAGACCCCAAAAACTACGATGATCATGTTAAGTAGCATTCACTCACACGCATACAAACATATTGTACACCAGACACACATAATGCTACAAAAGTGCTTTGTCCACTCCTCATTGCATACTTACACTCATGTGAAAAAGTTGGTGATGAGATGTCTCCGAACATCCTCCCCCTCCTCATCACTGGCAACATGTCCCAGTCCTGGATCCTCCCTGGCGGCTGCTGGTCTCCGTCATCTTGTATGAGCGGTAGCTCATTCCTCACTGCCAGTTTGTGAAGCATGCAACACGCAGTGATGATCTTACACACCTTCAATGGTGCATATTGGAGGGCTCCTCCTGTATGGTCCAGGCAGCGGAATCTTGTCTTCATAAGCCTGAATGTCCGCTCAACCACTCGCCTGGCCCTACCATGTGCCTCCTTGAAATGAACCTCAGCAGGGGTGACAGGGTTCCAGAGTGATGTCAGCAACCACGGCAGGTTGGGGTATCCAGAGTCTCCTACATTGAACACAGACAAGACTTCAGTTGTCTGAAAACAGGGTACAACCTGACATACAAGCAACCCACAACATAGACACACAACATGATCTACCAACAAGCCAGGCATGCTCATGTCGCAGCTGAGACATCAAATGGGGGATGTCACTATTTCTCATCATGTAGGCGTCGTGTGCTGATCCCGGGAAATGTGCACAAACATGGGAGTTCATCATGTCAGCCAAGCATACCATCAGGACATTTATGGAGTGGCAATGCTTCTGATTCCTGTAGGTTTGCTCATTGGCTTGTGGTGGGATCAAAGCCACATCTGTTCCATCAATGGAGCCAATGGCATGTGGCATCCGGCCCAATGCATAAAAATTCCCCTTGATATCTGTCAACTGTCCTGGTGTTGGGAACTTGATGTAGAGGTCAAGAAAATGTAACAAAGCCTCCAACACATCCCGAAGCACAAAGCTGAACATTGTCTGGGACATCCCACCAGCAATTGCCACAGTATACTGGAAGGACCCTCTGGCAAAGAAATTTAGGGCAGCAATCAGCTTCACCTTGGGGGTCAGTGCAAAGGGATATGGGCATGCAGGCTGCAAACGTGGGGCCAACTGGTCTGCCAACTCCACAATGAGTGGCCTGGTGAAGCCGTATCATCTGATTCAATCCCGTTCTTCCATGGTCTGGAGGTCGGGGAAGGGCCTGTGGATTGCCGGTCTCCTGCGGTACCTATGTTACAAGTTCAAACACAGTTGTGGTCACTTTCCAATGTGCAAAGCAACACGCAATTACACATACACAACATTTAATCTGGACACAATTAAGTTAGAGGCCAAAGGTTGAGCCTAGACAAAAAGCACAGCGATGTGACCCTTACCAGACATGTCACCAAGCTATGGTTAAGCACCAATTACAGTGCTGTACTGTACCTAGTCACTGGTGTCCATCACTGTACATGTGAGCAAGCATCACATACTCCACAACCACCAAACAAACTATCCAAGATATAGGTCTGTGACAACTATCACATGGTTGAAAGGTACTCAGAACTGCATCAGGTAATGCCAGATATGTGGGACACATGATACAGACAGCGGGTCACCATGCAAACCATACACACCACTGACACACGGTGGACACTGTCATGATGTCATCTCTGACAAACATGTACAATCACATACACAGAACATTGACATTGCGAGGCAGGCATTTATTTGGCAAGCATCCATATATGCCTCTGACACACAGAAACAACAACTACTCACATGACAAACACAAGCTGATGTGGCAGCTAAATATGGTACCAAAATTATGAAGTGTCAGCGTTGTACAAGACTCAGACAGTAGATTTACAAACAAAAAATTTACACAATGCACATTCTGACACACAGTCAACCAAAGCAGTGTATATGTGTGGACGTAACATGTCTCCCCCAATGATCCCCAGGGACTGTGTCAAAGCTCTGGAGTGTGATCTGTGAAGTGTACTCTCAATGTTGTGATGGCCCTCACAAACAGTGTGTTGTGTGCCCCTCAAGCTTGGCTCCTCATGGAAGTGTGAGCTATCAAGCACAATGTCCAATATGTCATGTTAATCACTGTCCCCACACATGTAATGCACCAGAACATAACATTTTTCACTACTGTCTGCCCTGCTGAACAATTAGTGGAAGGACACGGTACCTGCATGCAAACCGAGCCGGACGCCACCTTTGGCTGTTGCTTGTAATGGTGAACGACGCAGGTGAGTATTCAAAGGACGCGTTAGACATATCCAAACCGATCTGGACGCACACATTGGCTGTTGGTTGTAATGGTGAATGACGCGGGTGAGTATTCAAAGTACCCTTTAGCCGCATCCGAGCCGGACTCACCCATTGGCTGTTGGTTGTCATGGTGACAGACGCGTGTTTTGTTTCGTGTACGAATCCCGTGCAATTCGACTCGGTAACCTTCCATCACCAATGTATCAAACTCAATAGGGGGCCGATGAAGATATTTTGAACGTCGCGGTAGGCGTGTCGGATGCTAGCAATGTAATGGATTGGACCAATTCGGATAGTGCGAACGACTCGGACCTATCGCTTTGGATGCATGGAACTGAGTCCTCCTCTGCTGCAGAGATATGAGTCTGTCTGTTCCCTAGAGACTTCACTTGCCTGCACTACCTGCATCTTTCATGCACCTCCCCATCTCTCTGCTGCTGTCTCTACATCTTCTGGGAGCTACCATGGCACGTACTGTGGAGAGGGCCCTCGCATTCACCGAGGAGGAGAACCAGGCCCTACTGGACAGCCTCCTTCCACAGTACAGCCAGCTGTACGGCAAACCAAGGGAGCAAGAGAGTGGTGATTACACTGCCTTTTCATTGGCCATGTGTAAAACCATGCACTACTAGCATTGGGATTCCCAAGGGTAAGCATGCAAACAGAGTTCATGTAAGTTTTACAGTGTGTAGATTTTGGTTCTTGCTAGGTACATTGCTGTAGAAGTGTGTGTACTGGGGTTGACTTCTCAGTACTGTTCTTATGGTTTTGAGGGATAATTGCACACAGGACAACTGCCCATGATGCCACTTGCCTACCCCTTAGACAGCCTTGCTATTCTGACCATGACCTATGTGTACAAGTGTGTGATGCAGAAACATGTAGCATGTGGAGTAATGGTGTGTCATTATGTCATCCTTACAGGTCAATTTCCATCTGAAGGCCGAGATCTGGCAGACCATCGTCTGGGCAGTTTGCTCCGTGGGGGTCTTCAAAAGCGGGGCCTGCCACTGCCAGAAGAGGTGGCAGGACCTACGTGGCTGGACACAGAGGATTGCAAGGGTCCAGCTGAAGCTGTCACCTTCTCGCAAAAGGGGTGGACGCCGGACCCTGACCCCCACATGCTAAGGATCCTGACGGTGGTCTTCCCTGACTTGGATGGGCAGTTGACGGCCAGACAGCAGCAAGGAGGGGGTGAGTATGTGCCATGTCGCACAACTATGTTTAACATGCATGTTGCACTCCCTCAGCCTGCTGCCCCTCTCACAGGTCATCAGTCTGCCAAAACAACACTTCTGTCACAAAAGGTAACTATGCCCCATGATCGGTTGATGCCTAGGTGTGCCCCTTTCCATCTGTGACATGTGTGTCACTTAGGTCCTGTGTAGTGGCTCTAGTTCAATGTTCATGTGATCAGCACAATAGACATCAGGTGCATGGGGTTGACCATCATGAGTGATGTAATTGGCTGACATGTGTCAGCACATTGACTGCTGTATGACCTGTACGAAGTGTGGTACAAACATATATGTGCAGTATGTTGCTATTGGAGCACACAGGTGTGCATAAACAATGCTATACATCCCAGCAGCAGGTGAGACCAATGTGGATGCCTCAGAGAATTAATCTTGATCATTGTGCCAAATGTTTTCTCCCAGACATAGTGCTCAGTGTAATCACATGTATCCCATGGACCAAGGACAGGTATGCCAACTCAGGCCATCTGAGACACTGGACTATCTTTCACCATTCAAATGTGAGAATACATGGGTCAGACTCTGTGACAGTGAGTACACAGGTGGTCAATGTTGGAAACCTGGCCAAACATCAAATGTATGTCTTTTGTCTCACATACACAACAGTTGACATGTGGGTCTCATCCCTTGACTGTGCATATTGGTGACTTCAACATCCATGTGTATGCTGCATTACTTTCAGCTTGAGAGATGTAAAATGTGAATGTTAACACATGTGTTAGTTCACATACTCTGATGGCTAACTAGAGCAATGTGAGCCTGTCAAAGTGTTCAAATTGTGTTTAGCACATAAGGGACATGCATACTTGACACCTACAGATGTGCCTTGAAGCAGTATAGACAGGCTTGTGACACGGTGCTGACTGTAACCTTGAGATGTACAGGTCCTGTACCAAGAGTCAGTACAGACAGTGCAGCCAGACAGGCCAGTGGCATAGAGTGCCACATGAAGCTTTGTGAGGATGCAGTCATTGTACTTGGAAGTGTGTTGAAAATGTATCACATTTGTAACTGGTGAGATGGATACAATGTGCATGATATCCACAGTAATCACCCTAACACCCTCCATAGCTGAGATAAGACAGTGAGCCATTCAAGTCTCACCCTGGCTAGGCCTACAACCTTGGGGTATCCAAAATAAGATTCAGATGTCTGACCTGACAGCAGTGGACCAAAGACACTGGACACATGCACACAACCACTGTTATCTGTGTGAAATGAGTCATGTTATGACTATGGAAGTTTGGTGTACTGCATGCAGACCATTTTACCAGTTATGTCCGAGACATAGGTGCACATCATGATGACTGGGGATAGAAGAATGTTTACCATGTCACATTTCAAATGTGTGCATCCCATTTGCAGTGTCAGTTCAAGACTAGGCCTGGGTGGTGAACTCCGCTCCGTTTGCGGAGTTTAAGGAGTTTTCTGCACTCCGCACTCCGCTGAGCTTGCAGAGTGCAGAAAACACCGCTTCGCGTAGTGCAGCGGAGTTTTTTCCCCGCTCGCGATTGCGAACAGTAAGTTCGCGATCGCGAACGGTAGGTTCACGAGCGTGAGCTGCCGCTCGGGTAGAATTTCTACCCGAGCGGCAGGAATACCAGCGCGAACTGCAGTTCACACAGCACTCTGCCACTTGCGGAACTCCGTGGAGTTTTTTGTAACTTCGCGGGGTTCCGCGTAGCAAAACTCTGTGAACTACGCCCAGGCCTGTTCAAGACTCCCTTGCAGGAGATGAGACAGGTATGTAATGACACAAGACCATCAGGAGCATTACAGATCAGACCACCTGCTACATAGTGTAGTAGTTGACATAGTGGTTGTGGTATTTGACCTTGATCTAACCGATGTTGCACATGACATCATGTGTCTGCGAACCGTAGTTTACTGGCAGACTGGCAAGTGCCATGTTCACATATGTGTAATGATTAGAAACCTGCTGTCAAAATGATGTATATGCTTGCTCTGTGATGTGTTGTAATGATACTCATGTGTCAAGTCCATGCAGATGACTCATGTGAATCTCTATGTCAAGCTTGTTCACAGCATCAGCACCGGCTACTGGAGGAGACAGTTCCACGGACCAAGGGGAAGTGGATAGCCAGACTGGGTACAGTGTGGAGGAGGGACCCAGTGGCACGGAGGGCGAGGGGAGCCACACTGAGGGCAGGTCGGAGACTTCTACAACATCCGAAGACCACTACAGCTCCAGTGCTGAATCCCTTGTGGTGGTGGGTGTTCCCGGATTGGATCACACAACATCGGAGTCCACCCCCACAACCACCACCAACATCTCCACCCTCACAGCTGCTCCCATTCACAGTGTCCGTGGACACTTCCGTGTTAGGGAACATGTCTCCTTCGGGCCAGGCACCGCACCCCCTGCATCAGTCTCCTCTGCTGTCCTGAGTGTGGAGGCCGTGGATTTACTGAAGCAGATCCATTTGGGGCAGACATCCATGCTGAATGTCCTCCATGCACATACCAGTCTTTTGACACAATTGGTGTCATTCATGGAGGGCATCTCATCAGACATGTCTGCCCTACAGAGATCTAATCAGGCCCTGGCCTCATCACTGATGGCAGCAGTGTCTCTCATCCAGCAGTCCCTCACCCCTCCTTCCTCTGCCCCATCCACAGTCCCCACTAACCTACCTGACCCAAGCACACTCAAACAGGCACGTGCACACATAGCAACAGACACATGCAGCACACAGACCCCCAAACAAAAGTCAAAACACGCACGCACACTCTGGGGACTGACATCACACACACCGGGGAGAGGGCAAAAAAAGACAAGCATGCATCCACAGCCACTCTGCATTCCACAGCTACCTCTGCCTCCACAACCCCTACCCTTGACTGTCCTGCAACCCCCTCTTCCCAGCAGGTCTTCCTCTGTGACCTTGGCCTCTTCCCTATTGAGCCATCTGACCACCCTCGCAAGGGGAAGAGGAAACCCACCAACCCAGAGATGAGATCCACATCCACACCTCCCCTAAGAGGAAGACCCCAGAGCCCCCCATCCGTACATCACCCAATCTTCAAAATCCAAAACCCCACCACCAACCCACACTTCCCCTGCAAAATCCACTTCCTCCCAGTCCCAGGCCCCCCTCCCAAAGAGCACACCTCAGACCCCATCCCTGTTTTCCCCACCAACTGTTATATCATGCCCAAGAAGGTCGAGCCCTCCCCCACCACAAGCACTTCCCCTCAAACAGCCCCCCCTTCAGTCTGTTCCTGCCACTGCAGTGGACCCCCCTCAATCTGGCCAGTCCACTGCAGTGGACACACGCACAACACCAGATCCCATCCCTCCCGAAACCCAAACCAGTCCCGCCTAGTCCTGTCCCTGCGGTGCCCGGCATGCCCCCATAGATGCCCCTCCCGGGGGGGTCCCCTTGCGGTTGAAGTGCAGGCAAGCAATGGAGGGTGATTCGCCATGACCCCCTCCAGGACAAAAATGGACTGGCCCGTGGCCTTTTGTTGGTTTTGAAATAATGATATTCCTATCATTGAGAATAAAGCATGTGAGGTTCTTTTCACTGTTGCTTTCTGTGTCCCCCAACTTGGTCATAAGTCAACTGTCATTAATGTGCAAATCTTGTTGTGGGTATACGATGATGTTGTGATGTCATGGACTGCATATGGTCCATGGACTGTGTGACCTATTACAGTATGTTTCTGAGTCCTCATTGTCTACATATGCAGGGTGTCATCATCAACATCATCTTTGGCCATGAGGGTGACATGAATTTGCCACACTAGCATGTTTTACTTACACTTTTGCACATAGGTCGTGGTGACATTTGTAGACATTGTGCAAGTCTTTCATAGTGCAACGTCTAGGATGGCCATGCAGTATAGGGATGTGATGTGTAACAAGTCATCTGTCTCATCATTACAACTGGGTACACATGAAGTTTGACTACGTGGTAGTGACTTTGGACACACCCATGTACACAGGCTGCTGGTAATAAAGTGTTATGTGACTTGGAAGTGTCGTTGCCGAGTCTGAGTGTCCTTCTGAAATGGTAGACCCCTGCCAAGAACAAGCTTGCACAGGTGGACTTCCACTGTAGGGAATTTCCCTCATGGCAGTGTGTTCATCTGTGACATTTCCAGAGTCCATGGTGTGTGTGAGGTGAGCAGGAATCTCAAGCTTCAGACCCAGTTGCCTCCAAAGACTCGAGTCCCTGCATATATTCCTGTTTGGCAAGGTTACTGTGGTCTGACTAGTCCAGTGCTTTGTCAACCTATTGTGAGTTGTGCCAACCAGCTTTTGTCTGGCTACATCATGTTGATTAAGGGTTTTATCTGTGTGTGCTCTGACTTCATGTATTCACCCACACCCCTCATGTAATTGGGCATAAGTATCTTTTGTGATTTGTGCTTGACCAATAGTGTAGTCCTTTTCAGCTGTGCATGATGCTGTACCTGGTCACACAAAGCTGGCCTAGGGGTGCAGTGATGTATGTTTTTTGGCGCTGTGCAACATGTGTTGAGCACAGTGGAGTGTGGGTGCCCAGATGTGTAGTGTGTCCGTCTGTCATGCATACGCCACTAGAGCCTGTGTGACATTCATGCTCTTCATTGGCACACAAGGAAGTAATAGTACATTTGTTTGCGCAGCGTAGCTGCAGGTGTGTTTATCAAGGTTGATGTTGCATGTGCTGAGCTGGCACACACAAGGATGGAGGTGATGTAGACTGGTGTATTGTATGTATTCATGGAGTGTAGACTATTATGTGATGGCAGCAGGATCATTTGAGATGGTGTCAGGAGGTGTGGGGTATGACTAAAGTTCATTGTCATTTCTTGTGTACGGGACATCGAGTGTCCACATTGTCCATATGTGAGTGCTTGTCATGTGGGTGTGTGATTCAGAGTATGTGAGCTTGATTTAGTGCTGACACCCTGCACAAAGTATGGTAGAAATGTGTGTATGTGATAGGGGGATATCCCGGCGGACAAGGTTGTATTGTGGCATGTGATGAGAGCTGTGGGGTGAGGCACTATTGTGTGTTTTTACTGTAACAGTGCAGTTCTGGATGAGTGTTGTATGGTGATACTGTGCATGAGTCCATGGAGATATTGGTAATGGAAGTCATTTGTAGTTGTGACAGGGCAACATTGAGACAAGGTCTGACTAGTCATATGGGACAGAGTGGATTTGTGAATGTGAAGGTATGTACATCAGTGATGTGATCATGTGTACTGGATGTTGAAATATGAGGTGTTGTGGAGTTATAGTATGTGGTATTTTAATATGTGGATGCATATTTTCTCGAGTGACTATCCTTTGTACTTGTGCTGTTTTGGGTGACTATGCAGTGATATGCAAATGACTGATTACACAGCCATTGCACTATGTATGTGTCTTGTTGTGAGATGTGGTGATGTGTTGAGTTTGCATGTATGGCTGTCCTGTGATGCTGCATGTTGTGGCATGAGTGCAGTCCAAGGCATCACTGAGTGTGCGGTTGGTGATGAGAGTGGTCCATCTGACATATTACGTTTGTCATCTGCTGAAGCGCTGAAGAGGGACTGTGTATTGTACATTGTGTGCATATCATGTATCTGAGAGGTGTTGAGTACATGGTGATGGAGAGTGGTGCTGCGAGTGTAGGTGTGAACGTGATAAGGGCCGCACCCATGTGGTGTTGTATATCTTGGGTTGTAATGGTATGTGTACTGGATTGGATCTCATGGTGCAGACATGCTTTTCCGTCTAGATGCACCAGAGGGGGCTTATGACATGCTTGTGTGTTTATGAGTCACAGATTGAGCCCCCCCCTGGCGTTGTCACCAGTGCAGGCAGATTCTCTTACACATTTGGCTGTGCATTTGATCCTCAAAACCCTGTTGTTGTATCCTCTATCTGGTGTCTCGTGTGTCTTCCAACTCTTCTGCTGTACACACTCTGCATCGTCAAAATGGCATTAGTCATTAGCTGCACATACTGCAGCTTTTTGAGCTAGATGCAGAGTTGCTGTGAAAGACATGCAACCAAGTTGACAGTGTACATGTTCTGATCTTGAGTTGTGTGCAATGCCCTCAGGCCACACATGGTGACTGTCCACTACATTGTTGTTGGATCCATGTTTTTCTCCATAGCAGGTAGGAATGTGGTCTAGACATGTGGCGCTGACAGCTGTGACACAGCCACTTCTGGTTTGTTGTAGTGGGAGGCTCATGATTCTATTTTGTGTGTCTATGTACTTGTGTGGTGTCGGGCCAGTCTCATCTGTGCTTCAGTGTAAACTGACTCATCACAATGTCATCCTTCTGTGAGTATGTGTACTCCTGTTGCCCTGCAGGGTTTGAGTATGTGTTGGGGGGACAGATGTTGTGACTTTGTGTCACAT
Source organism: Calotriton arnoldi (assembly GCA_963921515.1). Taxonomy (NCBI): domain Eukaryota; kingdom Metazoa; phylum Chordata; class Amphibia; order Caudata; family Salamandridae; genus Calotriton; species Calotriton arnoldi. Next base: position 1,418,613 of record CAWUFW010003745.1, on the reverse strand, counting down.
ACATGTGTGTCTGACACCTCCTGTTTCACCATCAAATGTGTGTTTGTACTAGTATATGGCGTGCTGGGTGTACCTACCTGATGGTGCGATTCCCCCTTTGGTCATCCACAACAGTACACGGACACATGGTTGTATTGGTATCACAATGATGGGTGGTCAATAATGGATTCATCATCAGACATCCAGTGATCCACGCTGTGAAGGTGGACTGTGCAATGTCACCTGTCAAGTGAGGTTTTGATGAGGCACAATGCTGCTGATCAAGGGGGGGTGGTGTTTAGACTGGCCAAATGTGAGTTGGCTCCTGGCAAGGCCCCTACCTCCAATGCGGCCTCCCTGCACTGGCCATGCCCTGGGAGTCATGTTTCGGTACATGAGATGGCAGTACTTCTTGCAAGGCACGAGACACAGTGCGCAACAGTGAGTCTGCTTCAAAGTCTGGGCCCCATCCTCAATTTGCATCACAGCGGATCAGCAGACTGGATACAGGCACCACAGTGCTGTGTCCTGGAGGGAACTGTGGAAGTGAGTCAGTCTCCTGATGTGGTTTTTGGTGGTCCCCCATGTTGGGCCCACATGTGAGTCTGGTGCACCTGCTCATCAACCAATGTCTGATTGACCACATTGCGTAACCAAAACCTGTATGGAATACTTCCTGATTGGACTCAACACACATATGGCTCAGTGGATTTCAGGCCCCCGTCATGTGAGTCGGCCAAGGCTAAGCCAACTTTCACACTCACACTTGTGGTGTTTGTTGTGCACTGGGTGGGTAGTCGTTTGTCTTTGTGCATCTTCCCCCGTGTATTTCAGCTGTCTTTGAAGAGCATTGAGTGGATGGTGTGTTTTGTTTTTTTCTCTACTGGCCCTGGGCCTCCTACATCTCCACTCTGCACATTCCTTAGGTTTGGCAGTTTACGTTCCTGCCACAGTGTGGGACTGCATCTCATCAAATATGAACTTTAGGAATGAATTCTTTGTATTTTCTGCTGCTCGTACCCCAAATGTGTGTTGGTACATTTTTGATGGTCACATGTCACATTGTCCAATTGCACATTGCTGGGAGTGTTATCCACCCAAAGCACCAATTGGCTGCACATGGCTAAGGGTATGTAACCCCCACCATAATTTTTTGCATCACCAGTGCTACATGTGTTTGGGCCCCATCCCCTAATTTGTCGCAATAGTGCTGGGGGGGTTAACACCCCAACCCCCTAATTGTTGGACCATGCTGGGGGATTGAGCCCCACAAGCCCCAAGTTGTCACAACAGTGCTGGGGGGGTTAGCCCCCCAACCCCCTAATTTCTGGACCATGCTGGGGTGTTGAGCCCCACAAGCCCCAAGTTGTCACAATAGTGCTGGGGGGGTTAGCCCCCCAACCCCCTAATTGCTGGACCATGCTGGGGGTTGAGCCCCACAAGCCCCAAGTTGTCACAACAGTGCTGGGGGGGTTAACACCCCAACCCCCTACTTGCTGGACCATGCTGGGGGGGTTGAGCCCCACAAGCCACAATTTGACACTAAAGTGCTGGTGGGGTTAGCCCCGATACCACATTTTGTGTACACATTGCTGGGGGTTTGCACACGAAACACAATTTTCCCATGACAATGCTGGTAGTTTTACGCATCCACCCCCCTATTGGGAAGACAATGGTGGGAGTGAAAGGCATCCACTCCACTTTGGGGTTGACAATGGTGGGAGTGATAGGCATCCACCCCCCTATGGGGTGGACAGTGGTGGGAGGGCTAGGCATCCACCCCCCTATTAGGTGAACAATGGTAGGAGTGTTCGACTTCCACCCCCCTATGGGGTGGACAATGATGGGAGTCTGGCGTCGAGAGAAAGTCTGATATCGACTATTTCCAGCAGGGCGGTTTCGGTACTATGTGAGGCCCGAAACCTAGATGGAGAGGGGTCCAGCAGATGATTACTCTCGATGTAGGTGGTGAGTTGTTTGTTGACTAATGACTCTAGGACCTTCCTGAAAAGAGGGAGAAGGGAGATGGGCCGATAGTTGTTAGGCTGCTTGGGGTCTAAAGTGGGCTTCTTTAGTATGGGTCTAACCATGGCCTCTTTCCATCTAGTTGGAATGGTTGAGTGTAATAAAGATAAGTTGAGGAGCTTGGTTAGGCCAGGAAGAAGGGCAGGCCCAATTTTGGACAGAATATGGGAGAAAACTGGGTCAGTGGGGGATCCGGATTTGACCTTACTAAGAGCGATTCTGACATCCTCATGGGTGAATTCGGTGAATTCATTGAGGGAGGTGGAAATCGGAGGGTTATTGCTGACAGGCCCATGATGTTGTTTATCATCGCCTGAGTGGGGGAAGGGACTATGGATGTTATTGATTTTGTCCACAAAAAAAGCGGTCAAAGTGTCTACCCACTCTTGCGATGTGAGCTGTGTTGGCTGGTATGAACTTGGGCTGGTAATTTCTTTTAATATTTTATACAATTCTTTGTGGGAGTTGGAGGCCTGATTAATTCTGTCCCCAAGTTAGGTTTTTTTGGCCTGGGCTGTATGATCGAGATAGAGCCTGTGGGTGGATTTGTACGTCTGTCTATCGGCAATGCTTTTTGAGTGCCTCCACTTGCGTTCTGCCTTCCTGGTGGCTAGTTTGTCCGATTTTAAGTCGGCTGTAAACCAGGGTGATAATTTGTGGTGGCGTTTAACTTTTTTTCGGGCGCAATTCTGTCTAAGGTCCGACTGATTGTGAGAAGTTGGCCTGGCATATGCTGTCCACTAATTATAGTGGGCACCTTGCACCAGTCCAAACAACCCCTTATTGGAGATAGGTTAAAGACAACCTTATTGAAAGCTATCCTAGTGGTAGCTATGGAGAGCAGCCTTCAGGCTAAGTCTTGAAGGAATGTAAAGCAGCTTGTTTTACCAGTCTATAATCTCTTGAGTGACCAAATGAAAGAGCACCACACCAGGTATATATTCAAAATATATGTATTTATTGCTAAACACACCCCTCTAGTCTCTTTATGAGGCTAGAGTTCGAAGTACATAAGTTAGAAGTTATTAAATCACAGTAATAGCACAAATACACGTTTGGGCCCTAGGGGCGTACCAAACCATATACCAATAAAGTGGTATGCGAACCACGACTGAACTAGACACTAGGCCTAGAGCCTCTAGAAGTGCTTGGACCACAAGGAACCACCCAAGGTAGTGACACAGGGGACCCACGGGAGACGCGTGCAGTGTAAATACACAACCGCGATACGCCGTTAACTTCTATGGAGAAAGTCGGGATCGGGAAATTAGAGAAAAGGGACACTTAAAAGAGGACTAGGACAAAACCCTTTGAGATCTAGGACTTTGAAGAGTCTCTACCCACGGGAGCAGCGGAGTACTCGTGTTACCTCACCCAGGGAAGCCGGGTGCATAGGTGCCTTTCGGGGTCGGGTTTCGTCGTCGTTTCGAATGGCGATCTGCTGCAAAGTGCTGCTGGCGACCAAGAGAAAAGTGTCCGGGTGAATCCAAGAGTGGATAGGAGTTCTGAAGAACCTGAAAGCAGAGGGGACAGAGTCTGGGTCACTAGCCAGTGACCAGGAAGGCGATGGACAGATGCCCACCGATGTCGAGTGCTTCAGGTGCGTTGACAGTCGTCTTGACTCTTCAGCCACGAGGTCCAGGAGGCGTTGTCGGCAACCAGGAGCAGGATTCGGGCTGGCTTACGATGTTTGTCGAGTGCTGAGGTGTTGGCGACCGGATTGGACCCAACAAGCCTTGGCAACGGCAAGTCTCGGTGAAGATGTAGATCGTCGATGGTGCAGACCAGCAAGGTCTGTGGAACTCACCCAGCGAGGGTAAGTGAGGGCAGGCCTGGAGCAACCAGGATGCCAAGTTAGGAAAAGATTGGCCTTCGTTAAGGGCTACTAGCCAACGGGCTAGCGACCGCGAAGGAGCCTCGTGATGCTGCACGTGGATCTGGCTTACAGGACACTTGTGGAATGGGGGCCAGTGATCTTTGGTGCAGGTGGTGCTGGAGGCTAGGGCTACTCAGAGCCCAAAGCACGACTTCTTGGGACACCCAGAAGAGGATGCACTTGCAAATGTGCTCGGTGTCCAGGGGTCACGGTCTCAAGTCACCCACGATAGCCATGGGCCTCAGCTTTGCTGGAGACTCAGGGTAGCCTCTGGGAAGTCTGAGAATCCACCTCTGGTGATGCGATGACTTCGGCGTCCGACGGGAGCTTCAGAAATGCGAACCGGACAGATGCTTCTTTGGTGCCTGCCAAGCAGGGGAGTCACTCCTTGACCCCAAGGGAGATTCTTCTGTCCTCTAATCGTGATTAGAGTGTCGAAGGTCCAGGATTCTGTTTCAGAGTTTCGTCCAGGTATAATCTAAAGTCCTAAGGACTGGGTTCCTACCTTTATACTAAAGATAGGGGTTGGACTACTCTGTGGCCCTACCTATGGGTGGGTCAGGGCAGAGGGGTGGCTACACCCCTTTCCCTTTGTCCAGTTCACGCCAAAGCAGGGGCTGCAAGCCCCTGATCCGGTTTGAACTGGGGTATGCACAGGGACACCAAATGTGCCCCCAGTGCAGGACTTCAAAGCACCCGAAAGTGCTCCCGCCCAGCCCCAATACACATTATCCTATCTGGGGAGGTGGTCACACCTCCCTGGGACAGGAAACCTATTGTCCAGGCCTCCCCTGCCGGAGTTTCGTCCAGCAGCAGGAGGCCAGACTCGTGTCTGTGGCAGCAGCATCCATTTTGTGATGCCAGGGCTCTGGAAAGAAGTTACCAGACTAGTCAGAGTTAACATGTCTTTCCCTCTAGAAGGGTGGAATGCTACCCCCGCCGCCAGGATTGGCGGGGGGTAGTATTCCAAGATGTTTGACACCAAACACGACATGTTTAGGTGCAGCCATTCCATAGTTAGCATTTTACCACGAGGATATAATGCGTTTAAGAGTATATGGTCAGGCTGCACTACAAACAGCATCAGAGATGGTCTCCGAACGCTGCAGAGGGGCCCTGCTCATGCAGGGGCACCCTCTCACATAGGAACCATGCACTCTGCCTTTAGGATTGATAAGGCCTGCCTTAGGAGTGACTTATAGGTTTATATGTGTGTATGCATTTAGTGATATAGGTAACCTATATCACAGTAAGGGGTGCATGCACCACCTTACCCAGGCTGCAGTAGCAGACCTGTGGTGTCAGTTTGGATGGCCTTCCAGGGGTGGCATAATACATGCTGCAGCCCCTGGCAGGCCTCTGAGGTACCTATGCCCTTGGTACATAGTATACCATATACTAGGGACTTATAAGGGCACTCCAGATCCCAATCAGTGATGTGCCTAAGGCACATGGAAACCATTTTAGAGAGGAAGCAGCTAGGCTGGGGTTCTGATTAGCAGGGCCCCAGCCAGACTAATGTCGAAAAACAGTGAAGCATCAGCAAAAAGTGGGGGTACCCATGTGAAGCAGATCCTACTCTCCTACACAACCCCCCCCAAACGTAGGGACATTAAACTAACCTTGCCCAGTTAAGTCTTCATGTTCTAAGTGGAAATACCTAGAGAGTCCATCTGCATTCGCATGGTTACTCCCAGGCCTATGTTCCACTGTAAAGTCCATCCCCTGTAGGGAAATGGACCACCTAAGCAGTTTGGGGTTTTCACCCTTCATTTGTTTTAGCCATAAGAGGGGCTTATGGTCTGTCTGAACCAGGAAGTGTGTACCAAACAAGTATGGCCTCAACTTCTTCAGAGCCCAGACCACAGCAAAGGCCTCCCTCTCTATGGCTGACCAACGTTTCTCTCTAGGGGTCAGCCTTCTGCTAATGAAAGCTACTGGCTGATCCTGACCTTCTTCATTCAATTGTGACAGTACAGCCCCTACCCCCAATTCAGATGCATCAGTTTGAACAATGAACTTCTTGGAGTAATCAGGACTCTGCAGAATTGGAGCAGTGCACATGGCCTGCTTCAGGTCATCAAATGCCTTTGACAGCTAACTGTCCACTGAACCTTTTTGGGCATTTTCTTAGAAGTTAAGTCATTCAGGGGTGTCACTATTGATCCATACCCCTTGACAAATCTCCTGTAGTACCCAGTCAGGCCTAAGAAGGCTCTCACCTGAGTCTGGGTAGTGGGAGCAGTCCAGTCCATGATGGTCTGGATCTTGCTCTGCAAAGGTTGAACCTGGCCTCCACCCACAAGGTGGCCCAGGTGCACAACCTGACTCTGCCCTATCTGGCACTTAGTGGCCTTGATAGTCAGGCCTGCCTTTTGCAGGGCCTGTAAAACATTCCTGAGGTGGACCAGGTGATCCTCCCAGGTGGAGCTAAAGACAGCAATATCATCTAGATATGCTGCACTATAGGCTTCCAGTCCTGTGAGAACTGTATTCACCAACCTCTGGAAAGTGGCAGGTGCATTCTTCAGACCAAAGGGCATTACCACAAATTGATAATGTCCACTAGGGGTTGAGAATGCTGTTTTGGGCTTTGCAGTATCAGCTAGTCTGATCTGCCAGTAGCCAGCTGTTAGGTCAAATGTGCTGAGATATTTGGCAGAGGCCAAAGTATCTATGAGCTCATCTGCCCTGGGTATTGGATGGGCATCAGTCCTAGTGACTGCATTGAGACCCCTGTAGTCTACACAGAACCTCATCTCTCTCTTTCCACCACTGGTGTGAGGTTTCGGTACAAGGACTACTGGACTAGCCCAAGGGCTATCTGAGGGTTCAATAACTCCCAATTCCAACATTTTCTGGACTTCAGTCCTGATACAGTCCCTGACATGGTCAGGTTGCCTATAAATCTTGTTTTTAATAGGCAGACTGTCTCCAGTGTCCACTTCATGAGTGCACCAGGTGGTCTGACTGGGTGTCAGGGAAAACATATGTCGAAACTGATTGAGGACTTGCCTGCAATCAGTTTGTTGCTGGGTAGTGAGGCTGCCTGCCAAGGCTACACCATCAACTGACCCATCGTCAGGGTTCTGTGAGAGCAGGTCAGGAGTGGGTCACTCTCTTCCTCCTGCCCTTCATCAGTAGCCATGAGCAAGCCCATGTCTGCCCTGTCCACATATGGTTTTAACCTGTTGACATGGAGAACCCTGTGGGGACTCCTGGGTGTTCCTAGGTCTACCAAATAAGTGACCTCACCCTTCTGCTCAACAATAGTGTGGGGTCCACTCCATTTATCTTGGAGAGCTGCTGGGGCCACTGGCTCCAACACCCACACCTTCTGTCCTGGCTGGTAAACAGACAGAACAGCCTTTTGGTCATGCCAGGCCTTTTGAAGTTCCTGGCTAGCCTCAAGGTTTTTGGTTGCCTTTTTCATGTACTCAGCCATCCTGGAGCGGAGACCAAGTACATAGTCCACTATATCTTGCTTTGGGGGCTTGAGAGGTAACTCCCATCCTTCCTTCACCAAGCACAGTGGACCCATCACAGGGTGGCCAAACAGAAGTTCAAAAGGGCTGTAACCAACCCCTTCTGAGGCACCTCCCTATATGCGAATAAAAGGCAGGGCAAGAGTATGTCCCATCTATGCCTAAGCTTTTCTGGGAGCCCTTTAATCATGCCCTTCAAGGTTTTGTTGAATCTCTCAACTAAACCATTGCATTGTGGGTGATAGGGTGTGGTGAACTTATAAGTCACTCCACACTCCTTCCACATTGCTTTTAAGTACCCAGACATGAAGTTAGCACCCCTGTCTGATACTACCTCCTTAGGAAAGCCCACTCTTGAGAAGATTCCCAGGAGGGCCCTTGCCACCACAGGTGCTGTAGTGGTCCTGAGGGGAATAGCTTCTGGGTACCTGGTGGCATGATCCACTACCACCAGGATAAACCTGTGCCCAGAGGCTGTTTGGGGATCCATGGGACCAACAATGTCAATCCCTACCCTTTCAAAGGGCACCCCCACCACAGGTAGTGGTATCAGGGGGGCCTTTGTAGTGCCACCTGCCTTGCCACTGGCTTGGCAGGTTACACAGGAGCGACAAAACTCCTTACTGTCTTCAGACATGTGGGGCCAGTGAAAGTGAGGGACAATTCTGTCCCAAGTCTTGTTCTGGCCCAGGTGACCTGCTAAGGGAATATCATGGGCTAGGGTCAATAGGAAGCCCCTGAACTTCAGAGGTATAACCAACCTCCTGGTAGCACCAGGCTTGGGGTCTCTACTCTCTGAGTACAGGAGTCCATCATCCCAATACACTGTATGGGGACCACTAGCTTTCCCAGCAGCCTCAGCAGCAGCTTGCTGTCTGAGGGGTTCAAGGGAGGGGCAGCTCTGCTGCTCCTGGCTCAGATCTGCCCTAGAAGGTCCCCCTGTCCCCAAGAACTCAACCTGGTCAGGTTCCAGTTCCTCTGGGACAGTTCCTTCTTCAGGGCTGAGATCATCCCCCTCAAGGGACTGATCTTCCTCCTGAGCCAAGGGGGAAGGCTCTGCCTTAACCCTACTACTCCTCCTCTTGGAAGGCACTTGGTCCATTCTTCCAGAATCCAAGGCCTGTTCAGTTTTAGACATTTTGGCTTGTGACCTGGTCACAGCAAACACATCTGCAGGGATCCCCAGCATTTCTGCATGGGTCCTGAGCTCCACTTCTGCCCAAGCAGAAGTCTCTAAGTCATTGCCAAGCAAGCATTCGACTGGTAGGTTTGCACTTACCACAACCTTCTTAAGGCCAGTTACCCCTCCCCAGGAGAAGTTAACAACTGCCAGAGTATGGTCTGTTCTGACATTGCTAGCATTGGTAACTTGGTACATCTCACCAAGCATAACTTGCCCAGGAAGCACAAGGTCTTGTGTCACCATTGTGACACTTGCCCCTGTGTCCCTAAATGCCAAAGCCTCTCGTCCATTGATTAAAGGCTGTTGTCTGTACTTGCCTAGATTACTGGGACTCACAGTGGAGGTCACATCCATGCCTCCATCACAGACTAACACAGCCTGAGTCAGTTCTCTGACTAGGTCAGAGCCCAACTCAGTTCCCAGGGTGAACCCTACTAAACCCTTGGCTGGAGCACTCCCACCAACTGTACTAGGGGGAACAGGTTCCTTAGGGGCATTGGTGGGTGCTGGACTGGAGTCTTTGGACTTGGTGCAATCACTGGTCCAGTGGGTCTTTTGCTTACAGACCTTGCACCATGGTTTTCTTTGGCCTTTCCCTTTGGTAGATTGTGAATCCCCACCAGAAGAAGATTTTTGGGGGCCTGATGAAGACTTTTGATCTTTACCCTTCTCCCCACCCTTGTCAGAGTTCTTAGCATCTTGCTTCTTGGTTTCCCCACCTTGGTTCTGTACCTTCTGCTTCAACCTGGTCCTGACCCATTTGTCTGCCTTCTTTCCCAATTCTTGGGGAGAGGTCAGATCAGAGTCTACCAGGTATTGATGCAACAGCTGATTTTGACAGTTATTAAGAATCTGCTCCCTCATTATCAGATTGTACAATCCTGAGAAGTCACACACCTTACTGCCCATCAACCAGCCTTCCAGAGCCTTGGCAGAACAATCCACATAGTCTACCCAGTCTTGAGTCTGTGCTTTTGGGTGTCTCTGAACTTCAAGCTGTACTGTTCAGTGGTTAGGCCAAACCCATCAATAAGAGCACTCTTCAAGACCTTGTAATTATCAGCATCCTCCTCTCTAACAGTGAGGAGCTTATCTCTACCTTTGTCAGCAAAGGAGAGCCACAAGATTGCTGCCCACTGCTCCTGAGGGACCTTCTGTACTTTACAGGCCCTCTCCAATGCAGTTATCCATTTGTGGATATCATCCCCACTCTGGTAGGGAGGGACAATCTTGCTCAGGTTCCTATGGTCATAGGACCTTTCCCTGTCTCTAGGGACATGGCTGCCACCATGGGACTCTAGTCCCAACTTTCTTCTCTCTCTAAGGAGATCTAGGGATTCCCTATCTAAAGCCAATTGCTTTTTCTGATCTCCAGCTGAGTTTCCTCATACTGGACCAGTCTGTCTCTTCTCTCATGAGAGGATTCCCTCCTGTGAGAGGAGATAGAGCTCCCTATGGAGGTGCCAGAGTGGTTAGACTCCTGAGAAGGAGATCTAGACTTCCTGGGCACACTCTTAATCCTTCCTGGGGGACAAAGAGGGCATCATTCTGATCATCCTCATCATCTTCCACAGGAGGGATTGGGTTATCCAGGTCAGGGTCATTGTCACCCTCCTGGCCAGTCTCAGAGGGGGCTGGGGGTATTGGTACCCCTGGCCTCCTCCTCTTCCTCTGCCCCACCCTCAGCTCCTACCCCTTCAGTCCCCAAGGGCTTACTAAGGTCATAAGCCACCAACAACTCCTTGAGGTGTTGGGTGGTGGGGCTTTGGCCTGTCCTTATTTTTCTCAAGTTACATAAAGCTCTCAATTCCAAGAATGGGAGTGTATCATACTTGGAGGGTGGAAGCTCAATGGCTTCCTGCAAGGATTCTTTGGATCCTGCCCTTAAAGACATTACTAGTGTGGTGTGGTGTATGCACTACCTACTCTAGTGTGGCCTACTAAACTCTCTTGAGTTGTAGAAAGGGTTGTGCTATCCCTTAACACACAACTCTAAGTTCAGTAGAACTTACTGTATTCTAAGCTTAAATTATATGTACCTTAGGTACCTTTAGTGGTTTTCAGTTGATCAATTCAATTGAGATTATCTGGTAAAACAATAGCAAGCTGGAATCCCACACGCTGCACACCAATGTGAGAAGTTGGCCTGGCATATGCTGTCCACTAATTATAGTGGGCACCTTGCACCAGTCCAAACAACCCCTTATTGGAGATAGGTTAAAGACAACCTTATTGAAAGCTATCCTAGTGGTAGCTATGGAGAGCAGCCTTCAGGCTAAGTCTTGAAGGAATGTAAAGCAGCTTGTTTTACCAGTCTATAATCTCTTGAGTGACCAAATGAAAGAGCACCACACCAGGTATATATTCAAAATATATGTATTTATTGCTAAACACACCCCTCTAGTCTCTTTATGAGGCTAGAGTTCGAAGTACATAAGTTAGAAGTTATTAAATCACAGTAATAGCACAAATACACGTTTGGGCCCTAGGGGTGTACCAAACCATATACCAATAAAGTGGTATGCGAACCACGACTGAACTAGACACTAGGTCTAGAGCCTCTAGAAGTGCTTGGACCACAAGGAACCACCCAAGGTAGTGACACAGGGGACCCACGGGAGACGCGTGCAGTGTAAATACACAACCGCGATACGCCGTTAACTTCTATGGAGAAAGTCGGGATCGGGAAATTAGAGAAAAGGGACACTTAAAAGAGGACTAGGACAAAACCCTTTGAGATCTAGGACTTTGAAGAGTCTCTACCCACGGGAGCACCGGAGTACTCGTGTTACCTCACCCAGGGAAGCCGGGTGCATAGGTGCCTTTCGGGGTCGGGTTTCGTCGTCGTTTCGAATGGCGATCTGCTGCAAAGTGCTGCTGGCGACCAAGAGAAAAGTGTCCGGGTGGATCCAAGAGTGGAGCGGAGTTCTGAAGAACCTGAAAGCAGAGGGGACAGAGTCTGGGTCACTAGCCAGTGACCAGGAAGGCGATGGACAGATGCCCACCGATGTCGAGTGCTTCAGGTGCATTGACAGTCGTCTTGACTCTTCAGCCACGAGGTCCAGGAGGCGTTGTCGGCAACCAGGAGCAGGATTCGGGCTGGTACACAATGTCTGTCGAGTGCTGAGGTGTTGGCGACCGGATTGGACCCAACAAGCCTTGGCAACGGCAAGTCTTGGTGAAGATGTAGATCGTCGATGGTGCAGACCAGCAAGGTCTGTGGAACTCACCCAGCGAGGGTAAGTGAGGGCAGGCCTGGAGCAACCAGGATGCCAAGTTAGGAAAAGATTGGCCTTCGTTAAGGGCTACTAGCCAACGGGCTAGCGACCGCGAAGGAGCCTCGTGACGCCGCACGTGGATCTGGCTTACAGGACACTCGTGGAGTGGGGGCCAGTGATCTTCTGTGCAGGTGGTGCTGGAGGCTAGGGCTACTCGGAGCCTAAAGCATGACTTCTTGGGAGACCCAGAAGAGGATGCACTTGCAAATGTGCTCAGTGTCCAGGGGTCACGGTCTCAAGTCACCCACGATAGCCACGGGCCTCAGCTTTGCTGGGGACTCAGGGTAGCCTCGGGGAAGTCTGAGAATTCACCTCTGGTGATACGATGACTTCGGCGTCCGACGGGAGCTTCAGAAATGCGAACCGGACAGATGCTTCTTTGGTGCCTGCCAAGCAGGGGAGTCACTCCTTGACCCCAAGGGAGATTCTTCTGTCCTCTAATCATGAGTAGAGCGTCGAAGGTCCAGGATTCTGTTTCAGAGTTTCGTCCAGGTATAATCTAAAGTCCTAAGGACTGGGTTCCTACCTTTATACTAAAGATAGGGGTTGGACTACTCTGTGGCCCCACCTATGGGTGGGTCAGGGCAGAGGGGTGGCTACACCCCTTTCCCTTTGTCCAGTTTGCGCCAAAGCAGGGGCTGCAAGCCCCTGATCCGGTTTGAACTGGGGTATGCACAGGGACACCAAATGTGCCCCCAGTGCAGGACTTCAAAGCACCCGAAAGTGCTCCCGCCCAGCCCCAATACACATTATCCTGTCTGGGGAGGTGGTCACACCTCCCTGGGACAGGAAACCTATTGTCCAGGCCTCCCCTGCCGGAGTTTTGTCCAGCAGCAGGAGGCCAGACTCGTGTCTGTGGCAGCAGCATCCATTTTGTGATGCCAGGGCTCTGGAAAGAAGTTACCGGACTAGTCAGAGTTAACATGTCTTTCCCTCTAGAAGGGTGGAATGCTACCCCCGCCGCCAGGATTGGCGGGGGGTAGTATTCCAAGATGTTTGACACCAAACACGACATGTTTAGGTGCAGCCATTCCATAGTTAGCATTTTACCGCGAGGATATAATGCGTTTAAGAGTATATGGTCAGGCTGCACTACAAACAGCATCAGAGATGGTCTCCGAACGCTGCAGAGGGGCCCTGCTCATGCAGGGGCACCCTCTCACATAGGAACCATGCACTCTGCCTTTAGGATTGATAAGGCCTGCCTTAGGAGTGACTTATAGGTTTATATGTGTGTATGCATTTAGTGATATAGGTAACCTATATCACAGTAAGGGGTGCATGCACCACCTTACCCAGGCTGCAGTAGCAGACCTGTGGTGTCAGTTTGGATGGCCTTCCAGGGGTGGCATAATACATGCTGCAGCCCCTGGCAGGCCTCTGAGGTACCTATGCCCTTGGTACATAGTATACCATATACTAGGGACTTATAAGGGCACTCCAGATCCCAATCAGTGATGTGCCTAAGGCACATGGAAACCATTTTAGAGAGGAAGCAGCTAGGCTGGGGTTCTGATTAGCAGGGCCCCAGCCAGACTAATGTCGAAAAACAGTGAAGCATCAGCAAAAAGTGGGGGTACCCATGTGAAGCAGATCCTACTCTCCTACACTTATTGCTGCCTCGAAAGACTCACCTGCCGAGTTGGGATTATCAGTTTCACTATGGGAGGGGAGGTAAAATCAAGAGAAAAAGTGGCTAAGTTGACTTTGTCCCAAGACCTACTCGGTGTTGTTTTTTTATGAGGATTTTTTGAGGTCCGGGTTACCTGAATGTAGAATTTTAGTATATGATGGTCAGACCAAAGAACTGGAATTGGGGGCTCGACCTTAACATGGGGCGAGTTGGTGATCTGCCATCTTGGTCCTTCTTAACCTGTCGACTGCCTTCGACACCATCTCCCACAGCACTCTCTTGAACTGTCTGCGGGAGATGGGGGTCGGGGGCACCGCTCTGACCTGGCTCAGGAGATACTTGACAGATCGAACCTCCAAAGTTCAAATGGGCTCATTTGCCTCCAGCAGCCAACCCATAGATAAGTGTGTGCCCCAGGGCTCCATTTTGAGCCCTACACTTTTCAACCTGTACGTGGCACCCTTAGCCAGCGTGATAAAAACTCACGGCTTTGACACAGTATTGTACGCCGATGATACTCAGTTACTAATCACGCTCAGACCTGACCCCACTGACACCATACTCTGGTTCAGGCAGTGTATGTCTAACATACACTGCTGGATGCTAAACAATCACTTGCATCTCAATGCCAGTAAAACCGGAATTATCCTTTTCGGTAAAGCCCAAACCCTGTGGTCAAGTGACTGGTGACCTCCCAATCTAGGCATATGTCCCTCTCCCAAGTCGGCAGTTCATAACCTAGGAATGCTGATCAACAATCAACTCTCCATGCCTGACCACGTCAATCATGTGGCCAGCATCTGTTACGGACTAATGCGCAGCCTCCGTAAGATCTTCAAATGGGTCCCGTTGTCATCCGGTAGGCCTCTCGTGCAAGGACTAATCATCAGCCGGCTGGATTATGGCAATGCCCTTCTGGCCTCCATCAATGAAGAGCACCTAACAAAACTCCAAGTCCTTCAAAACACGATGGCCAGACTAGTACTAAATCTACCACCTTGATCTTCCTCGGCTCCCAGTTTGAGAGTTCTCCACTGGCTCCCCGTCAGAAAACGTATAACATTTAAGATCAACTGTCTAGTTCACAAAACCCTCAATGGCCATGGCCCTCACTACCTTGTTAATAAACTGAAAAGTTATCACCCTTCAAGAACTCTTCGATCTACCAATAAACATCTTCTCATCCCTCCCAAGATCCGCACCGCCAGGAATGGCGGAAGATCTTTCTCTTGCCTTGCCCCCACCCTGTGGAACGCTCTCCCTTTTCATCTCCACACTGAGACTGACCACAGAAAGTTTCGCAAGTCTCTCAAAACCTGGCTGTCCTGAGGCTGTCTCTTCCTCAGTCAGTCCCCCTCTTTCCGCCCTCCAGGTTCCTGCAGCAGGCTAGCACTCTGAGACCTTCGGGTGAAATATGCGCTCAATAAAAATTAATACATAACATAACATGGGAGTGATAGGCATCCACCCCCCTATGGGGTGGACAATGGTGGGCGTGATAGGCATCCATCCCCCTATGGAGTGGACAATGGTGGGAGTGATAGGCATCCATCCCCCTA
Source organism: Calotriton arnoldi (assembly GCA_963921515.1). Lineage (NCBI taxonomy): Eukaryota > Metazoa > Chordata > Amphibia > Caudata > Salamandridae > Calotriton > Calotriton arnoldi. Next base: position 1,403,595 of record CAWUFW010003745.1, on the reverse strand, counting down.
TGGGCATTAGATTGCTGGTACTGATAGGCATCCACCCCCCTATGGGGTGGACAATGGTGGGAGTGATAGGCATCCACCCCCCTATGAGGTGGACAATGGTGGGAGTGATAGGCATCCACCCCCTATGGGCATTAGATTGCTGGTAGTGTTAGGCATCCACCCCCCTATGGGGTGTACAATTGTGGGAGTGATAGGCATCCATTCCCCTATGGGGTGGACAATGGTGGAAGTGTTAGGCTTGCTAGTAGTGTTAGGCATCCACCACCCCCCTTGCCTCTACATTGCTGCAAGAATTGCCCAATCCCAATATTGACTGTGGTTTCTCACACGCTGTGTTTTATGTTGCTTTTCGCGGGGTAGTAGCGTTTTTGTGTGGGGTAGGTGTCTGACTTACTGTCTGTGATGAACGTGTCGGTTGAGGTTGTAGTATCAGCTGTAGGCGTAGAGTATAGGGATGACATGCACGATAGGATACATGGCTGCACCGTCTCGTTCGCAGGAATCATGTTGTGGCGCGAATCGGAGTTGAAATACTGCTCTTCCAGATGCTCTGACGTCTGGGTAGTGGCGACGCATTCGGCGCATGGGAAGTACGCATCGTACTTGGCCGGTCGGAATCTGACTGGGAAATGCCTCCGTACAACTCCATTCAGTGTTTACGGAGGCTTCTCATTGGGAAAATGGAGCCGGAATTTGAGCGTACGCATCGTTTGGTTTTGCGCATCGTACTTTGTTGTTTGGAAGGACCGGCTCCCAGGACGAGTCGTCGGAAGGTAAGGCTACTGATGGCTCTGGGACAGCCTTCTTGACGGGATCGTAATCAGGCCCATAGAAGTTGCAAATCATCATTTTTTTAATGATTGTTTATGTGCAGGAAGGGAGACCTTCCTGCACATAAACAATCATTCATGGCATTTTGCTGTTTCTATGTGTGCTGCACAATGCAGCACACATAGAAACAGCAAAAACAAGGAGAAATAAAGCATTTCACGGTTTCCCCTCGTTTCGCCATGTTAAGACCGGGTTTTCCCTGGTCTTAATTTTGGCACTGCCCCATATTTACGCCACCCTTGTAAATATGGGGCAGCCACCCATTGCCCACCCCTTTCACACTAAGCATATTGTGAAAGGGTGTCTTATTTACAAGGCAGTGTTAAGCCACGTTAAGTGACTTAACGCCGCCTTGTAAATAAGGCAAAGCCCCTCTCGCCAGAGGAACGTCGTAAAAAGCGGCGTTCCTGTGGTGATAGGGGCTTGTAAATATGCCCCTTTGATCGCAAACTGTTTGATTGGTTAAGGTGTCCAGTTGCAGGAAAGCCATAACAGGGGGTCACTCTGCTGTTTACCCACAACCTAAACCTGGAATGCTTTACCACAAAATGTTGAAAGAAATGTGTTATTTTTAACCATGCATGTCTCTGAACTGCTACTTTCTCTATTGCTTCTAGTGCCAGTCCACCTCATTCATTCATTCATCCATTATTTTCTGGTGATAATAGTTGTGGAAGAAGTGTATAACCACTTTACCATGTATATAAAGTTCCAACCCAGTTCCATTCTGGACATGATCTGGAAAAGATAGCCTCACTCCACTCGACCGAATGATTTGAACACTATCTCAGCTATGCCTCCTCAGGATCCGAGTTTACAATTGTGCTTAACCTGTCCTCTTGTTTTGCCTTCCCTGATATATACTACTGTATATTTCGAGATAACTTACTTTGTATTACCTGAATATATATTGGCATTCCATGTCCAACCATCACATTTAGATTTCTGCTCATCTAACCACTCGCTCCACCTTTGCAAGATGGTAATCCCCTATCTAGTTGGATATTGTGACTTTATGCATTATTCATATTGATATTTTGTAATTATTTTTTGTCCTAATGATTTATTGATTGTGAATTTCATTATTATTGCTCTAAGATCTTGAAGTTGAAATTATTTAGCTGCTGTTGCCATGTGTGACTCATGTACTGCTTCTCACTAATTATCTATGATTTTAATTTTAATGGATCACTAACTGTATAGACTATTGAATTTCTCCAAGTTCCAAGTGTGATTTTTTGACCGTTGATTTCACAGTTGTTTGAATAATTCGGGATGCATTCTAGTCTTTTTTATGCATTATATGTTACAATTTTTCAAACTACTTTACCACTGTTTTCATATGCAATCCCTTTTTGTTTTCTTATCATTATTCATTTCTTTAACGCATTGTTTATTGTGGACTATATTTAGTTTCACGTTTTTTCCAAGTGGGCTCTTTGTACCACCAATTTTTTGTTGTGGATCTGCAATCTGTTGAAGAATCCGGTGCATATTCTAGTTTTCCTCACGCACCTTACTGCAGCATGTTGCACCATCCGCCTCATTTCTTACCTTCTCCAGGCCCCAATGCTAAGCCAAAACATCTGTGCTTTTCCATTTGGTGCTTGTTGCCCTGTAATAGGGATTAATTTCCCTACAGGTATGCATATTTCCTTTTAAATTACTTGTTTATCTGTCCTTTATGAATTGTTTCTTTCTGAGCATTTTTTTAAATTTTATTTGCCAGCATCTAACATTTCAACGTCTCCAAGCGTGGAACCACTTACAGATGTGCCTTTGCTTTTCATTCATTGCATGGACGTTCATGCGCATCTCCATGAGCCCGCATTTATTCCTCACTGTGGCGTGACACTGATGGGGCAGGCTTCACTTTTTTCACATATCTCTATGAAGTTTTTGGTATTTGCTTATTTTCATATTAGTATTATTATTTTTAGTGTCAGTCTCCCTGGAACATATACAGGTATTTTTGGATATGGTCTTTTTCAGTTCCTCTAGATCAGTGATACTCAAAGTAGGGCTCGGGGTCAACATGCGGCCCTACCGACCTTTACATGCGGGCCCCTGGGCAAAAGCAGCACTGAGCTGCTGTTTACTCAACTCAGCACTAACATTAAAAAAAATGTTAAATAAGCAGCAAACATTTATTTAATGGTATATTGCATTAAAAAAGGAAGTAACTAGGCTGTACTGCACCCCTTAACTTTAGGAACACCTTCATTTTTAAAGACAGCAAACATGTAAAAATATGATAGTCTCTTCAAAATTCAAAAAGTGCATTTCATTAACCTGCAGAACCATTAAACCTTAGTAAATCAGATTATAGCAGTGCATTCAGAAGTATTTCTTTTATAGTGATAGAATTCAAACATGAATTTAGAACTGTTTATGCTTCCCCCCACTTTGACAACAATGCCAATAGTGATTAAATCCACACACAGGAAAACGTTTTGTACAGCATACATCCTAAAGTCATGTATTTCGAGGTCCTCTTGCATGTGAAGCAAAAGGAGGGAAATTGAAATAAAACAATTGCCTAGGATCACACAATTCGGTCAAGTCAGGAAGCCGGGATTCACCCCAGGTTTTCTGGTTCCACATTGTGAAATTCATTTTAGCTACTAGATGTACATGCTTCGCTTCCCCTACACCCAATTTATGCCCCCCTCGCCCTCCACACTCGACCACCACCCTGCTGACATCGGTGCAGCCTGGGTCACACCAAAGACCAAACATTTTGGCCCCGGTAAAATGTTTGCGAGGACCCATGCTCTAGATTATATCCCCTTTTTCTGTGTTTGATAGGGAATATTATTTATTTTTTGTTCTGTAAGCAGCAGTTATATTGCTAGTGTTCCTTTTGTCCTGGTGACAACCTGTTAATTTGTGGAAGTTCGAAATGCACTTAATCAGGATATTTACTGTGCAATGATTTACTACTGAAACTGTGGACTTTATTTATATCTGTGCACAATATTTAATTATTGGTTCCTTTTTGACACTGTTTGTTTACTTTCCACATTGAGCACTTTTTAATTCATATTTCATGCTGATGCAAATTACTTATAAATCTCATTGAATATATATGTTTCTGGATATTTTTGACCATATCCTTTCTTTCTCTTCTTTTTATGTTATAATGCAGTTATATGTACAATACATGGTGTCACAGTATTGTAAGAACATCTCGATAAGTTTCTTTTTTGAACTGATGGCCTTAGGGACATTGTTGTATGATATCATTATTTCATAGATCACTCTTGAGTGTATGGGCAACTCCTTTCGTGTATACTATAAAAAATACATTATCACTGGTCTGGGTGTGATTGCTAGATATTAGCCCTTTTAGCCTCTGTGCCCTCTGAAAGTTAAATGTCGGTTGGAATTCAATATCCTTTAGTTTCAAAATTAACTTCACTAAAAAGCTCTGGAGATTTTCTCCCTCCTCTGTTTCTGGAAGACCATAGAGCCAAAAATGGTGTCTTGTACTTTTATTTTTCAGATCTGTGACCTTCATGTGCTTATTTCCTACCTAATTTCCCTAGTCTGGTTTGTCCAGTGCTTTCTGTTCTTGGTCTTCCAGGTGCTTCTACATGTTAGAAAGCTGTGCTTTGATTTGGGCATGTATCGATTTCAGCTCTCTTATTGTTTCCAAGGAGAATATCCCCATAGCTTCCACAGAGGAGGATTTAATCTCCTTAAGTTCCTTCAGGAGCTTGTCCATATTTGCCGATTATATTGTTTGTTCTCAAGTCATTGGGTGGGACTTAACTTTAAATCCTAGCTAGAGCTACAGAGAACAGTAGTTGTTTTGAGGCATTCTATGCTTGCATGTTGCAATGGGAATAGGTGTAACCGGAAATGTCAGTACTTCACCACACCCTACTACATAGACCCATTGCCCTGTGAAGTGGTCTGACCCAAGAGGCTGGTTCCTCCCTTCGCCTTACTATGTATGCCCGTCACTCTGTGAGGTGGTCTGACCGTAGGAGTCATTTGCTTGCCTCACCATACTATGCATGCCTATTGACAAAGGAAACAGTGCAACAAGAAAAGTCAATCCCTTGCCACACCCGGCTAGGAATGCCCATTGCCCTGGGAAGTGGTCTGACAGGAGAGGCTAGGCCCTCTCTACACCCTACCACTCACACCCATCGGCCTGGCAAACAGTCTGATCATAGAGACCAGTCCCTTGCCACACTCTAATATGCACGCATGTCGCTTTAAGAAGCGGTTTAGCCGAAGAAGTCAGTTCCTCTCCATATTTGACAATGCAGTCCTGTCCCCCGCAAAGTGGTTTGACCAGAGAGGCCAGTCCCTCACCTTACTACACACGCCCATCACCATGGGAAGCGGTACGACCAGAGAGGCCAGTCCCTTAGCACATCCGACTATGTACGCCTGTTGCCAAGTGAAGAGGTTTGACCGGATATGCCAGGTCCTCGCCACACCCTACTACTATTACTACCATGCACTCCTGCCGCCATAGGAAGCACTCAGTTCAGAGAGACCAGCCCCTCACCAACCCCTACTAAGTGTCCTCTGTACTCTTGGAAGTGGTCTGATTGGAGAGGTTAGCCTCTCCCCACACTGCCCTCCACTTGTTCTTCAACCTCAGAAGCAGTGTAAATGGAGAGGCCAGTCTCTTGTAAAACTTTGAGCAGATAGGCTGGTCCCTTGTCATACACCACTACATACACCTGTTGGCCTAGGGTGAGGTGTTTATGGAGAGGTTAGTTCTTTGCAGTTCCTAGTACTCATGTAGTGGAGGTTCTTTCAAGAGACTGATTGGGGGGTTTTATGTGTTTTATAAACACTGTGAAATTGCACTCCCGGGATTCGCGCAGGTGTTGGGCAAATACCTATAAAAACCTACTACACCACTCATGAATTGATCAGAGACAATACCAGGTAAAGCTGTCATCCTACAGAGAGGGATCAGAGGAGAGTCTAGTTTCTCAGAACACCCTATTACATACAGCTAGGGTTGCCACCTTTGCCAATATGAAAATACTGGCCATTTGATCATGTTTTAAAAGTCTGCTGACGCAAACATCAACATGCCATCTCACACTCTCACAGTTGTTACGCTGAGTGTGAATGGCCTTACCCATTACGATAAACTTAAGAAGATACTGTCCTATCTTAACTCCCTAAAAATGGACATTGCCCTCCTTCAGGAAACATGCCTCTCTCGATACAAAATGGAGAAACTCAAAAGCAATTGCGTTGGGAAAGTAATCTGCAGTTGCAGAACCGATACCATGGCCACCTCCTCTCTACCCCTGTCCCTGCTGTGACACTAAGCTTAAGAAATGCAGAATAGCCATCCTAATTCATAAATCCCTTCCCTGTACCGTTTTCCAAAAATGGACTGACACTGACGGATGTTAGACCTTTGCAAAACTCAGAATTGGCTCAAAAACTATTGGCGAGGGTTCGGTCTATGCCCTAATGGGACCAAGTTTGATTTCCTACCCCACCTATACAGGCCTTTGGCTGAGCTTAACACGTCCTATGTAGTGGTTGGCGCGAGTAGAACTTAGCGATCTATGCTATTTTGGACTGCACAGGCCCTTAGACAAACCCAATGACAGACACAGTATCCGCATACATTATCTATGGGATGACTATGGCTTACTAGACATATGATGACTTCTCCACCCAACAGATAATGAATATTCTTTCTTCTCAGTGGCCCACGGCACTCATTATCAGTTAGACTACTTCCTAATTTCTGAACCTATCTCTCTGACCCTTTGATACTGTTCCATCTAGAAGGGTTCTCTATCTGACTGTGCCACGTTCTGGTTACACATGGACTGGGGCTTATACGTACCAATACGGAAACCAGGGCATCTCAATACAGCCCAATATAGATCTCCCCAGGGGAAAGCAGAGTTACACTCCCATATTACCACCTACCTAGACGACAACCAAGCTTCTGTCACATCAGCCCGAACACAGTGGGCGGCAGCTTAACCAACCAACTGAGGTCAACTGAGAAGGGATGCAGCGTTGGCTAATAAACAACCTACACAGAAACAACTCACCCTAAACTGAGACAATAAAAACTACACTCAAGCATAAACTGTTTACGGATATGAATATCCTTGGGTCAAGGCTCAAACAAGTTAACCCGAACCTCATACATGATGCACACATGGGCTTTGTTCTTGGAAGATCCTCCAGCAATAATCTATGCACGTTGGCACATCTCCACTGGTCTCCAATGACTCCCCAGAGGCCCTCTCCCTTGATGACAAGAAAGCATTCAACCACATTGGGGGCCTTATTTATGGGCTTTTGCCGTAGGGCAGCGCCACAGGCCTCCCTGCTGCGCTGCCCTATGGCAAAAGAAAAGGGCAGGAATGCGCTGTGTCTATATGATACGGTGCATTCCAGTCCTTTTCCCCTGCGCTGGCGGACAATGGGCTGCTGTGCACCAACGCAGGCACGTTTGTACCATGGTGCAAGGTTGCCTGTGTTGCGGGGATGATTGATTTTGTGCAGGAAGGGACCCTTCCTGCACAAAATCAATCCATTCAGGCGCTTTACTTTTTCTATGTGTGCTGCAGAATGCAGCACACATAGAAAAATGAAAGCACGAGGAGAAATGTTTTCATTTTCCTTCGTTGCGCCTCCCTAACGCCACCCCTGGGGTGGCGTTAGGTTCTGACGCATTCCCAGGTTTACGATGCCTCGTAAATTTGGGAATGTGTCAGGTTCCATGGGTGTTGCGTGGGAACACCTACAGCAACACCCATGGAATGCCCCTTTCACGCAGTTTTCTGCGTGAAAGGGGCACATATTTATAAGGCCATGAAAAGCCATGTAAAGTGGCTATACGTGGCCTTATAAATATGCGGTGGCACATTGCGCCACCAAAACGTAAAAAAAGTGACATTCCGGGGATCGCAAAAGTGCCGATAGGGCCTCATAAATGAGGCCTTGAATGGGGATACTTATTTAAGACTCTCCTCTGGTTTGGCCTCAGGGAAAGTCTCATCACCAATGTACGCTGGCTATACACCACACCCACAGCACAGGTACATTGAGGCTGTTTCTTATCAGAGCCCTTCTCAGTCTGTAGAGGGCCAGGCAGGAGTGCCCCTTTTCACCATTGCTGGCCATGTCACCACTACGATTGCAATCTGCCAATCCCATCAAAGAGCTGGAATACCTACTGCTGCTGTTGAGGCCAAAATCCTGCTATACACGGACAACATTCTGCTTACTCTTGCAGATACTGACAGGACACTTCCGGCTGTAATGCCCCTGATATCCTAGTTGTTCAGGATTTCAGTGTACAAGATCAACTTGTCTAAGGTCATGACAAAAGCGGCCATTGCTGTCACAGTGTTTCAGTGGAAACAGAATAGACTCAGATACCTAGGAATCCTCACTAACAGAGGCCTGGAAAAAATGACCTCAGATAATTCGGATCCCCTTGCTGCCAAAACGAAGGTATGTCAGGTGAAATGGAACTACCACAACTTGTCCCTTTGGGGAAGGACACAGGCGGTCAAAATGGCTTTACATACACATTTGGTATACTACTGCTCCTGGCCCAGACCTCCATACTAAGGGCGATAGACTGAAATATTAAATCCTTCCTATGGTGTGACGTGTGACTGCAACTGTCCTTCTCAAAACTGATTGTGAACAAGAAAACTGGGGGACGAGGTGCGCATGCATAGCATTTCACAATCAGGCTCTGAATCTAGCACAGTTAATCTATCTAAGCCAAGGAGTGACTGACTCCCCCCATCTGGGCTCACCTGAAGCATGCTATGACTGACAGCAGCACTGGCCTAGACAGTCTTTACTGGCATACTACCCCTTTGACACTCACACACAACCCTATGGTACAAACAATGGTGAGAATTTGGAATCACGCTCATAAATTGCTACACAGCCCAGCACGCCTCCACACACAGGCACCTCTCTGGAACAATGCCGCCATGCGAGTGGATAACTGACCATTAACCTGGAATGAATGGGAATCGGCAGGGATCCTAACCCTGGGAGACGTTAATCATGAAGGCACCCTGAAATAATTTGATGGCCTGCAGACTGAATTCCTATTACCCAGCTCCCAATCCTGGCGATACCGGCAACTGCAACACTGCCTATACCATGTCCTAGGAGTATGATCATGGGACCTTTCACCCTCCCCCATACATCAATATCTCACCCTTTGGGGGACCTACAAAAGAGTCATGTCAGGGCTCTACAACCTACTAACACATCACCTACACTTCAAACCTATGTTCACCCACTTCTGCACCATATGGCAAGACACCCTTCAAAAACAATACACAGAGGAGGGCTGAAAAGAGGCGGTAGAGGAGCTAGACAGGGGTACACGAGAGGCTAGAATGAAATGCTGCCTCTACAAAATGATACAGAACTGGTACTGGACACCCTGGAATCTTGTGAAAGCTGGCCTTCTACCCCACTCACGAACCTGTGAGATACACCCAATCAGACTGCGACACTGCTACATTCTGTATGACTGCCCGTCCTTTCAGGATTATGGAATTTATTAGGTAACACCCTTAGCCTCTTTATGGAAATACCTCCTCTCTTGCGTGCCGTTGCTCATGCAACATCATACGCAAGACATACCAGACCAGACAAACCACGAGCAGAGACTATTGGGAACAGGTATCGCCACTGAAAACTCTGCATCCTACGCCTCTGGCGCTCACCCCGTATACCCACACAGGACGAATGACTGGGTGAAATGTTCAAAGTTGCGGCCTATGAATGACTTATTTACGACCTCTTTAATAGCATTGGGTCCCCCTTACTTGTCCTTGACCATGATAATGAAGACCCATGATCTTGCACACCACTTCCCCGCCTGGCAGACCCACACAGACCCCCACACTGCCCCCCCAACATTCTCAGACCAACCCCATTACCTCCTCGTAAGTCTTACTCGCCACTTGATAAACGAAGTGAGCTTCAGCTCCACACCAGAACCCTCCAAAGCAAAAGTTAGCCTCCCATGCCTCCCATCCCATCCCAACATGGCCGACCCATATCACCCTTGACCTCTATAAGAGGAGGGCCGGCCCAACCCACAGCCTGTTTTTTTGGTTCTGCGCTGCAGATTCTCCAGAGCGTGTTTCAGGTAAGTTGGGGCGAGGTCCTGCTCTAGCAGGTCCCACGGCCCGGGGGAAGAGGCCCTGCTCGAGCGGGCTCCTGTTCTGGGTTCTCCCCCGCCTTGTGACTCTTGGCCCTCGCACTGCCCCCTTGCTTTTAGCGGCTCTGCTCTAGCGGGCTCTGTTGTTTGTGGGCTCTGGGTGTTTATTCGGCCCTGCACTAGCGGGCTCAACTGTTTGGTCTCCTCTGACCTGTTGGCTGCGTGGGCTGTTCCTGGGTCTCGCTGGGCTCGCATCCGTTCCCGTCCCCCTCTTTTTCTGGATGCTGGGTCCTGGTATGGGAGCGCTGCTTTGCTGGGGTCGTGGAGTTTTTTGTCCTGCCTCCAGGGGTGCCGACTCTCCCGACCGGTTTCCCACATGTTTGGGGTTGCCTGACTGCATGGGCCTGTGGCTGTTCGGGGGTTTGGGTGGCGCCGGGAGCGAGCACACTGGCCTTCAACCGGTTCTACGCTGGCTGCTCCTTTGGTCCGTGTCGCTTTCCTGTTTGTGCAGCTCCTGGTTGTGTTCCCGGACTCAAGCAGTGCCCCGTTGGTCTCCTTGCTGAGCGGGGACTCTGTGGCCAGGGTTTCCATCCGGCAGCACCCTCTCCCGGGCGGAGTAGGCACACGCACTGCCGGGAGCCACGAGTTGCGGCGTGCAACCGGGAGCCGCGCGCTGCTACCGAAGCCCCTGTGGACCCCTGTCCCGTGAGATACCGCACTCTGACCCGTCCCTCATTCCGACGGCATGCGGCTTGACCTGTTTTATGTGCTTCGGGTTGTAGTGTAGTTCCTATTTCCCTAATAGGCTCTGCGCATTGGAATAATATAACCTATAGGTTTGACATAGGACTAAGGTCGGTATGTCCCTATCGAGTATATTAAACTTAATTACTTGTGCCAGCTAGCTCAGAGGACACTAGAAACTCCTTGAGAACAAGAAGGGAGTAGTTTCTGGCAACCGAAAAACATGACTACTTTGTTTCCCTTTAGAATCGGAACACGTCTCAGAATCGTGGAAACAATAGATAACAGTTTCACTCAGTCAATAGTGCATGCTCCGTTTCTACAGAGTTATACAGAAAGGAAAGACGGGCGTTTCAATAAAAAGGGTTTTATTGAACAGTCTTGTTTCTCGTGTCAGAGATATGTGCTGTTATGATCACAAGACAGTATGCAAGATAAATAATGTACAGCGTAAGCAATAGAAATAAATAATACTGCGCTAGCATTATCTTTTAGCACATATTCATGTACATAAATAACATGAGCTAAAAATGCGAGTACTCATAGATGCGTCTCTAAGCTAGTTCTACCCCAATGTACCTAACCTAGTCTAGGTGTAGGGAAAGGTAGAAGTAGGTGGAGTTTTCTCTAGTATGGTATACTAAGAGTATGTTAAGTCTAGTATGCCAAGTATGGTATGCCAAGAGTCCCTCTAGGTTCTAGTCAGCTCCATACCTTGAGAATGAGAGAGGTGGGAATCTCCCGCCAGATCTGGAACTCTAACACCCCGCGAAGGGAGTCAGAACACTGGAAGCTGGATTCGTCTGCGTGCAGGAATGACAGCGTCTTCTCAGTGCGTCAGGCCGGGATACAGGCTCCTCTGAAGTCGAGGTCTCCTCTAACTTGCTTGGGCAAGGGAAGGTATATTTATACCTAGTAGGTGTCTTGGAATGTTAGCATTGACGTGAAGTCGGACAGAGGAAGACGTCAGGAATGAACCCTTAAGGTATAACGGTTCATACATAATAGATGAGTTCTTGGAGAAATCAATAGTCCTGTGCTAGGGGAACTCCCGAAGCTTAAGGGTCTGGTTTCTAAGAACTCGTTGTGACGTTAGGGTGGAAGGATGTCGGTGACCATGCCTGTATTTGGAGTGCACGGTTAATGCCTAAATAAGGGCAGGGATTCTATGCCTATATAAGGGCAAGGCGAATTGTGCCTATATAAGGACATGATTCAGGAAAGCCTATATACGGACCCCTAAAGCGGAATACAACACCCACTCCATCTTCGAATGAACGATAATACTAAATGCTAAACAGTTTAAATGCTAAACATAAAGTTGATTACCACATATTGCTAAAAACATTTTTAAAAGCATTTTAAAAGAAGCTCAAAACTGTTGAAATGCAATAGGTACTGTACATTTAAAGCATCGTTTTCATTATAAGCATATAATGGAAGTAAAAATGCAACGTGAATGAAACAGAAATATATACATATGATGAAATGGTCGATAAGTTCTTAAAATCAAAGCCATTGCATATCATGGAATTAAATGAAATGTTAGACAAGTAAGGTGACAATGTGTCCCTGGAAGTATTCAAAGAAGTCCGTTTTATAAGACTAGTTCTACTGTAAGCAGATTGTTCTTTTGCCATGTCATTTCAAAAATCTAAAAAGAAAAAAGTTCAATTCTGGGAAAAGTTACAAGTTTGAAAAATATGAAGGCCAAATTTCATTGTTGCCGTGGTACACTGTGAGCCGAATCAAAGTCAGTGTATGGGTCTGGCGTAAACATTAGATCATCTATTTCCGTAGCCAAAATATCGTCCACCGAAGTTGGTGACATTTGGAACACCTCGTTCAGAAGGTTAATCGCACAGAGATGAGAAACATCGCTTTCAGCAGAAGATGCAATGTTTGCGTCCGTTGTTACCTGTGTGCCCGTCGATCCATCTCGTACCTCAGCAGCAGCCGGAAACGTATGTGAGATATTAATGAATGCCGCCATCAGGATTGGAAGCCTCTGGGGACAACACACAGCATGGGCCGTTATCAGGTCCAGCAGAGTATCGATATCCGTTGGCATGACTGATGGGAGTGTTAGACAGGTGTCTAGCACGCATTCTTCACCGCAAAACAGGCAGCGTAGAGCAGGTAAGATGCAATCTTGCCAGATTGGTCTGAATGACAGGAACCACGTTGTATTAAGTTCCCATAGACGAGGCATGCCCAAAAGCTGTACTATTCGCTCTCGGCATTTCCGTTCAAGGAGGGCTCTCTCCACATCGCTCGGAGTGATGTTGGCGAAGAGGCTTGCCATAGCGTAGTAGGAGGAATAGAAACAGAATTCCTGCAACAAGTGCTAGAATTAACGGCACACCACTAAACACCGAATGTGCAAAGTTTGGGATGATTCCTAGGACAGCCTGGAAAGGTCCTAATAGTCTGGAACAGATGGTCTTAAATACATGTACAATTCCGCTTGTATCAGACATGTTAAAGATACATCCTATCATTTCTACGAAATGTATAGGGCAGTTTGTACGAATTAAAGCCTGTATCTCAGCCGAAGTCCTTGCAACTTGTAGATCATAGGTTTCTTTGGCTGAGGTCAAAGGCACTGATTGTTGTATAAGCATGCTTTCATTCTGCTTAAAGTATCAAATCGTATAAAAGAGACATTCAACGAAGGCCATAGAGGCGACTCCCTGACTGTGTCTATTGGGGCAAACCATACTTGCATACAGCAAGTGACCCTGGAGTTGACCGTTACTAGATATGGGATGCCTGGCAACATGCCACAGCAACTCTGATCATTCAACATGAGGTAACTCCCATTAGAAAGTTGTCCAAACGCTGGATTAATCACAGCAGCTGGTGTACCTTGCTGGTGGCAGGACAAATTTGCCACAGAACCATTACAAGCCCCATGTAAAGAAATGTCCTGACAAATCAGTGAACCGCTTAGTGCACTTTCACGGTGTGTACCGCTCAGAAACACTTCACGATCCCCACTCCAACATCTATAGGTGTAAGGAAAATTCCAGGATGTCTTAATGTATTCTTTACCCAACCTTTCATATTTGCCTGCTTGCATCTGTTTAAGGCAATACTGAAACTGAAAAGTAGTCACAGGTAGACTAATTTTGCCATGAATAAGCCATTCTTTAGCTGTTTTTTCTGCCACTGTGAATGGTAATTTTTCAAGTTTTCAATGCTCAGTACTGTATACTTTGCTCCCCTTTGTGCCAGTTCGATCTGTTTATCTGTTATATTGTATTCTGCAAACAGAGACGACGTGTTGATAAAACGCCAAGGCACATAGCCCGCACGCAAAGATTGCAGCGTCCAGCTTAATAACATAATAGAACGTAATTGAGACTGGCCTTGCTGTAACATGGCTAAATCTTGTTCCAGTATGTCGATAGCAGAGGATACAATACTGTCCAATGAATAAATTCTGGAGGACAAAGTTGTTAACCCTTTGTCGACCACAGAGAGAGTTTTCTCTAAATTAATACGATCAAGTTCACGTATTCGTTCTGCGTCCTCCATCTGTGACACCTTCCATGCTTCATTATAAGCAGCATAAATGCCGGCATATATGAAACGTTTTTGACGCGGTTTTCTTGGTCCAAGCAAGAATTCCCTAAGGTCTGCGTCTTCTTTAAGTAAAGATAAGTGTTGTTTCACATCCTTAAGTGTAGATTTTTGCAGCCAGTCGAGGCATAATTTTCCTACACTGTATGTTGTTACTACCCCTGGATGCTGTCTTTGGACATATCGTGGGTCTGGCCTATGAATAGTAAACCCCTGTGTTTTATTCAGGAATCTCTCTTGACAGTTGTTTGTGTCTGTGGGCCAGATCAACCATTTTCTCCAATCAGGATTTGTTCTGTTGCTTTGTAGTATTGTGTCAACTGTAACCGCTGCCTGTGTATTGTTATTACTGGCAGGTGTTGGTACAGAAGGAGTTTTCATGTCTTTAATCTTGGCTAACCCAAGGCAAGACGTTTGTTGGACTGTGTCATTCAAAAACATTATTTGTTGAGGGACGATACAGGCTCTAAACAAAGCTTCTATCCCCTGCACTTGCCAATCTTTAGTACCCCAGACAGATTTTGTGTCTATCGTGTCTTTCCAAAGGTTGAAACCCTGTCTAGACAGTTGGGCAATAAATGCTGCAGAGTAAATCTGTTTTGTATTTGTTAACATAATTTTCAGTCCTGTTTTGTTTACATTTTTATAGTAAAATGTTACTGGATCAGATGTATTGTATCCTGAAAAATATGGAAACTTTTTAGCAAATGTTTTTGAACTACCTTTTGGTGGTGTAGGACAATGCTCCCATTGGTTAAACATAAACACATTTCTAGGTGTTGCAGTTTTATGCAAAAAATTATGACCATAGTGGTTATAGCAATACAGCTGTTCATAGTCTGATGAACCCTCTAAATATTCATTATTAGAAAATGCAGCAGACTTTTCTAGGTCAAACATCATGTCAGTTACAGTTTCAAAGTCCCAATCATCAGAAAAGGTACTGGATGAAACTCTGGGGCATATTAGCAAGGGCCATTATCTCCGCTTTTTTGGCTTTAAGAGCCAAAAAGCGGAGATAATATTACCGCCCTATTACTACAGGCGGGTGCTACCATGCATTAACGCATGTTAGCACCCGTTTTCCCCACGCTCGCTCTGCATCTCTAATGAGATGCAAAGTGGGCGTTCCTTCCCAGGATAACAGGAGAAATGTCGCTAACCGACATTTCTCCTATTATCAAGCTGCAGGCGAACATGCAGAGCGATTAGAAAAGTAGCGCTAACCGCGGTTAGCGCTACTTTTCTAACGCCTGCTCTCAGTATGATTCTAGCCATGATATCCAATGGAAGGTGGATATCATGGCTGAGTCTGTCCTGCCCTATCAGCAAGCTATCGCCAAAAGTTGTGTGATTATCGCTGGATTTCCAGCGATAATCGCACATTTGGCAGTTAGCGCTTGCAATTTTATCACTGTTGAGATGAGCGTTGCTGATAGCACGCTATCTCAGTGATAGAATTCAGCATTAGTCAGGCGATAATTATCCTCGCGCTAAGCGCGCTGAGCGATAATTATCGCCGGACCTTAGTAATATGCCCCTCAATCACTTAGTGAGATCTTAAATAAATGTGGAATGTTCAAATGTTCCGTAGGACCGAAAATATCGAAATCTGTTTTGTCCCACATTATACCATCCTGTATAGGAACGGCTGTGATGTTCACTGCAGACAAGTCTCTTGTTTCACGATGGGATGATTTGTGAGGTTTCAAAAGTAAGTTCACTTCATTTCTTTCAGTGTCCAAATGGATGTATCTGCCATTTATAAGCACGCTCATAGTTATTACCAAAGCTAGCCAAAGCAGAAAGAAAAATATTCCAGAAATAACCCAAAGTTCAATCCATGGTGAAACCAGATAAGTCTTTTTCAAAAAATGTAAAAAGTCTTGTACTTGCTCTAGATTATATCCCCTTTTTCTGTGTTTGATAGGGAATATTATTTATTTTTTTGTTCTGTAAGTAGCAGTTATATTGCTAGTGTTCCTTTTGTCCTGGTGACAACCTGTTAATTTGTGGAAGTTCGAAATGCACTTAATCAGGATATTTACTGTGCAATGATTTACTACTGAAACTGTGGACTTTATTTATATCTGTACACAATATTTAATTATTGGTTCCTTTTTGACACTGCTTGTTTACTTTCCACATTGAGCACTTTTTAATTCATATTTCATGCTGATGCAAATTACTTATAAATCTCATTGAATATATATGTTTCTGGATATTTTTGACCATATCCTTTCTTTCTCTTCTTTTTATGTTATAATGCAGTTATATGTACAATACATGGTGTCACAGTATTGTAAGAACATCTCGATAAGTTTCCTTTTGAACTGATGGCCTTTGGGACATTGTTGTATGATATAATTATTTCATAGATCACTCTTGAGTGTATGGGCAACTCCTTTCGTGTATACTATAAAAAATACATTATCACTGGTCTGGGTGTGATTGCTAGATATTAGCCCTTTTAGCCTCTGTGCCCTCTGAAAGTTAAATGTCGGTTGGAATTCAATATCCTTTAGTTTCAAAATTAACTTCACTAAAAAGCTCTGGAGATTTTCTCCCTCCTCTGTTTCTGGAAGACCATAGAGCCAAAAATTGTGTCTTGTACTTTTATTTTTCAGATCTGTAACCTTCATGTGCTTATTTCCTACCTAATTTCCCTAGTCTGGTTTGTCCAGTGCTTTCTGTTCTGGCTCTTCCAGGTGCTTCTACATGTTAGAAAGCTGTGCTTTGATTTGGGCATGTATCGATTTCAGCTCTCTTATTGTTTCCAAGGAGAATATCCCCATAGCTTCCACAGAGGAGGATTTAATCTCCTTAAGTTCCTTCAGGAGCTTGTCCATATTTGCCGATTATATTGTTTGTTCTCAAGTCATTGGGTGGGTCTTAACTTTAAATCCTAGCTAGAGCTACAGAGAACAGTAGTTGTTTTGAGGCATTCTATGCTTGCATGTTGCAATGGGAATAGGTGTAACCGGAAATGTCAGTACCTCACCACACCCTACTACATAGACCCATTGCCCTGTGAAGTTGTCTGACCCAAGAGGCTGGTTCCTCCCTTCGCCTTACTATGTATGCCCGTCACTCTGTGAGGTGGTCTGACCGTAGGAGTCATTTGCTTGCCTCACCATACTATGCATGCCTATTGACAAAGGAAACAGTGCAACAAGAAAAGTCAATCCCTTGCCACACCCGACTAGGAATGCCCATTGCCCTGGGAAGTGGTCTGACAGGAGAGGCTAGGCCCTCTCTACACCCTACCACTCACACCCATCGGCCTGGCAAACAGTCTGATCATAGAGACCAGTCCCTTGCCACACTCTAATATGCACGCATGTCGCTTTAAGAAGCGGTTTAGCCGAAGAAGTCAGTTCCTCTCCATATTTGACAATGCAGTCCTGTCCCCCGCAAAGTGGTTTGACCAGAGAGGCCAGTCCCTCACCTTACTACACACGCCCATCACCATGGGAAGCGGTACGACCAGAGAGGCCAGTCCCTTAGCACATCCGACTATGTACGCCTGTTGCCAAGTGAAGAGGTTTGACCGGATATGCCAGGTCCTCGCCACACCTTACTACTATTACTACCATGCACTCCTGCCGCCATAGGAAGCACTCAGTTCAGAGAGAACAGCCCCTCACCAACCCCTACTAAGTGTCCTCTGTACTCTTGGAAGTGGTCTGATTGGAGAGGTTAGCCTCTCCCCACACTGCCCTCCACTTGTTCTTCAACCTCAGAAGCAGTGTAAATGGAGAGGCCAGTCTCTTGTAAAACTTTGAGCAGATAGGCTAGTCCCTTGTCATACACCACTACATACACCTGTTGGCCTAGGGTGAGGTGTTTATGGAGAGGTTAGTTCTTTGCAGTTCCTAGTACTCATGTAGTGGAGGTTCTTTCAAGAGACTGATTGGGGGGTTTTATGTGTTTTATAAACACTGTGAAATTGCACTCCCGCGATTCCCGCAGGTGTTGGGCAAATACCTATAAAAACCTACTACACCACTCATGAATTGATCAGAGACACTACCAGGTAAAGCTGTCATCCTACAGAGAGGGATCAGAGGAGAGTCTAGTTTCTCAGAACACCCTACTACATACAGCTAGGGTTGCCATATTTGCCAATATGAAAATACTGGCCATTTGATCATGTTTTAAAAGTCTGCTGACGCAAACATCAACATGCCATCTCACACTCTCACAGTTGTTACGCTGAATGTGAATGGCCTTACCCATTACTATAAACTTAAGAAGATACTGTCCTATCTTAACTCCCTAAAAATGGACAATGCCCTCCTTCAGGAAACATGCCTCTCTCGATACAAAATGGAGAAACTCAAAAGCAAA
The DNA here is from genome assembly GCA_963921515.1 of Calotriton arnoldi. Classification (NCBI taxonomy): domain Eukaryota; kingdom Metazoa; phylum Chordata; class Amphibia; order Caudata; family Salamandridae; genus Calotriton; species Calotriton arnoldi. The sequence goes on along the minus strand of CAWUFW010003745.1, from coordinate 1,384,928 downwards.
TGCGTTGGTAAAGTAATCTGCAGTTGCAGAACCGATACCATGGCCACCTCCTCTCTACCCCTGTCCCTGCTGTGACACTAAGCTTAAGAAATGCAGAATAGCCATCCTAATTCATAAATCCCTTCCCTGTACCGTTTTCCAAAAATGGACTGACACTGACGGATGTTAGACCTTTGCAAAACTCAGAATTGGCTCTAAAACTATTGGCGAGGGTTCGGTCTATGCCCTAATGGGACCAAGTTTGATTTCCTACCCCACCTATACAGGCCTTTGGCTGAGCTTAACACGTCCTATGTAGTGGTTGGCGCGAGTAGAACTTAGCGATCTATGCTATTTTGGACTGCACAGGCCCTTAGACAAACCCAATGACAGACACAGTATCCGCATACATTATCTATGGGATGACTATGGCTTACTAGACATATGATGACTTCTCCACCCAACAGATAATGAATATTCTTTCTTCTCAGTGGCCCACAGCACTCATTATCAGTTAGACTACTTCCTAATTTCTGAACCTATCTCTCTGACCCTTTGATACTGTTCCATCTAGAAGGGTTCTCTATCTGACTGTGCCACGTTGTGGTTACATATGGACTGGGGCTTATACGTACCAATACGGAAACCAGGGCATCTCAATACAGCCCAATATAGATCTCCCCAGGGGAAAGCAGAGTTACACTCCCATATTACCCCCTACCTAGACGACAACCAAGCTTCTGTCACATCAGCCCGAACACAGTGGGAGGCCGCTTAACCAACCAACTGAGGTCAACTGAGAAGGGATGCAGCGTTGGCTAATAAACAACCTACACAGAAACAACTCACCCTAAACTGAGACAATAAAAACTACACTCAAGCATAAACTGTTTACGGATATGAATATCCATGGGTCAAGGCTCAAACAAGTTAACCCGTACCTCATACATGATGCACACATGGGCTTTGTTCTTGGAAGATCCTCCAGCAATAATCTATGCACGTTGGCACATCTCCACTGGTCTCCAATGACTCCCCAGAGGCCCTCTCCCTTGATGACAAGAAAGCATTCAACCACATTGGGGGCCTTATTTATGGGCTTTTGCCGTAGGGCAGCGCCACAGGCCTCCCTGCTGCGCTGCCCTATGGCAAAAGGAAAGGGCAGGAATGCGCTGTGTCTATATGATACGGTGCATTCCAGTCCTTTTCCCCTGCGCTGGCGCACAATGGGCTGCTGTGCGCCAACGCAGGCACCTTTGTACCATGGTGCAAGGGTGCCTGCGTTGCGGGGATGATTGATTTTGTGCAGGAAGGGACCCTTCCTGCACAACATCAATCCATTCAGGCGCTTTACTTTTTCTATGTGTGCTGCAGAATGCAGCACACATAGAAAAATGAAAGCACGAGGAGAAATGTTTTCATTTTCCTTCGTTGCGCCTCCCTAACGCCACCCCTGGGGTGGCGTTAGGTTCTGACGCATTCCCAGGTTTACGATGCCTCGTAAATCTGGGAATGTGTCAGGTTCCATGGGTGTTGCGTGGGAACACCTACAGCAACACCCATGGAATGCCCCTTTCACGCAGTTTTCTGCGTGAAAGGGGCACATATTTATAAGGCCATGCAAAGCCACGTAAAGTGGCTATACGTGGCCTTATAAATATGTGGTGGCACATTGCGCCACCAGAACGTCAAAAAAGTGACATTCCGGGGATCGCAAATGTGCCGATAGGGCCTCATAAATGAGGCCTTGAATGGGGATACCTATTTAAGACTCTCCTCTGGTTTGGCCTCAGGGAAAGTCTCATCACCAATGTACGCTGGCTATACACCACACCCACAGCACAGGTACATTGAGGCTGTTTCTTATCAGAGCCCTTCTCAGTCTGTAGAGGGCCAGGCAGGAGTGCCCCTTTTCACCATTGCTGGCCATGGAACCACTACGATTGCAATCTGCCAATCCCATCAAAGAGTTGGAATACCTACTGCTGCTGTTGAGGCCAAAATCATGCTATACACGGATAACATTCTGCTTACTCTTGCAGATACTGACAGGACACTTCCGGCTGTAATGCCCCTGATATCCTAGTTGTTCAGGATTTCAGTGTACAAGATCAACTTGTCTAAGGTCATGACAAAAGCGGCCATTGCTGGCACTGCGTTTCAGTGGAAACAGAACAGACTCAGATACCTAGGAATCCTCACTAACAGAGGCCTAGAAAAAATGACCTCAGATAATTCGGATCCCCTTGCTGCCAAAACGAAGGTATGTCAGGTGAAATGGAACTACCACAACTTGTGCCTTTGGGGAAGGACACAGGCGGTCAAAATGGCTTTACATACACACTTGGTATACTACTGCTCCTGGCCCAGACCTCCATACTAAGGGCGATAGACTGAAATATTAAATCCTTCCTATGGTGTGACGTGTGACTGCAACTGTCCTTCTCAATACTGATTGTGAACAGGAAAACTGGGGGACGAGGTGCGCATGCATAGCATTTCACAATCAGGCTCTGAATCTAGCACAGTTAATCTATCTAAGCCAAGGAGTGACTGACTCCCCCCATCTGGGCTCACCTGAAGCATGCTATGACTGACAGCAGCACTGGCCTAGACAGTCTTTACTGGCATACTACCCCTTTGACACTCACACACAACCCTATGGTACAAACAATGGTGAGAATTTGGAATCACGCTCATAAATTGCTACACAGCCCAGCACGCCTCCACACACAGGCACCTCTCTGGAACAATGCCGGACATGCGATTGGATAACTGACCATTAACCTGGAATGAATGGGAATCGGCAGGAATCCTAACCCTGGGAGACGTTAATCATGAAGGCACCCTGAAATAATTTGATGGCCTGCAGACTGAATTCCTATTACCCAGTGATGGAGCAGGGAAAATAAAAAATGTAACCCCTAACAAATTACATAATTAATTAATTAAAAATGTTCGTTTAAATGTATTAATCAACATTGTATATGTGGGAATGGTAATATGCCAATGTATGTGCTAAATAATCTATTAATGAATGTCCGTGTGTCTAATCATAACGTAAGAATAAAAAGCGTACTAAATAAAATAAATGCATGTTTGTGCTTCATAGAAATAAAATGTGTCGTTGCAAAAACAATAGTGATGGTAAGTAAGGAGCAGCTTAAATGTCGCTTTTGCTAGGTAACAACTAATTGGGGTACGTAGACGGGAGGGAAACGAAAGGGATATTTTTCTCTATTTTTAATTATGTTTTGTTTGCCTAAAATTAGTGCTTCTAAAGTAGAACCGAGTGGCGATATAAAATGGCCGCCAGTGGGAAGATGTGCGCAGGCGCAAGGGGACACGTGGTACGGGATGAGATTGAAGAAATCTGGAACCTCGTGATGTCTCTGAGAGGCTAGGATGCAAGAAATGGTCAAGGCTGGTGTGACCTAATTGAACTGATAGTGTGCCGTGATGATCAGGAGAGAGTCCGTGGGAAAGGAGCCCAAGAGAAAGGACAATGACTGCGGAGTTCTTGAATGTGTCAAAATAAGATACAAATGGACTGATCGAATCGGATGGAAATGTTTAAGCGTATGGGTAAGGAAATGATCCAAGGACCCTTGAATCCAAGAGAACTTGATTAAAGAATGAATAAGCTGACATGCATGGACCAATGAAAGAAAAGCGTGATATTAATGTTGCAACAGTTAGTTAGCAAAGTTAGAATTAGAGTATAAGAGGGCCTACTCTTAGTGGGCGGGGGACAGTTCCCGGGAGTTCCAGTCAGAGTTCCAGGCAGTTCGAGAGTCGGGGTTGCAGTAGAGGAGACGGGTTGCAGGTAGCTGATGCTGACGAGCTGAAGTTGCTGTTGCTGTCTTAACTTTACAGTTGAGTATGAGAATCAGGCTATTTCTAATCCCAAAGTTAGGTTAGAAATCATTAGGCTAAATTAGGAAGCTAGGCAGGTAACTAGGGTTTTTGGCTTTATGACAAAATTTCCTTTTCTGCAATAAATTGATTATGCTTAATAAAATTGTGAATTTAAAAATGAATAATTGAATAAAGTATTAAATTCTTTCCATGCTTTTAAAATTATATAAAATGTAAGATTCTTTAAACCCAAAAATGACTCAGTGGTTATTTTCCTAAATGATTGTGACATGAGTAATTGGTTGATTGTGATTCAGCTGGTCTTAATCACTATAAACTAATTTCTTAAATGAATGATTCATCGACAAAACAATGAGCAGGAATATCTTAAGAAATAACTAAAAGAGAGTGACAAATTAAGGTAAATAGATATCCTTGCTCTTCCAGCGGTACACAAAATGGTGTTCTCCATTTAGTTCTCATGCTTCTCCTAGGAGTACAGAATTTCATAAAGGTGTAAAAGGAAATCCAGGAGTGTGCGTGTGTGTTAGACGATGTTTATGGGCCCCATCGTCATGTGGATATGAGAAATATAGTTTGCCCCTGGATGACCTATAAATAACCTAGGAGGAGAATAGTTTTTATTGTACGCGCTGCATCAGATTTCTTGGTAGCAGAGGATGGTTCATGTTTACGCACAAAGGAAGGAGTGTTAAGCGCAGCTTATGCAGTATGCACAGTGGCAACTGTGATGGAAGCGTCTTGTCTGAAAGGAGTTAGGTCTGCCCAAGTTGCGGAACTAATTGCTTTGATTCAAGCATGTAAATTGGGGAAAAATGTACGAATCACGATTGTGACCGATAGCCAATATGGTTTCGGCATCGTACATGATTTTGGCCAGATTTGGTCACAAAGAGGATTTTTGACATCTGCAGGAACACCTATCAGAAATGGAGATTATGTTAAAAAACTGCTTGAGGCGATACAGCTGCCTAAACAAATAGCTGTAGTGAAGTGCAAGGCGCATAAGAAAAACGAAGACTACATAGCGGTCGGCAATAACTATGCTGATGAGATCGCTAGATATTGTGCGGAAAACATGGCGTCCCTGAACAAAAATAGAGAAAGGGAGCATGTCTCTTGTCCTTTGCTTTTCACTAATACAGTCGAAACATGGGATGAAGTAAGGCAGTTACAAGAAACAGCAAGAGATGAGGAAAAGGATTACTGGATTAAAGCAGGATGTAGAAGACAGGAAGATAATGGAGTGTGGGTATACAGAGATGAAAGACCAGTTATGCCTGATAGCATGATTGCAGACATGGCACGGATGTACCATGGACAAGCTCATATTGGGAGAGATGCAATGATTAGACTTTTTAGACAAACTTGGTATAACCCAAAATTCAGAGCCATTGCTGAAAGTCTTTGTCAAAGATGTCTTATTTGTCAACAGTTTAACCCAGGAAGGAAAACCGTAGTGAGTCTAGGAACAATAGGACGAGAAGGAGGTCCATTCACAAGGATACAGATGGATTTCATTGAGATGCCCCCTAGTAACAGATTAAGATATGTTCTGGTGGTCGTCTGTTTGTTCTCTCGTTGGGTGGAGGCATACCCCACAAGAAGGAATGATGGAACAACAGTGGCAAAACTTATGCTACGAGAGTTCATTCCGAGGTATGGTTTTCCAGTCACAGTTGAGACAGATAGAGGAACACATTTTCAAAATGAGTTGATCCAATTGATTTGTGAAGCACTGAGTATTAAACAAAAATTACATTGTGCTTACAGACCAGAGGCTTCTGGGGTAGTAGAGCAGATAAATGGAACAATTAAAAACAGATTAGGAAAAATGTGTCAAGCTACAGGACTCAAATGGCCAGATGCACTGCCTCTTGTTCTGATGACCATCAGGAGCATCCCTGAAAAGAAAACGGGACTCAGTCCTCATGAAATGATCATGGGACGAGCAATGAGCCCACGTACCAGTCAACAAGTTATTAACAATAACTGATGATCTAATACTGGATTATTGCAAAGGACTGGCTGATGTGGTGCGTTCTGTGTTTCATCAGGTTGGACCGGATGCGACCACTCTTGAAAGAAAACCAGCCCACGACTTGAATCCAGGAGACTGGGTCCGTATTAAAGTCCACAGGAGAAGAAACTGTCTAGTTCCGCGTTGGGATGAGCCAAGACAGGTAATCCTAGTAACAACGACTGCTGTCAAGTGTGCAGGAGTAAAGAACTGGGTTCATGCCAGCCACACAATCAGAATTCCAGAACCTACAGATCGACATGTGAGTCGGCGTCTGGAAGTGTGGGATAAAAGTTTAACGGCTGGAACAACCAAGATAAAAGAAAGGGTGCCAGAACTTGAAGATCGACCTGAAAGTCGACATCTGGAGACCCCAACGGAAAACACCTCTAGAGAAGAAGAGGAACAAGAAGAAGAAGAAGAAAGAAATTCAGAAGTTCCAGAAATTGAAGATCGACCTGTAAGTCGACATCTGGAAATATCTGACACAACTTCAGGATCTGATGATTCAGCTGCAAACTGGGAAGAATTCCGAAAGAGAACTTGGGGTTATAAACCAATTAGAGAAGAAACTGAGCAAGAAATTGAGTTAGATGAACAACCAAGTACAAGTTATGGTGGAAATCCTTCAGAAACAATATTAATAGATGAAGTAGGGAAAGAAGTACACAAAAAGTTAGAAAATCGAGAAGAACCCCGAGGAGCAATAGGGATAGATAGAGAAACAGGAGAACAGGGAAATTCAGAAACAGATAAGGAGGAAAACACCAAATCGGAAGAACCCCGAGGAGGGACAGTGATAAGGGAAAACAAAAAGGAGAAGACAGATCCACCAGTAGGAGATGACGAGATTATAAGTTTCAAAATAAGAGACAATAGTGAGACAGTTGAAACAGAAACAGAAGAAAGTGGAGGAGAGGAAAAAGCAAAGACTGAATCAAGAAAAAGAAATTGGAAATCAGAAAGAGAAGAAAGAGAAGGTGAAGCCAAAAGGCCAAGAAAAGGAGATAATTGGCCCAACAGCTATGTAAGAAAATTGAGATATAGAATAATAAGAGCAGAAGACGAAGATGCTGAACAAGTAAATGAAGTAACAAGTCAAAAGGGACAAGAAAAACCCAGTGGAAAAAGATTACAAAAGTCCAAAAGGACAAAGAAAGTGAATTCAAAATTTAAGTCACCTGAGTGGCTGTATATTGCATTAACTGATTACAAAGAAGAAGAAGAAAACACTCACGGAAACCAGAGACTGAGAAGTCGGATGGGAAAAGGTGAGATGCAACGAAACTGAAGTGAAGACTTATAGTGCTTTTGCCGGACGTGACAAATTTACTGGATGTGACAAATCACCGGATGTGACAACGAAAGAATTCTGGAGAGAATTAAAGAAAGTACCAAGCAAAGACTTTTTGAAAGCAGAGTGGCGTCTAAGTCATTTTGAGGTGTAGTGACACAATTTTCTGAAAACTTAACAAATAGAAAAAGAAAAAATGGAAAATAATGAGAATAGAAGAGATAAATGTGAATTTATAAAGAGATGGTGCAAAATGTGCTGTTTTTGTACAGGGTTATTAATGACCATATGGATAGTTTTAGCAATCACAATTCCTATTAGTGTAGCTGTGATAGAAGCAAAGAATGATACTAAACCAGAAAAAGAAACTAATATTAAAGAACAAGTTGTTTTAAGAAGTAGTGCAGAGTTGCATAAGGATAGGTCAGTAACAGATTTCTCAAAGAATGTTTTTACAAAGTTGTTGTATGAGTACGTAAAAACAATGGAAGTAAGAGATTGTTATGTTTGTATGCAGTTGCCTGCGTCAGTATCGGAAGGTGTGACTTATCATCACTTACCTTTGACTTATGGAATAACATGTAGTGTAATAGCAAGTTTATTTTATAAAACAGGTAGATTAGAATCTTATTATACTGATATAGATAAGATATTTGCAAACATTCCAGTAGTACCAGAACTTAACAAAGTGAAACCAGCAAAGGTTTTAGGAGAATTCTTTTAGAACATAGAAAATTAACGTTAGAAGAAATAGTTAGTAACAATCTTACCTGTGAGTTAAAGAAAGAAGAAAAAGTATTTTTAGACATGGTAGAAGAAAGAAGAATGAAATTTCAAAAAGAAGCAATAAAGAGGAAGGAAAACGTTTATGGACGTTTGAGGAAGGAAATCATGAAGGGAAAAAGATAAATGCAGCAATGACTTTAGATTGGCCACAAACAGGAAAGTTGTGCATTAAGAGAAATAAGACAGTCTATGACAATTACTTTGTAGGTTCCAGTATCTGCCATGACAATTATCAAATTCTGGGAGGTTGGGGATTCAAAGGTGGAAAGGACCCAATATTTCCAGGTATCTATTATATTTGTGGGAATAGAGCTTATTACAGGTTACCGGACCATTGGTATGGAACTTGCTATGTAGGCCTGGTCTTTCCAAAAAATGTTCACATGGACAGAGAAGAAAAGGGAACATACAAGATGATTAATAGATTTACACGTAGAAAAAGGGAAAGTTTTTCAGAAATTGTAGGTGATATTTTTGGAGCATTAATACCAGCAGTGGGAATATCTTTGAATGCATTTAAAATTCGGAAGTTATCCACAGTAGTAGATCGTTTGTCTACAGATACTGCGGGAGGGTTCTTAATGGTAAATACCGAAATGGTTGCCATGAGAGCTATGGTGATGCAAAATCGGCTTGCCCTTGATATTCTTTTGGCAAAAGAGGGTGGAGTCTGTGGAATGTTGAAAGTCCAACATTGTTGTACTTACATTCCGGATAACAGTGAAAATATACAGAAGTATATTACAAATATTACAAGTCTGCACAAAGAATTAGTTCCACTGGAGGTTGAAAGTGTTTTGGGAAAACTTGGTAGAGGGTTTTCCTCAGTAGCAAATTGGTTAACTAGGATGAGTAAACTAGTAATAGGGAAAGTTATAATAGTAGCAACTATAGTGATATTATTAGCCATGATATTGAAAATAGTAATAACATGTATAAAGAGAAAAGTAAGACAGAATAAGATAAGAAGAAATAACAGAATAATGAGAGAAAGAGAGAGAGAAATGGGTGAAATTGAATTGGAGAAATTGAAAGAAAGCATGTATAAAGAGACTAAAAGGCAAGATGAAGAAGAGACAGAGATATGAATAACAGAAAGTAAAGGATGAAAGACATGCTGCCTGAAAAGAAGTATGACTTGGTTTTATGTGGTGATTTAAAAATCACCAAAGGGGGAGTTGATGGAGCAGGGAAAATAAAAAATTTAACCCCTAACAAATTACATAATTAATTAATTAAAAATGTTCGTTTAAATGTATTAATCAACATTGTATATGTGGGAATGGTAATATGCCAATGTATGTGCTAAATAATCTATTAATGAATGTCCGTGTGTCTAATCATAACGTAAGAATAAAAAGCGTACTAAATAAAATAAATGCATGTTTGTGCTTCATAGAAATAAAATGTGTCGTTGCAAAAACAATAGTGATGGTAAGTAAGGAGCAGCTTAAATGTCGCTTTTTGCTAGGTAACAACTAATTGGGGTACGTAGACGGGAGGGAAACGAAAGGGATATTTTTCTCTATTTTTAATTATGTTTTGTTTGCCTCAAATTAGTGCTTCTAAAGTAGAACCGAGTGGCGATATAAAATGGCCGCCAGTGGGAAGATGTGCGCAGGCGCAAGGGGACACGTGGTACGGGATGAGATTGAAGAAATCTGGAACCTCGTGATGTCTCTGAGAGGCTAGGATGCAAGAAATGGTCAAGGCTGGTGTGACCTAATTGAACTGATAGTGTGCCGTGATGATCAGGAGAGAGTCCGTGGGAAAGGAGCCCAAGAGAAAGGACAATGACTGCGGAGTTCTTGAATGTGTCAAAATAAGATACAAATGGACTGATCGAATCGGATGGAAATGTTTAAGCGTATGGGAAAGGAAATGATCCAAGGACCCTTGAATCCAAGAGAACTTGATTAAAGAATGAATAAGCTGACATGCATGGACCAATGAAAGAAAAGCGTGATATTAATGTTGCAACAGTTAGTTAGCAAAGTTAGAATTAGGGTATAAGAGGGCCTACTCTTAGTGGGAGGGGGTCAGTTCCCGGGAGTTCCAGTCAGAGTTCCAGGCAGTTCGAGAGTCGGGGTTGCAGTAGAGGAGACGGGTTGCAGGTAGCTGATGCTGACGAGCTGAAGTTGCTGTTGCTGTCTTAACTTTACAGTTGAGTATGAGAATCAGGCTATTTCTAATCCCAAAGTTAGGTTAGAAATCATTAGGCTAAATTAGGAAGCTAGGCAGGTAACTAGGGTTTTTGGCTTTATGACAAAATTTCCTTTTCTGCAATAAATTGATTATGCTTAATAAAATTGTGAATTTAAAAATGAATAATTGAATAAAGTATTAAATTCTTTCCATGCTTTTAAAATTATATAAAATTTAAGATTCTTTAAACCCAAAAATGACTCAGTGGTTATTTTCCTAAATGATTGTGACATGAGTAATTGGTTGATTGTGATTCAGCTGGTCTTAATCACTATAAACTAATTTCTTAAATGAATGATTCATCGACAAAACAATGAGCAGGAATATCTTAAGAAATAACTAAAAGAGAGTGACAAATTAAGGTAAATAGATATCCTTGCTCTTCCAGCGGTACACAAAATGGTGTTCTCCATTTAGTTCTCATGCTTCTCCTAGGAGTACAGAATTTCATAAAGGTGTAAAAGGAAATCCAGGAGTGTGCGTGTGTGTTAGACGATGTTTATGGGCCCCATCGTCATGTGGATATGAGAAATATAGTTTGCCCCTGGATGACCTATAAATAACCTAGGAGGAGAATAGTTTTTATTGTACGCGCTGCATCACCAGCTCCCAATCCTGGCGATACCGGCAACTGCAACACTGCCTATACCATGTCCTAGGAGTATGATCATGGGACCTTTCACCCTCCCCCATACATCAATATCTCACCCTTTGGGGGACCTACAAAAGAGTCATGTCAGGGCTCTACAACCTACTAACACATCACCTACACTTCAAACCTATGTTCACCCACTTCTGCACCGTATGGCAAGACACCCTTCAAAAACAATACACAGAGGAGGGCTGAAAAGAGGCGGTAGAGGAGCTAGACAGGGGTACACGAGAGGCTAGAATGAAATGCTGCCTCTACAAAATGATACAGAACTGGTACTGGACACCCTGGAATCTTGTGAAAGCTGGCCTTCTACCCCACTCACGAACCTGTGAGATACACCAAATCACTGCTACATTTTGTATGACTGCCTGTCCTTTCAGGATTATGGAATTTATTAGGTAACACCCTTAGCCTCTTTATGGAAATACCTCCTCTCTTGCGTGCCGTTGCTCATGCGACATCATACGCAAGACATACCAGACCAGACAAACCACGAGCAGAGACTATAGGGAACAGGTATCGCCACTGAAAACTCTGCATCCTACGCCTCTGGCGCTCACCCCGTATATCCACACAGGACGACTGACTGGGTGAAATGTTCAAAGTTGCGGCCTATGAATGACTTATTTACGACCTCTTTAATAACATTGGGTCCCCCTTACTTGTCCTTGACCATGATAATGAAGACCCATGATCTTGCACACCACTTCCCCGCCTGGCAGACCCACACAGACCCCCACACTGCCCCCCCCACATTGTCAGACCAACCCCATTACCTCCTCGTAAGTCTTCCTCGCCACATGATAAACGAAGTGAGCTTCAGCTCCACACCAGAACCCTCCAAAGCAAAAGTTAGCCTCCCATGCCTCCCATCCCATCCCAACATGGCCGACCCATATCACCCTTGACCTCTATAAGAGGAGGGCCGGCCCAACCCACAGCCTGTTTTTTTGGTTCTGCGCTGCAGATTCTCCAGAGCGTGTTTCAGGTAAGTTGGGGTGAGGTCCTGCTCTAGCAGGTCCCATGGCCCGGGGGAAGAGGCCCTGCTCGAGCGGGCTCCTGTTCTGGGTTCTCCCCCACCTTGTGACTCTTGGCCCTCACACTGCCCCCTTGCTTTTAGCGGCTCTGCTCTAGCGGGCTCTATTGTTTGTGGGCTCTGGGTGTTTATTCGGCCCTGCACTAGCGGGCTCACCTGTTTGGTCTCCTCTGACCTGTTGGCTGCGTGGGCTGTTCCTGGGTCACACTGGGCTCGCATCTGTTCCCGTCCACCTCTTTTTCTGGATGCTGGGTCCTGGTATGGGAGCGCTGCTTTGCTGGGGTCGTGGAGTTTTTTGTCCTGCCTCCAGGGGTGCCGACTCTCCCGACCGGTTTCCCACATGTTTGGGGTTGCCTGACTGCGTGGGCCCGTGGCTGTTCGGGGGTTTGTGCGGCGCCGGGAGCGAGCACACTGGCCTTCGACCGGTTCTACGCTGGCTGCTCCTTTGGCCCGTGTCGCTTTCCCGTTTGTGCAGCTCCTGGTTGTGTTCCCGGACTCAAGCAGTGCCCCGTTGGTCTCCTTGCTGAGCGGGGACTCTGTGGCCAGGGTTTCCATCCGGCAGCACCCTCTCCCGGGCGGAGTAGGCACACGCACTGCCGGGAGCCACGAGTTGCGGCGTGCAACCGGGAGCCGCGCGCTGCTACCGAAGCCCCTGTGGACTCCTGTCCCGTGAGATACCGCACTCTGACCCGTCCCTCATTCCGACGGCATGCGGCTTGACCTGTTTTATGAGCTTCGGGTTGTAGTTTAGTTCCTATTTCCCTAATAGGCTCTGCGCATTGGAATAATATAACCTATAGGTTTGACATAGGACTAAGGTCAGTATGTCCCTATCGAGTATATTAAACTTAATTACTTGTGCCAGCTAGCTCAGAGGCCACTAGAAACTCCTTGAGAACAAGAAGGGAGTAGTTTCTGGCAACCAAAAAACATGACTACTTTGTTTCCCTTTAGAATCGGAACACGTCTCAGAATCGTGGAAACAATAGATAACAGTTTCACTCAGTCAATCTTGCATGCTTCGTTTCTACAGAGTTACACAGAAAGGAAAGAGGGGCGTTTCAATAAAAAGGGTTTTATTGAACAGTCTTGTTTCTCGTGTCAGAGATATGTGCTGTTATGATCACAAGACAGTATGCAAGATAAATAATGTACAGCGTAAGCAGTAGAAATAAATAATACTGCGCTAGCATTATCTTTTAGCATATATTCATGTACATAAATAACATGAGCTAAAAATGCGAGTACTCATAGATGCGTCTCTAAGCTAGTTCTACCGCAATGTACCTAACCTAGTCTAGGTGTAGGGAAAGGTAGAAGTAGGTGGAGTTTTCTCTAGTATGGTATACTAAGAGTATGTTAAGTCTAGGATGCCAAGTATGGTATGCCAAGAGTCCCTCTAGGTTCTAGTCAGCTCCATACCTTGAGAATGAGAGAGGTGGGAATCTCCTGCCGGATCTGGAACTCTAACACCCCGCTAAGGGAGTCAGAACACTGGAAGCTGGATTCGTCTGCGTGCAGGAATGACAGCGTCTTCTCAGTGCGTCAGGCCGGGATACAGGCTCCTCTGAAGTCGAGGTCTCCTCTAACTTGCTTGGGCAAGGGAAGGTATATTTATACCTGGTAGGTGTCTTGGAATGTTAGCATTGACGTGAAGTCGGACAGAGGAAGACGTCAGGAATGAACCCTTAAGGTATAACGGTTCATACATAATAGATGAGTTCTTGGAGAAATCAATAGTCCTGTGCTAGGGGAACTCCCGAAGCTTAAGGGTCTGGTTTCTAAGAACTCGTTGTGACGTTAGGGTGGACGGATGTCGGTGACCATGCCTGTATTTGGAGTGCACGGTTAATGCCTAAATAAGGGCAGGGATTCTATGCCTATATAAGGGCAAGGCGAATTGTGCCTATATATGGACATGATTCAGGAAAGCCTATATACGGACCCCTAAAGCGGAATACAACACCCACTCCATCTTTGAATGAACGATAATACTAAATGCTAAACAGTTTAAATGCTAAACATAAAATTGAGTACCACATATTGCTAAAAACATTTCTAAAAGCATTTTAAAAGAAGCTCAAAACTGTTGAAATGCAATAGGTACTGTACATTTAAAGCATCGTTTTCATTCTAAGCATATAACGGAAGTAAAAATGCAACGTGAATGAAACAAAAATATATACATATGATGAAATGGTCGATAAGTTCTTAAAATCAAAGCCATTTCATATCATGGAATTAAATGAAATGTTAGACAAGTAAGGTGACAATGTGTCCCTGGAAGTATTCAAAGTAGTCCGTTTTATAAGACTAGTTCTACTGTAAGCAGATTGTTCTTTTGCCATGTAATTTCAAAAATCTAAAAAGAAAAAAGTTCAATTCTGGAAAAAGTTCCAAGTTTGAAAAATATGAAGGCCAAATTTCATTGTTGCCGTGGTACACTGTGAGCCGAATCAAAGTCAGTGTATGGGTCTGGCGTAAACATTAGATCATCTATTTCCGTAGCCAAAATATCGTCCACCGAAGTTGGTGACATTTGGAACACCTCGTTCAGAAGGTTAATCGCACAGAGATGAGAAACATCGCCTTCAGCAGAAGATGCAATGTTCGCGTCCGTTGTTACCTGTGTGCCCGTCGATCCATCTCGTACCTCAGCAGCAGCCGGAAGCGTATGTGAGATATTAATGAATGCCGCCATCAGGATTGGAAGCCTCTGGGGACAACACACAGCATGGGCCGTTATCGGGTCCAGCAGAGTATCGATATACGTTGGCATGACTGATGGGAGTGTTAGACAGGTGTCTAGCACGCATTCTTCACCGCAAAACAGGCAGCGTAGAACAGGTAAGATGCAATCTTGCCAGATTGGTCTGAATGACAGGAACCACGTTGTATTAAGTTCCCGTAGACGAGGCATGCCCAAAAGCTGTACTATTCGCTCACGGCATTTCCGTTCAAGGAGGGCTCTCTCCACATCGCTCGGAGTGATGTTGGCAAAGAGGCTTCCCATAGCGAAGTAGGAGGAATAGAAACAGAATTCCTGCAACAAGTGCTAGAATTAACGGCACACCACCAAACACCGAATGTGCGAAGTTTGGGATGATTCCTAGGACAGCCTGGAAAGGTGCTAATAGTCAGGAACAGATGGTCTTAAATAGATGTACAATTCCGCTTGTATCAGACATGTTAAAGATACGTCCTATCATTTCTACGAAATGTATAGGGCAGTTTGTACGAATTAAAGCCTGTATCTCAGCCGAAGTCCTTGCAACTTGTAGATCATAGGTTTCTTTGGCTGAGGTCAAAGGCACTGATTGTTGTATAAGCATGGCTTTCATTCTGCTTAAAGTATCAAATCGTATAAAAGAGACATTCAACGAAGGCCATAGAGGCGACTCCCTGACTGTGTCTATTGGGGCAAACCATACTTGCATACAGCAAGTGACCCTGGAGTTGACCGTTACTAGATATGGGATGCCTGGCAACATGCCACAGCAACTCTGATCATTCAACATGAGGTAACTCCCATTAGAAAGTTGTCCAAATGCTGGATTAATCACAGCAGCTGGTGTACCTTGCTGGTGGCAGGACAAATTTGCCACAGAACCATTACAAGCCCCGTGTAAAGAAATGTCCTGACAAATCAGTGAACCGCTTAGTGCACTTTCACAGTGTGTACCGCTCAGAAACACTTCACGATCCCCACTCCAACATCTATAGGTGTAAGGAAAATTCCAGGATGTCTTAATGTATTCTTTACCCAACCTTTCATATTTTCCTGCTTGCATCTGTTTAAGGCAATACTGAAACTGAAAAGTAGTCACAGGTAGACTAATTTTGCCATGAATAAGCCATTCTTTAGCTGTTTTTTCTGCCACTGTGAATGGTAATTTTTCAAGTTTTCAATGCTCAGTACTGTATACTTTGCTCCCCTTTGTGCCAGTTCGATCTGTTTATCTGTTATATTGTATTCTGCAAACAGAGACGACGTGTTGATAAAACGCCAAGGCACATAGCCCGCACGCAAAGATTGCAGCCTCCAGCTTAATAACATAATAGAACGTAATTGAGACTGGCCTTGCTGTAACATGGCTAAATCTTGTTCCAGTATGTCGATAGCAGAGGATACAATACTGTCCAATGAATAAATTCTGGAGGACAAAGTTGTTAACCCTTTGTCGACCACAGAGAGAGTTTTCTCTAAATTAATACGATCAAGTTCACGTATTCGTTCTGCGTCCTCCATCTGTGACACCTTCCATGCTTCATTATAAGCAGCATAAATGCTGGCATATATGAAACGTTTTTGACGCGGTTTTCTTGGTCCAAGCAAGAATTCCCTAAGGTCTGCGTCTTCTTTAAGTAAAGATAAGAGTTGTTTCACATCCTTAAGTGTAGATTTTTGCAGCCAGTCGAGGCATAATTTTCCTACACTGTATGTTGTTACTACCCCTGGATGCTGTCTTTGGACGTATCGTGGGTCTGGCCTATGAATAGTAAACCCCTGTGTTTTATTCAGGAATCTCTCTTGACAGTTGTTTGTGTCTGTGGGCCAGATCAACCATTTTCTCCAATCAGGATTTGTTCTGTTGAGTTGTAGTATTGTGTCAACTGTAACCGCTGCCTGTGTATTGTTATTACTGGCAGGTGTTGGTACAGAAGGAGTTTTCATGTCTTTAATCTTGGCTAACCCAAGGCAAGACGTTTGTTGGAGTGTGTCATTCAAAAACATTATTTGTTGAGGGACGATACAGGCTCTAAACAAAGCTTCTATCCCCTGCACTTGCCAATCTTTAGTACCCCAGACAGATTTTGTGTCTATCGTGTCTTTCCAAAGGTTGAAACCCTGTCTAGACAGTTGGGCAATAAATGCTGCAGAGTAAATCTGTTTTGTATTTGTTAACATAATTTTCAGTCCTGTTTTGTTTACATTTTTATAGTAAAATGTTTCTGGATCAGATGTATTGTATCCTGAAAAATATGGAAACTTTTTAGCAAATGTTTTTGAACTACCTTTTGGTGGTGTAGGACAATGCTCCCATTGGTTAAACATAAACACATTTCTAGGTGTTGCAGTTTTATGCAAAAAATGATGACCATAGTGGTTATAGCAATACAGCTGTTCATAGTCTGATGAACCCTCTAAATATTCATTATTAGAAAATGCAGCAGACTTTTCTAGGTCAAACATCATGTCAGTTACAGTTTCAAAGTCCCAATCATCAGAAAAGGTACTGGATGAAACAAAATCACTTAGTGAGATCTTAAATAAATGTGGAATGTTCAAATGTTCCGTAGGACCGAAAATATCGAAATCTGTTTTGTCCCACACTATACCATCTTGTATAGGAACGGCTGTGATGTTCACTGCAGACAAGTCTCTTGTTTCACGATGGGATGATGTGTGAGGTTTCAAAAGTAAGTTCACTTCATTTCTTTCAGTGTCCAAATGGATGTATCTGCCATTTATAAGCACGCTCATAGTCATTACCAAAGCTAGCAAAAGCAGAAAGAAAAATATTCCAGAAATAACCCAAAGTTCAATCCATGGTGAAACCAGATAAGTCTTTTTCAAAAAATTTAAAAAGTCTTGTACTTGCTCTTTAAAAGTTTTTGATGCTGGCGATGTCTCGGGCTCACTCGGATCCTCAGAAAACGTGTCAAAGTTAATGAAATAGCCAGAACCAGTTCTGTCAATTGTTGGAATTGCATCAGGATTTGTAGAAATTGCTGGAACCAGTTGATCACTTGTTACATTGGTGTAGACAGGTGTATTTGGACGAACTGTTACTTGAGTTTCAAGAGGGATGAGTTCCATAGCATTGTTGCTCAGTCCTTCATCTGTTACTGCTGAATTCTCGATGGTTTTAAGTCTTTCAGTCTGAACCTCTTGGATAGTAGCGAGAGGAGTGCGTCTGCTACTAGGCCTGAGTCCACGAGGCCTACTATTTAGTAAAGGCCACATACTGTGGTTTGATGAGGTCGATGGACACAAATCTTTTCTCCTTTTTTCCAGCAAGGGGCGGCAGAAGTACTGTTCTTGTTCCGTGTACGGCTAGGACAGGTACTGGTTGTCTGTAAGAAGGTCCAAATTCCTTCTTGTCCACAATTTTCTCTCTGACTAGATCCCCAACTTTTGAAATCCAGACAGGCCTTGCTGGGACCGCCGGTTTTTCCCCAGTGGTGGTTGGCTGCAGGAACACGTTGCTTTGTTTCGATCTTAGTTCATTTAGTTCCTGTAAAACAGCCAAACGATCTTTGATATCAAAGGGTTTATTTTCCACCACTGTGCCTGTACATTCCAGATCGGGCACCCACATTCTTGTCCCAAATAGAACCTCATATGGAGTGACCCCCCCTAGAGAACTTCTTGGCAAATTGTTTAATGAGCTTTGGACCCCATAAAGAAGTTTGACCCACCCTAATACCCTAGCTGTTATAGACTGCTTTATGTCCCGGTTTTTCCTTTCCACAACAGAATTTCCCTCAGGATGAAACGGAGAGGAGTACCGCAATGCAACGCCCAGACTGGCCATGGCTTATTTGTAAGCCCGAGAGCTAAACTCAGGGCCCTGCTCAGAATGTAGCGTGCCTATTGCGTATGTGCCGACAAAGACTCGCCAAACTTTTATAACAGTTCGAGCGTCAGCCGAGCGCTGAGGCCATATCCATAGGAACCTTGACTTAGTATTTGTGGGATTGCAGTTGTCCACAAGGACGCCTGTGCATAGATAGTCTAATGCTGTCTAATGGTGTCTGCACTGGGCAGCTACATTCGTAGCATGGTGTCTGGTGGCTTTCTCACTGTAATTTACAGTCTATGCAGTTATTGATGAATATGTGTATTTCTGTATTCATTCCAGGCCACCAGTACATCTCTTTTAATGTCAATATTGTTTTAGAGATCCCTTGATGTGACAGACCCTCCCCCAGATGTGTTTCATAAATCAAAGCTGCTCTACGTTCCATGTTTGGAATTACCCTATCCCCCACTCCAGGGATTCGAGCAAAAGGAACGTTGTTCGCATCAATTTCATAAGAGTACTTCAGTGGAAACTTTTTTGGTAACGCTGCACCACTGCCTTTGCTCGTAGCATTGACAGCCAACATTATCTCACTGTCTATTCTCGTTTTCGAACGAGTGATCGCAGCTACGGAAGCCGTCTGAACAGCCCCCTTTGCGGCTTCGTCAGCCAATGAATTCCCTGCAACGTGAACGCCATCACTTTGATGACTCAGTGTGTGTATCACGTGAGCCTTTGGTAGTTCGCATTTTAACTGAACTACTTGTTCCCAAAGCGTTTTATGCTTTATTGTGCCACCTTTTGCATCTTTGAACCCATTTTCAAGCCAAGTTTGTATATATTCATTATACAACTGCACACAGTAGAAAGAATCGCACACTATTAGTGTGGGGAATTCTCGATCTGTACTTTCAAGTGCCAGTTTGAATGCTTGTAGTTCAGCTCGCTGAGCTGTGCAATCTCCTAGAGATTGGGTTTTTGTGACCATAGGTCTGAAGTTGCCATCGCGCATGCGACCTTTAACGATTGCGCACGCTGCACTGTAAGCTTGCTTTCTCCCTGTTGCGGGTTGTGCGGATCCGTCAGTGTAAATTATGAATCGAGAGGCAGAATCTCAGTGGGCAGAGGACATTCATGTTCATATTGCAGGAACGCTTGTGTTTTTAGATCGGGATCAAAAACATATTAAACATCTGTTGCAGCAAGAGAATTAACCCCTTGTATCCATCTCGGATGTAATGCTTTAGCATTTGGAATGCTCGCTTTTGTGACCGCCTCTAGAGCCGGTACTGGGGTTACGACAATAATGCGTTTCCCTTGGGCTAGAGCTCTTTCTTTTGCTACAGCGGTTTGAACTGCTGTCAGAATTTTTTCTGTTGAAGTGAAGCGCATTTCTGCTTGTGTATACAAATGTGATTTGTATGCAATTGGTACTTTTTCACCCTCGTTAAATGTTAAGTAGGTGAATCCGCATTGACCCGAAATTATTCGGATCACTAAATTTCGTTGACTTACGCGTGTTTGTAAGTGATTTGTTGCTAACATGTTAGCTTGGAGTGAACGCAAGATTTCTGTGTGTTCCTGTGTCCAGTTTTTGATTGAAAAATCAGGTTTGATTAATGCGTAGAGAGGTTTAACCCTTTCTGCGTAATTTAGAATGTAAGTTCTTCCAAAATTGAGGAAACCCAGGATGGATTGTACATTGTTCCGCGTTTTAGGAGGTTGGAGCAGTGCACACCTTTCTAAAAAGTTGGCTGCCAAGCTCTTGCCTTCACTTGAAAGCTCATATCCTAGGAAAAAGACATTGAGATGGGCAATTCTGGATTTTTTAAAGTTGAATTTGAAGCCCTCAGAGGCGAAGCCCAGTATAATGGTGCTCACCCTGTTCAAGTGTTTTTCCAGGTCATCGTTCGTCAGATAAATGTCATCGACATATGACAATGCCTCATTATCATAAATTTGTAGTAACTCCGTTACTCTCGATGAGAATAACCCTGGGCTGTTCTTGAACCCTTGTGGGAGTCGACAAAATTGACGCTGGTTCCCCATTATTGAGAAAGCTGTTAAGTACCTGCTTAAAGGTGCTATGTTTTGACAAAAGAAACCATTTGAGATGTCTAATGTGGTTTTATATTTTTTACGCACAATATTATTCATTAATGCTGTACTATGTGCATTTTGTACTGCAAAAGTTTTAGAACAAGTGTTTAAGTGCCTGTAATCCAAAACTAGACTATATGTATTGTCTGGTTTGGAGACAGGAAACAAAGGATTGTTCATTGAAGAGGTGCATGTTTCAATCACCCCTTGGTATTCAAGTTGATCTAAGATCTCCCTGACCTGTTTTTTAGCTTCTTGCTTTAGTGGGTACTGCCTTTGTGCAGTAGGTTCATTTTTTAAATGTATTTTGTGATGAGGTGAGTCCTCATCCCATCCTACATGATTTTTGTATAATGCTGGGGCCTGGGCAACTGCCCATTTCCTGGCATAAGTATATTTTAGATGAATTGGAATATGGTTGGAGAAGGCAGGCTACATTAAACCTGGCCAGTGGGGCGAGTAACTTCACGATCCTTGGAGACTTCAACCTCCATTTTGATGATCTGCAAGCTTTTAATGCTTGTGAATTGATTAGAGACCTTGCCTCCCTTCAACTTTCCCAAAAAATTGGCCAAACTACTCACGCCAAAGGACACCTCCTTGACCAGGTATTCTCTAACATAGTGGACCTCAAAGGATCTGATCCTACCCCACTACCATGGACGGATCACTTCTTGATAAACCTTCATTGGTCACCTCAGACCTCTAGACCAAGGATGCAACTCACCTGGACTTTTGGTCCTCCATGGAATAAACTCCCTCTAGCTAAATGGTCCCAGGAGCTGGAAAGGACAAAACCCAGCCTAAACCCTTGCCCAGTCAAAGCAAATGAGGATTTCTTAGATTGGATAGAGGAGTCACTCAATACTGTCCTCCCCAAGATCAAGAAAAAAAAACGGCGGGACTTCTTAACGCCCAATGGTTTTCGCCGGAATTGCGCATCTTAAAACAGCAATGTAAAGTGAAAGAAAGACATTGGAGGAAAGATTTTCTTCCCTCAAAAAAAACAGGACTATAGACTAGTTATCCTTGCTTACAAAGTTGAATTAAGAAAAGCCCAAGCCTCCTACTATGAAAATAGAATTTTAGCAGCCTCCCACTCACCCAAAGAAACTTTTAACATTATTAAAAAATTACTTAAAGCCCCCACCCCTAGAACGACCCCCGATACCTCTGGCATATGGTGCAATAAATTGGCTGAGTTTTTCCATATTAAAATCCAGCGGATTCTGGAATCCATCTCATCTAAGGGGGAGGAGGAGGAATCCATACAGCATCAGATAGATTCTCATTCACAACCCCCTGAATTTATCCTTGAGGCCTTTCCTCCTGTGTCCCAGGAAGTCTTCATCTCCCTGTTGGCCACGATAAAGAGTGGCTCTCCCAGTGACCCGGCGCCACTAAACGTTCTGAAACAGGTTACCCCAATAATAGCCCCTAACCTGATAAACCTGATCAACGCCTCGCTGTCCTCTGGAATAGTCCCCCCCAAATGGAAAGGGGCGAGAGTTAAAGCTCTACTTAAAAAGCCCAGTCTGGATCTGGTAGAATTGGGCAACTATCGCCCCATATCCCTTCTGCCCGCAATAAGCAAGGTAATAGAGAAGCATGTAAACCTTACTCTTTCTGGGTTTCTTGAAAGCCACAGCCTGCTTCATTCCTCCCAAACTGGGTTTCGCCCGCACCAAAGTACGGAAACCGCTTTATTGGCAGTGACTGAGGAAAGTAGGAAAATCCTGGACTCAGGAGGCTCTGTGGCCATTCTACTCCTGGACCTGAGCGCCGCATTTGATACAGTGAATCACCCTATTCTGATCCGGCGGCTCAGGAACATAGGAGTGGATGGAACGGCGCTTCTGTGGCTGTCCTCATTTCTGGAGGGGAGAACCTTTCAGTTTTTTGATGAAAACATTGTATCTAAACCCACCCTTTTGTCGAGTGGTGTGCCACAGGGCTCTTCCCTAAGCCTGATTCTCTTCAATGTTTATATGTCCCCTCTGGCAGCCATAGTGGCCCCTTATGGAATCCGGATGATTAACTATGCCGATGACACCCAATTGGTGGTCGGGCTTAATCAATCAGATTTAAAAACCCATGCCCTGTACTCATGCTTAAATGATATTTCCAGCTGGATGGATGCCTCCCAGCTGAAGCTTAACGGAGGAAAAACTGAGATTATGATTCTGGGCAACACTCTCAGTTTCAACCCTAGTATGATGTGGCCCCCCAGTATGGGCCCAGCCCCAGTCCCGAAAGCAGATATTAAGAGCCTTGGTGTATGGATGGAGCAAGACCTAAGTTTTAGAACCCAGGCCAGAAAAACGGCAGCCCTCTGTTATGGTTTACTCAGAATGGCCCGAAAAGTCCTGCCCCTCCTTCCTTTCGAGGCCAGGAAAGTACTGGTCCAATCATTAATACTCTCGAGACTGGACTATGGAAATGCTCTGTATCTGGGTGCCCCCATCTCTGCGGTCACAAAACTTCAATCAGTACAAAATAGTGCAGCAAGACTCCTGACGGGTACTACCAATAGACTTTCACCAAAACCGGCCCTCCGCTCCCTTCACTGGCTCCCGGTTCAGGAACGGATCAGGTTCAAGGCTCTGTGCTTGGTACATAAGTCTATGCAGGGACTTGGTCCACCTATTCTTTCCAGTATGATTCGTCCATATAAAGCCAACCGGAATCTCCGATCAGATGATTTGTACCTGGCAGAGATCCCCAGGATCAAGAAATCTAGGAGTGGCGGTAGACTCTTTTCATATAATGCCTCCAAACTTTGGAACTCCCTGCCTCTCCACCTCCGCACTATCCATGACCATCTGGCTTTCCAGAAGCAATTAAATACCATGCTCTTCCCCTAGCCCTCTGCCCCCCCGTGTCAGTTATTAGCGCTGGGATGCTTCTGGGTAGCCATGCGCTCTATAAATGTTTTTTTCCTTTCCTTTTCCTTTCCATGTGGGCACTCCCTGACAAATTGTGGTGGCCAGTCTTTTTCTGCTAGAAGTATGTCATAACCCCTTGAAAGTTTTTCCCAAAAGAGTGCTTTCACCTGTCTAGGTATGTCTCCCTCCATCCGGAGTGTTATTTCATATAACTTTTGTGGAGTACTAACCCGGGTGTCTACAGTCTCGACTGTGATGTACTCATTCAAGTCCACTATCTCCAGAAGTTCCTTCAGGTTCTGGCAAGCTATTGTGACTTCTGCTGCACTGTCCAGCATTGTCTGAGCCCATTCTCCGTTCTTGAGTTGTGTTCTCAGTGTCCTCGGCATGTCTGATCTTCAGACCTGCTACCTTCTTTTTTGAGAATTGAGGTTTGGATTTACTTTTCTGAACGTGTTTGTCGTCTTTCGATTTCACGCGTTCTTCTCTATGTTCTGACCGTCCTCTTCTTTCTGATGTCTGTGATGAGATCTGAAAGGTACGAGAGGAACGTGTATCAGTATCTTGATACCTGTCAGGCTTTTTCAAATTATCCCTATTCCTGAGGTTATACCTCCTTTCAGAGGGCTCCTTTTGAGGAGACCTACCTCGGGATTGAGAACGTTTCTCGTTTGAATTTTGTTTATTAGTCTCCCACTTCTTTATAGAAGATGTAGGAGTTTGTTTAATAGAGTCCTTCTCAGGACTTTCAGATAGTTTCAGCTTCACTGGTCTTCCACCCAAACTATCTCTGCCTAATTCTGCATAAGATTGTTCTATTATTCTGGGTAGTTCTGTTTGATGTTCTGTAACATCGAATTCCCTTAATCGTTGGCGGATCGCCACTGCTGCTGCATCCCCTTTAATATTAGATAATATTATTGTTGAGACCTGGTTGAAATTTTTCAGTAATTTCATACCTAAATTCAGAGCAGGCTCTGCCCCGTATTCGTTTTGAATTTGTTTCAGGACATCAGGTATTACTGCAATTGACGGAATACCATGTGTTTTTGTATAGATGGCAGCAAAGACTGAGCCCCAAGTGGTGCAGTCTTCCAGTTGTGGTGTGATCCCCATTGGTAAACAGATTGTCAGGATTCTGTGTTTCTCATGAGGGCTAGTATTTGGAAATAATGCTTCAATTTGAGTAATTTTTTGAGCTATCCAGAATGGAATTTGCTCACGTTTTGTGGGCATTTTTCCCATGACTGCGTATAGAGTCTGTGGTGTAATTTTTAGTGCATTCCCCTGTTGAGGGGTTTGATTTGGAAGTCTCAATGGTGGTTGGACTGTGAAAGTCAGCATGACGTATTGGACTAATTGTCTGCAGATTTTTATTAACTCTGTAAGTTGAGTAAGTAGTTCCTCGTCTGACAATATTTCGATGTCAGGATGAGGAGTGTAGCCGGCTAGAATCGGCCATGTTGCTCCTGGTCTACCTAGTGGACCGAGGCTGGTAATGTTTTTGTGATGTTTTAGGGCGCCTTTAAACCAGAGCTGATGCTCCTGGTATGTTAGTGGAATTTCAATATCCTCGAAAGGAATATATTCCTCTGGTGGTTCATCTTCTTTGTAGAAGTGAAACAGTCTTGTTACTGAATTTGATTCAGGAAATATTACCCATGAATAGAATACCTCTGTCTGAAAGGATTTGTGTGCCTCTATCACGAAAACTGCTCTACCGCCTCTTGGTGGTAGGCCATGTTTTATAAGTTTTAGAGTGATGGCTCTTCTTAAGTTTGGAGGGATGTCTATAACACCCTCCTCAGGTTCATTTAATCCTGTAAAGTTAAAAACTGCTATGGCTGGGTCAGCCGCAGCTCCACCGGTTTCGGTCATTTTGTTTTTTGAAAAATGTAGAACAAGTTTCAAGGAAACAAAAAGATAAGGTGCACAATATTTTGAAACACTGTATCCTTCAACGTTGAACAAACCAAACAACTAATATATAGGGTGCTTCCCTATTTAGTTATAGCGGATATTTAACCCTACCCACTCCAGACGTCTTATGGAGTATGTGAGTAGGGGTCTCTGAGAAAAGCACGACTGAGTTACTCAGTATCTAACGTTAAATTACTGCCTTACCAAACCGTTGGGCGCCATGTAGTGTAGTTCCTATTTCCCTAATAGGCTCTGCGCATTGGAATAATATAACCTATAGGTTTGACATAGGACTAAGGTCGGTATGTCCCTATCGAGTATATTAAACTTAATTACTTGTGCCAGCTAGCTCAGAGGCCACTAGAAACTCCTTGAGAACAAGAAGGGAGTAGTTTCTGGCAACCGAAAAACATGACTACTTTGTTTCCCTTTAGAATCGGAACACGTCTCAGAATCGTGGAAACAATAGATAACAGTTTCACTCAGTCAATTGTGCATGCTTCGTTTCTACAGAGTTACACAGAAAGGAAAGACGGGCGTTTCAATAAAAAGGGTTTTATTGAACAGTCTTGTTTCTCGTGCAAGAGATATGTGCTGTTATGATCACAAGACAGTATGCAAGATAAATAATGTACAGCGTAAGCAGTAGAAATAAATAATACTGCGCTAGCATTATCTTTTAGCATATATTCACGTACATAAATAACATGAGCTAAAAATACGAGTACTCTTAGATGCGTCTCTAAGCTAGTTCTACCCCAATGTACCTAACCTAGTCTAGGTGTAGGGAAAGGTAGAAGTAGGTGGAGTTTTCTCTAGTATGGTATACTAAGAGTATGTTAAGTCTAGTATGCCAAGTATGGTATGCCAAGAGTCCCTCTAGGTTCTAGTCAGCTCCATACCTTGAGAATGAGAGAGGTGGGAATCTCCTGCCGGATCTGGAACTCTAACACCCCGCGAAGGGAGTCAGAACACTGGAAGCTGGATTCGTCTGCGTGCAGGAATGACAGCGTCATCTCAGTGCGTCAGGCCGGGATACGGGCTCCTCTGAAGTCGAGGTCTCCTCTAACTTGCTTGGGCAAGGGAAGGTATATTTATACCTGGTAGGTGTCTTGGAATGTTAGCATTGACGTGAAGTCGGACAGAGGAAGACGTCAGGAATGAACGCTTAAGGTATAACGGTTCATACATAATAGATGAGTTATTGGAGAAATCAATAGTCCTGTGCTAGGGGAACTCCCGAAGCTTAAGGGTCTGGTTTCTAGGAACTCGTTGTGACGTTAGGGTGGACGGATGTCAGTGAGCATGCCTGTATTTGGAGTGCACAGTTAATGCCTAAATAAGGACAGGGATTCTATGCCTATATAAGGGCAAGGCGAATTGTGCCTATATAAGGACATGATTCAGGAAAGCCTATATACGGACCCCTAAAGCGGAATACAACAGGGTGGCTACAGTCCTTTGTGTACCAATGCTGCTTTCTTTGCATATTTTTTGCGGTGTCTTGCTCACACGCATGCGCACTTCGTTGTTCTCGTGCAGCGAAACTGGTTTCCTGGTTTCTGGCTAGCAGTGCAGGTGAGCATGTACTGTTGGACTGAGTCGCTGTGGCCTAGTGGTTAGGGTTGCAGGCTCTTACACCTACAGTCATGTGTTTGAATCCTGTGGTATGTTGGTTTTAGGCTCTCGTATCTGCTCGTCTCGTCTGCTGCTGTCCCGTTTCGGACTCTGACGCATTTGCTGTTTTTTGTGTTGGGTCGTGGTGTCCTGGTGCTGTTATGAGGGTCCTACGTACTCTGGGAGTGTGTTTTATGTGTGTATATGTGTTTTATTGTTCCTGAGTGGTTGCAGTCCCCGGTTGCAGGAGGCTGTATGTGTTTGCCTTGCAACTTTCGTTGGTTAATAGTGGTTGCATTCTCCACTCTGTGTGCGGATTAGTCCTTGGTTCCCCCGTTCTCGGCTGGTGTTGACGAACCTGCTTCGAGGCGCGTTTTGTGAATAGACTGATGAGCTTTTAGCTCACTGGTTGGTCTTGTGCAGCTGGTGGCACCGGCTCACGCAGGACGTGGGTTCAACTCCTGCCTGTGATCCACATTGCAGGTTTGTGCTTTATGTGCGTAGGTCTTCTGCTTACTTCTTTGGCCTGGTTGGTCCCTGTTTGGGCGTCTTCCTTGGGTTCCGGGGGCTGTGAACTGCTGCATGTCTGAGGGGGGCGGGCTGCTGTCTGCCGTCTGTCCTTCTCTGGGCTGCTCCGGTGGTCGCTTTGTGGGCTTTTGCTTCTGTTTCTGCTCCTGGGGGCTTGCCCTTTCTTGTCCAGGGGCCGTGGCGCCCCCTCCTCCTCCTGCTCCCTGGCTCGGCAGGCGGCTCTTCCGCCCCATCCTGGTCGTGCTTCTCCTCGCTTCCTGGGGGTTGGGGGCTCTGTTGGGGGCCTTCTGTTACCTCTCCTCCCGTCCTGGGTGGCCTCTGTCTCGGTTCCATGGGTCCTGCCTGCTGCCGGACCGCTCCGGTTGTCGGTTGTTGGGCTCCCCTGCCCGTGTCCGAAGTGCTGTGGCTCTTTGGTTAGCCTGCTACCCTTGGGTGGTGGCGTCTTGGTTGGGCCAGGGGTTCGGCGCCATCCTCTGCTGCAGTGTGCGTTTTGGCCTGTTCTTGCGGGGTCGCTTTTTGTCTATCTCTCTGGTCCTTCTCCTGCGGGTCCTGTTCATACGGTTCCGGTTTGCCGGTGGGGTCTTGGTGTTTTCCCCGTCCTGTTTCTGGTTTTCCAATTTTTGGTTGCCATGCTCCTTGGGCCTGTCCCCCTTCACTGCAGCCACGACACCCTGAAAGCACCTGTTCTCATCTGCTCTCAGAGGTTGAGCGGGGTCAAGCCTGGTTGGTACCTGTATGGGTAACCGCCTAAGAATACCAGGTGCTGTAGGCAGGCTGGTTTTCGTGTGGCCCCCTGGCTGTTCGTGTCGGGGCTGTCTACCTTGATAGGGGCCTTCCTCGGGGAGTGTTTTGTGTGTCTTTGTGCCTTGCTGTCGGGCGGTGCTTGCCCGGTCTGTCCGTTGGGGGGTCCTCCCCGTCCTGTTGGTCTCAGTATCTCTGGGCCTTCCTTGGTTCCGGTTCATTCCCGGCTTCACCTGTTCTCGTTGGTGTCCCTTCTCTTGCCCTGGTGGCTCCCTTCCCGCCCTGTCTACCGGTGCGGCCGGTGGTCTTCCTGTTCTGGTGTCCCCTTCCCGGGTGATGGAGGCCTTTGCCATCCTGTGGGGTGTGCTTGGGTTCTCGGTCGGTTCTGGGTCAGTTGGTGCACCTGATGGTTTCTCATCTGACTCCTGTTGGCCGGTCCTTGGCTTGTATGGGGTTTGCCCCTGCCCTGCGGGGGCGTCTTATTGCTATTCTGGGCAGTTGTTCGCCTGCCTCATTCTCCAAGGGGTTTGGGGGTTTGCCCCTTTTGGCTTTTTGGCACGGTTGTGCTGTCCTTGACTGGGTCGCTTTTGTTCCGGTTTCGGTTTGAGTCCACAGTGTTGGCTCTGTCTCCTTCTCGTCCGGGCTCCCGACTTTGCGCTTTCCTCTGGTCCCTTTGTTTTCGTGGGTTCTGGGCTTGTTTGGCCTGGACGGGGCATTTGGCCTGTTGGTGGTGCTCGCCTGGGTGCTTCTCCCTTGGTTTCTGCTGCTGCGGGTGTTGGTCCTAGGAGCTATTGCTCGATGGTCCGTATGGTGCTTCTGGGGGTGCAGGCTTGCACAGGACAAGGGTTTGTATCCTGGCGCTGCTTTCTACTTATCCCATGGTGGTATTTGTTCGAGCGGTGCTTTTCTTTGTCCGGGGGTGCTGGTATTTTCTGGTTCTCCTTCCCCGGGCAGGGCCCTGCGCTTCCTGTGCGGATTTTGTATCCTCTTTTACTTTGTCCCTAGTTTTGGGGTACTGGGGCCCTCGGGTTTGCTCCCTGGAGGTGTTGACGTTGCTCGGGTTCGTTTCGCCCGGCTCTTCTGACCTTCTCGCCTTTGGTGTGTTTCTGCCTGTGGCCTTGCCTCCTTGTACGCTCCTGTTCCTGTCGGCTCTCTGTTGTTCGGCTGGGTCGGGCCTGGTTGTTGGTTGTTTGTATGGCCACCTGGGTGCTCGCTTCGGCGGCTCCTTTGCTGCATGTGGGGCGTTGCGGGGTCGGTTTGCTTGGTTCCTGCGCGGGGCTGTCTCACTCTTTCGTGCGGCATTCCCTTTCCTACCGCTTTCCTGTGCGTGGTGGCCCCTGGTGGGCTTTCGCGTTCCTTTCTAGTGACTTGGCCTGGGGCCTGGTCCTTTCCGCTCTTCGGCCTCCGTGGGCGGCCTTGTGGGCTTGCCGCTTTTCACTGTTGGCCGGTTGGGTTCCCTTGGTGGCCGGGTCTCTTCGGAGTCTGTTTTGCCCTGTGCCTGACTGAGTTCTCTCATTGGTGTTGCGCTCCCTTTGGGAGAGTCCTTTGTGCGACTGGGGTCCGTGTCCCACTTGTTTCTCTCCGTGCTGGTGGGGTTTTGGTGACCTTCATTTTTGTTGTTCGGTTGGGGTGCTGGGTTCCTTTTTTGCGCCTCATTCCGTTCTTGCGACTCCTGCCAGTCTGTGTGGTTCCGTCTGGTTCCTCTGCTTCGGTCCTCGGTTGCCGCCGGACCTGGTGGGTTTTGTTTCCTTCTTCCCCTCCGGTTGTTGTATTTGGGGTGGTTCGGCTCTCTCGCTGTTGGTGGTCCGCCTTGCGGTGTTGCTAGGTTTCAGTTGGGCTGCGTCTCTTTTCTGCTGTGGCTTCTTGTTGTGTCACTGTGGTGGGGGTGCCCTCTGTTTCTTCGGTTCCGAGATCTGGGCTTTTGCCTCCGTCTCGCTGTTGGCTGTCCGTTGGGCAGTCTTTGTGTCTTTGGGCCGGCTTGCTGCTTTCTGTTCTGGGGCCTGTTTGTTTTTGCTTTTGGCTTCGTACGGTTTCCTCCCGTGCCTTCTCTGTCCGCCTTCTGTCGTTGGTTCGGCTTGCTTTCTGGCTGACTTCAGGGTCTCGGGGGTCCGGGTTTTCGGCCCTTCCGGTGTCTCTCTGTCCCGGGCTGGTTCTTCCGGCTCGTGGTTGCCTCTCTCTTGGGTGGTTCCTTCCACTCGTCTGTGTTTTTTGGGTTTGCCCTGCTTCGTTGGCATCCCCTTCTGGTCCGTTGGTTTCTTGTGAGTTTCCATGAAGCTGCTTGGCTATGTGCTCACTTCGTTTATCATGTGGCGAGGATGACTTACGAGGAGTTAATGCCCCAGTTACTTACCGGTAATCTACATTACTCCGAGTATAGTCTTCCTCGCCACCTGAGTTCCCATCCCTCCCTCCCTGTGTTGCTATCGACTTCATGTGTATGCTTGGTAGTTCTCAGGCTGTGGGTTGGGCCGGCCCTCCTCTTATAGAGGTCAAGGGTGATATGGGTCGGCCATGTTGGGATGGGATGGGAGGCATGGAAGGCTAACTTTTGCTTTGGAGGGTTCTGGTGTGGAGCTGAAGCTCACTTCGTTTATCATGTGGCGAGGAAGACTATACTCTGAGTAATGAAGATTACCGGTAAGTAACCAAGGCATTAACCCCCGTAGTCCGTTACAGAAATATATTGTCTGACCGATACCCCACACCACCTGGCTCTGCCTTAATAGGCACGTGCTGCATGTTTTTCTTCTTCAATTCACACCCTCTCCTGTATCTGCGCAAATCGGATCATTGTTAAAATTGACGTACTTGTTATACCTACATCGATAGCTCTCGTTTTCCAGTCACTTCACTTGATGTAAATTCTATATGGTCCGAGCGGCCAGAACTGTAATGCGTTCATTCCCTGGTATCTGGATCATATAGATCTGACGCGGATGGCTGTAGTTTAGTGCCTATGTATAGCTCCAACTGATATGTTCTGTGTTTAACCCAATTCCAGATCTCTCCCTCTGTTACGCCTATGATCTAGCAAGCTTGTTTTGTACTGGTTCTGTTCTGATTGTGTACGGAATCTTTTGGGACGATACCCAGGCTGTAACCGCATCGCTTCGTGTACCACTGCATTGTGGGTCTTAAACATTCAATAAGAAGGATTTTTTAAAAATCTGTTGAGTCCCGGAAGTGACACTTTAAGACAACGTTTAATTAAAGTCATCTGTATTCATTTGTATCATGATCTTTTTTTTTGTTCTTTATATATCAGTCAGTGATTAGTACAGCAGCTATACAGCACAATTTAAAGTGCTTTAATCAAATATTTGCTATTTTAAAATACGTTTATTTAAAGTGGAAAAATACTGATTTTCAAAGATTTTCCTTCCTTTTCTAATAGCTGAGCTATGAAAATGCTGGTTAATGCTGCTACAAAACCAGCCGGGAAGCAACCTTACATAGAGCCTTCCTTATGTGCAGAGGTCTTTTCAAACAACCCACTCCCTGTAGAGGACAAAGCCTCATTAGGTAGGAAAGCAAGTCGCTACTGCCTACACCCTCCATTATATTCCTGTCTCCAAGCAGACAGGCCACTTCCTTGAGAGAGGAAAGCCCTTTTATTTTATGTCATGAAGCCCCTTCTACACACATCCGTTGCCCTGTGTGCAACTTTTCATGGACAGCTCACTACCCACAGCTATTCAAACCCTGTTAGGTAATGAAGCCTCTACTACATACAGCCTCTGACCTGTTGAAAACTCATTCAAAGCCAGAACCCTTGAAATACATAAGACCAATTCTGAGGCCAAACGATGTATAAAAGCATACACTTATTACCAGTCGAGAAGTTATACACCTTTTGCTATGTATATAGATCTTTAAATACCATTCATTGCCAGAAGCTGACAACAAACTGTCATGCACATTGGATGGCACCAATGATGTAATCAGTGATGTCATTTGAGATGTTATCATTGATGTCATTGAACACATCATGAGTGATTTAATATGTGAGGTCACAAGCAGTAAAAGTTAACTATACCTGCTCAATTTCTGAGTTTTTAGTGTTGAATTGTGTTAGTGAACTGGCAATTTCACCTAACTGTAACGTTACTTTAACTTTAGTTTTCTTCAATGAATATATATATATATATTGCTTTTCATATGTTCTGTCCTTTACATCATGGTTCCAGCGCAGTGATACATACACATCAGATGAACAACAATATATGCCATATAGGCGGTATCCCCAACTCTCCCATAGCTGCTCATACTTTATTCCAATAAACATCATTATTACATAAAGGGCCCGACTATGTGTGTGACGGTCCATAGGCTGTCAGACTCGTGGGGGCGTGGAGGTGTCAGTCTCCCGACTGCCCTATTATGACTAGGGCGGTCCGACCACCTCAGGCCCACCACAGCCGCCAGGAAACCACAGTTCCCTGGTGGTGTTGCGGCAGTCTGGAGGTCGCAATATGCTTGGTGGGACCATTGCAGTCCCGCCAAGTATATTACGAGTTTCCTCTTCGCCGGTGGTGTCATGGAGGTTTCTCTTCCATCAACACTGTGGAGGAGAGGAAACAAAGAGGGCCCTGCAGGGCCCCTGTGCCACCTCCACATGTGGATGCAGACAGGTGGGCACATGTGCCCCCCTGTGTGTATGCACCCCAGTTCATGCACGGCATGGACTAGTCAGTCCATGCTGTGCATGAACTGTTTTTGGCTTTCCCATTGCAGTGTCCATTTTCTGAGGCACCGCTGTGGGATTGCCAAAAACCAGCTCGCCCGACAGGAGGAAACTCCTAATCTGTTGGTCAGTCTGACCGCGGTTTTGGTGGTGCAGCGGGGGGCGGACGCAGTGCCAAAGTCATAATTGGGCCCATAGTCCAAATATGAATTTGGAAGTAAGTGATGTAGTCTCTGGTTTCAGTGTCAGTGTTTGGCTTAATTTTCCTTTACGCTCATGTTCCATGTACATGCGTCTCCAGTCCCCCCAAAAAAGCATAGCTCTATTCCACCAAAACCCAGGCTACCCAGCCTGCACACATAGTCTATCTCCATGTCTCAGACTCCTGAGTAAACCTCTCCAGCCTGGGTGTCATGCAGGTCAACCAACATCTGTGCCCATGCCACCAAGGCATCTCCCAAGTGCTCATTACGTCTCACATGCTTCATTCTTCCACCACCGCCCATTCGGACATATCTCGTAGCCAATCAGCATAATTGGGGGGATGCGATCATATCCATATAATAGCAATATGCAGCTTCGCAAGCACTAAACCCAGTAGGAGAAACTTACTGCAAAGTTTTTTTTTCGGTGGGCCAGGATCAGTCCCAGCAGTATTACTTGGAGTGTGTGGAATCTCCCAACAAGTTGCCCTATTCAAATTTGCAACACTTCAGCCCAGTACGGTGCTATCGAAGGGCAACTCTGCACTACATGCTCAAAGTGCGCTGAAGGGGTACCACATCTGGTACATAGGTCAGACTGTGTGGCGTAGATGGTGTGTAATGTCTTGGGCGAGAGATATGCTTGACAGGTGTAATTATATGGTATAAGTTTAAAGTAGGTGTTGGAGCTCATCGTACTGGCTCCCTCATGAATCCTTTCCCAATCCCATGCAGCGAGGACCTCACCAATCACCTACTCCCATTTCCCACAAGCCCTGGGCGCTATCCTTGGCGAGTCTTATTGCAGCACATAGTATAAGTGCGAGATCAGTCTGCGAGCTCCGGACATTGGCAGGAGTGTTGTTAGTGTCTCCAAGGGTACGGGCTCATCCGTAAAACAAGGCCATATCTTTAGGGCTGTTGCAGATATTTTGGCATATTGTGTGTATTGACCGGTACCTAATGAGAATGAATCAATCGCATCACTGTGTGAATAACTGGCTGCCCAGATATAGGTCTCCCAGAACTTCACAACCTCCATCTTGCCACCTCTGCACACACATCACCTTTGCTATATCCACAAATGTCTTTAACGCCCAAAGCGGCATATCTCACACATAAGGCACACGACGCAGATCCCTCATGACCATCTGTTCCCACACTCAGCCTACCTGTCGTACCAGTGACTGCATTTCCGCTGGCACCAAGTACCAAACATGAGCAGCTAAGGAAGTGTATGATTGCCATGGGAGCCATTCAGGAGTCTCTTCTCACAATTGTCCCCTTCATCCAGCCAGCGGACTACGTGCTGAAAGTGAGCTGCAAGATAGTAAAGTCCTATATTAGGGAGTTCAAGCCCTTTCCAGGTCTGCATCGTATGTATATATATATATATACATGCATTTTAATATATATTTTTTACGAAGTCATAACGATCAGATAATGACAACGTATCAACAGTACTGTATTTATCAATTGATTTATTTATTTATATATGTTGCACAAATTTGCACAGTGTATTACATACAAACAAAGGTTCTTGTATATACATGCAGTATTTTGTCTATGTCTATGACTACAAATCCAATCTGCACATGTCACTTTAAAAAAAGAGAGAGGGTAAAGAAATGGTATAAAAATCAACCACTGACTGTCAAGCGCGTCATGTGATCAAGGCCCTCCAGGGCTGAAACGCGTCATGGCTAATATGAGAAATGGAATAAAGAACTTACCAGCACCAATTTCGTGGTCCGTGCTCCATCTTTTTGCAGAAAGTCACCGAGTGGCGGGTGGAGTGCTCTTGATATTTCCAGCCGGTTTTTCCCTTCCTCCGGTTTAACACGGACCACCTCTCGAAGCAGGTCGAGGCGGCTTACAAGGGAAGCTCAGTCTGGAGACAGGCATAACCAAGCAATCCAGGAGGATTATCGGCGAGCTTGCCCCCCAGCAGTGAACACGGCAGTGCCTATCAACCTCAAAAGTGCGGCAGGCTCGGGTCGGAGGACGCGAGGCGCGCAGGCATCAGAGTGAAGGTAGGACGGCCGCACGCAGCGCTGGGTAGAGAGGTGTGCAGTGATACGAGGTGCACACTTGCAAGATTGTTTAAGCCCCTCCAAAGTACCCAAAATCGAATCAATACTTCCACAAGCATGTCAGCCGACGCGCTCAAGGATCGAGAGGCCGCGGCAGCAGAGATGTTTGATGACACATGCGCGCCAAACCTAAACTCAATTTCCCAGAATACACCAGCAGGAAATGTAGATACCAGTCTAAGAGACAAATTCAGGTCCTTAGAAAAACTGATGAAGAGCGAGCAAAGCAAGTGGTGGGAGGGGAAATCCCTCCAAAGATACTTAGATGTGGGAAGAATCCCACGGGGACTTAGAATTTTAATAGCTCCCAGCTATGAAACCCCGACCCCAGGATGATGAAAGAATGGGCCGAAACCAACTTGGAGTCGTCCAGAAAGCTGGTCACCATTCTTGTAAAATATACAGAAACAGACTGAATAAAACTACAGGAACAGATCGATACCCTAAATGACGAACTCAGTCAAATGGGGCGGAACGAAGAGGCAATAAAATTACGTGAAGAAATTACCAAAAGGCTACGTAAAGAGGAGGAGAAAATTTGTGAACGCAAAACATTTAAATTTCACAGAGATAAGGCAGACTACGAGTGTGGCCGCATCTTTACATTTGCTAAAAAATATGATTCTTTAAAGATCTCAAAATACAGCAGAGCGAGTGCCGCCAAAACAAGTGCTGCGAGCAACAGGGGAAAACCTGCAGATTTATCTACCTCAGATATTAGCTCTGCCTTGGAGAGCGAAACGGAGCTAGAGTCCAGAAATGCCAGAGGCGCACAAATCCCTTCAAAATTATCATTAGAGGGAGAAGTTGATTTTTTATGCTGGGAAAGAAGACAAACACTACGGCCACGAGCACAACAAAACAGACAGGCAAAAACAGAACAACCAAACGCCGGGAGAGGCGCAAGGCCAAACGAAGGAGAGCAAAAGAAACAAAATGTGCGCAGATGGAAACGCAATTAACCGCCAACACTGGTTCTAACAATACAATAATAAATCTGGCAAACGTTGATCTAAACAAGGCAGAGGAACAGTTATTATTCCTGGGGCTCTCATACTGCCCTGAAAGTACTTTTAACTATGCATTGACAAGAATGGATATTTTTAAAGGGGTACGTAAACTGAAGTTAAAGAAATTCCATTTACTCAGAGAGAAGGCAAGTTGTGACTCATAGTTAAATAACAACAACGCAATGTCACAAGTATCACCCTCATTCAATTTAACTGCCTCAGACCAGTCAATACTAAGGGATTTACAAGAATTAGCCCAAGAGAACACACTGTCAGCAGGGATCAGCCAAACATCTGAACTGACAGGAGAATCAACTGGCAGCAATAAGGGGCAACTTAACGTAACCACACCCTTCAAACCAAAATCAACGGTCACCCCAATAACACCTAGAGACTCAATTGACATTTTTCACGAACAAACTATTGCAGGAATCAAAAGACTGAACCACAAGATAAGAAATGAAATGAAATGAAATGAAATGAATGAAATTAAATGAAATGAAATAAGAGCAAACAAAAGAGAAAAAATTAACAAACAGGAAATTCAATACCACCAACTCATGGCCAAATTGAAAAAGAACAGTCAGATCATCATAAGAAATGCCGACAAAGGGGGAAATCTGGTAATCTGGGGGAAAAAAGAGTATATAGAGGAAGCTATGGAGCAACTTGCTGATCGCAAATGCTGCCGGAAGAGTGATATGCTCTCTCTAAAAACAACATACAATTCATACTACAACAAACTGCTAGCATGGAGAAGTGCAGGAATGCTAACTATGGATGAATATATATTCCTAAAAAATGACACACCAACTGCACCTGTCATTTACTTCATCCCTAAGCTACACAAGAACCCCCTCAAACCCCCTGGAGGGCCTATAATTTCTGCAAAAAATAGCCTAACAGAAAAAACATCACAATATGTGTACTATTTTTTACAAGAGCACGTTCAACAACTTCCCTCTTACTTAAAAGATACGGGCGACTTATTAGCTCAAATCCATGATTTTAAGTGGCATGATGATTATTTACTAATAACGATGGACATGACAGCACTATACACAAGCATCAACCACAAAGATGGAATAAGGGCAGTACAGCACTACCTTAGAAAAAGATCAGCCCAATTCGAACAGCACAGCAAAATGCTAATTAATATGATTGACTTTTGTTTGAATAATAACATTTTCATGTTTCAAACTGCTTTATACCAACAGTTGCGAGGCGTAGCAATGGGGGCCAGCTTCTCCCCCAGCTACGGATGTCTACATATGGGCTGGTGGGAGGAGCTGGTCCTAAATAAGTCTTTTGAGGTGATATTGCGCAACAATGTGAAATTATGGTTAAGGTTTATTGATGATCTGTTTTTAATCTGGCAAGGGACCTTGTCAGAGGCACAAAGTTTTATAGAGAGTCTTAACAATAACGATATAAACCTGCATTTTACAGCAAACATCAGTGCAGAGATAGTGACCTTTCTCGATGTTGAGGTATATATCAAAGAGGGCAGGATGGAAACAAGGGTACACAGAAAACCTACTGCAGGCAATTCTGTGCTGCATGCAGCCAGTGCCCACCCTCGACATCTTATTCAAAGCATCCCGTATGGTGAAATGATCAGGCTAAAAAGAATATGCAGCAACCAACACGATTTAACAATAGCACAACAAGCGATTAAAACAAGGTTTTTGGAGACAGGCTATAGTAACAAATGCATTAATGCAGCCATTTCCAAAAGCCAGGCACTGAACAGGGAGGACTTAATCAGAGGAACAATACACCAGGCACACACTCAGCCATCTACGACAGCTAGTGGCAGGCAAGAACCAAGAGAAGAAACGTTCAGAATAATAATTGGGTATAGCAAATAAGACAAAATAATCAATAAAATAATTCGTAGATATTGGCCAATAGTTTTAAATGACCCGATAATTGGCCATTTGCTATTACCCACACTAGCTATCACACACAGTAGAGCTCCATCCATGAAGGATGTCCTGGTGCAAAATAACCCTGACAGCACGATAGCCACTACATGGCTTGCACAAAGAAAAGGCTTCTTCAAATGTAAATCTTGCAAAGCCTGTCAACATGGTACCAATAGGACAACCTATGTTACACCATTTGGTAACCAGGAGCATACTATCAACAAGGCTCTCACCTGCAAGACTGATTATGTTGTATATGTTCTCGAGTGCCCCTGTGGACTGAGGTATGTGGGAAGTACCAAGCTGCAGGGGCACAAAAGAATATTGCAACATATCAGGGCCATAAAAAATCAAGATCAGACATACCCGGTGGCACAGCATTTTGGGGAAATACATAAATCTGACCACAAATAACTCAAATATTATCTGATTGACACCGTACCAGTAAACAAAAGAGGTGGCAATCGAGAAAAGGCCCTACGTAGATTAGAGACAAGATACATCTTGGAGCTTGACTCCAAACATCCTGGGGGGTTCAACACCACTGAAGATTTGTACACATGCCTTTAGTCAGAATCAGAGGTTAATAAGGCGAATAGGCTAATGGAACCATAGGGGGCACAATTTATATGTATTTATACAATGAATGTCTTCTAGCCTAGTACAATAATGTGGACACAGCTGCCCGGCCAACCGATAACACAGTCACTTAGATTTTAAAATTTATAAACACATATTCTTAGCTCTTTTAGCACTTTCACACGGAGGAGTTTTACTGCACTTACACTTTTTAGAATAAATTATAGCACTTTAGCACTGATTGTAGTCAAAGTTTACATCATGCAATGCATTTAGAGTTGTATGTACAAGCACTTTAGAAGATCAAGACGGGACCGTCCTGATCATTCAGGATTATCAAGTACTGTATATGGCTGTATTTTGCACAGGATATATCATATAGCAATGTTGCCTATGACAGTTTTTAGCAGGGCCTTTTAGGATATAATTGTTTTCTAATGTAAGGCAACCTAAAATACTGATGGGCTAGATATGCTTTTAGGTATTTAAACCGTTATTTATACATGCATTTTAATATATATTTTTTACGAAGTCATGATGATCAGATAATGACAACGTATCAACAGTACTGTATTTATCAATTGATTTATTTATTTATATATGTTGCACAAATTTGCACAGTGTATTACATACAAACAAAGGTTCTTGTATATACATGCAGTATTTTTTCTATGTCTATGACTACAAATACAATCTGCACATGTCACTTTAAAAAAAGAGAGAGGGTAAAAAAATGGTATAAAAATCAACCACTGACTGTCAAGCGCGTCATGTGATCAAGGCCCTCCGGGGCTGAAACGCGTCATGGCTGATATGTGAAATGGAATAAAGATCTTACCAGCACCAATTTCGTGGTTCGTGCTCCATCTTTTTGCAGAAAGTCGCCGAGTGGCGGGTGGAATGCTTGTGATATATATATATGCCGAACACTTCGCCGCATAGATCCCAGTAATCCCAAATCTCTTGGAAACCGGAACAGACGATAACAGACCCAGCTGTAAGTGCAAATGAGTAATTTATTTAAAGCTCAGCATGCCTGCCAAGACACGTTTCAGCCCACCAGAGGCCTTGTTCACATAGCACCTTGTGAGTAGTATGCCAACATTTAAAGTGCAAAGTGCAAAGTAACACCCAACGTGATTGGTTGCCTACACCAACAATGGACATAGAAAAAATATTTGTACCATAACAAAATAAATGGTCATTCAACACAGGGCACCACAATAAATAACTTAAAAATAATATTTGTTTAAAAGCACTTGGTATGTGCAGTTAATCAGTATTTAAAAGTACAAGCAGTAAAAAAGATTTTATAAAAAACATTTTGTAATATAAATCTCATTTAAACACATTGCAAACAATGTTGTGCAAAATGCGCAGAGAAGAATAAAACCCAAGTGGGTTGAGATTCACATGAAAGGCACATCAGGCTACTGTGTGACAACACTAATGGCCCATCACTCAGACAATAGAACATCAAATGATTGTCATCTATTTATAATAAACATGAGAGGGGACCAACATGTCAAAAGAGTTTTAAAGGATACCTGATAGACAAACAAATTCGGTCACGGATCATGTGTACACAGATAAAAATATCTGCTTAAATCAAAAACGTTTATACATAACAAACTGCTAAAGTATTGTAGGTGGTGCAGTTATATGTGTTAAAAGTCATCACTATATGCCCTAATGGACAAAATAGAACTATGTCCATATCAAAAGTGTTAGTGCGAATAAAGTGCGAAAAGTGCATAGAATGATAAAAAAAATGGTGTTAAAAAAGTTAAAATTTCATGGATTCAAGAGGCAAGGCTGGTGTTAAAAGATATGTTAAATAGTGCAGAAGTTTAACAATGGGAGACAATTTATAGACATGTATAAAAATCTTCGCTAGAATTTAAACCCAGTGGTGTCTTAGTGTCAAGTTCTAGGATGTATTTGGTCTCCAGAGCTCGCAAGAGGGCTTCACGGTTGCCTCCTCGTCTGAGAGGCAATACCGAGTCAATGACAAAATATTTTAGAAGCTCACTCTTGTTGTCATGGTGTTCCTTAAAATGACGAGCCACTGGGTAGGATGCATCGCTCCCACTGATTGCCCTAATGTGCTGGAGTATCCGTTTGTGAACCTGCAACTTGGTGCTACCAACATATTGCAGGCCACACGGACACTCCAGCACATAGACAGCAAAATCAGTCCTGCATGTAAACATCCTATAGATTGTTCTTGGGGCGTCACAGAAGGGGATCTTATATTCTGTTTTATTGACACCATGTCTGCAGGCTTTACAGCTGGTGCATCGTCTGAAGCCCTTGCTGGAAAGGAGCCATGTTTTGTTAGTGACTAACTCAGGACTGGTTTTCACTAAAGAATCGCACATGGAACGTGCTTTCCTGAATGTAATCTCAGGACTAGCTGCCATAAGATCCCCGATGACAGGGTCATTCCGTACCAGGCTCCAATTTTTCTTAAAGATTTTCCGAAGGGCCTGGTGCTGGCGATTATAAGTCAAAATCAATCTAGTGGGCTCCTTAGCTAGTACCGATACAACATTGGATGTTTTGCTTTGTAAGGCCATCTGCCTAGGAATTTGATTGGCTTTAGTGATGGCTTTGTCAATCATGGAAGCAGCATATCCTCTAGCCAAAAATCTAGATTTGCTGGCTTCCTGTGCTGAGGAACACTCAGAATCAGTGCTGCAGATACGCCTGATACGCCACATCTCACCATATGGGATGCTGCGTATCAAATGTGCCGGATGGTGACTGGCGGCGTGCAAGACAGTATTGCCAGCCATGGGCTTTCTGAAAAGCCGGGTCTCAAGTCTGTCACATTTAGTGAAAATCTCTACATCTAGAAAACAGACAAGATCTTGACTTAGGTGAGATGTAAACTGGAGATTGAGCTTATTTACATTGATCAAATCGATGAAATCTAAGGCCTGCTGTTTAGTACCTTGCCAGATCAAAAAAATGTCATCGATATAACGATACCATTGAATGACATGTCTGGTAAAGATTTCATGGTGTTCGCCATAGAGGACCTGCTCCTCCCATCTGCCAATGTGTAGGCAGGCATAACTAGGGGAGAAGCAGGCCCCCATGGCCACACCTCTGACCTGCTGAAAGAATTGGTTAAAAAACATGAAAAAGTTGTTATTCAAGCATGTCGCAATCATAGAGATCAGCATCTTATTATGATTAAACATTTGGATGGGCCTCTTTCCTAGATAGTGGTTAATAGCTTTTAAACCATCCTGATGGTATATACTAGTATAGAGGGAAGTCACATCCAATGTGATCAACCAGTACGAGGAATCCCATACCACCCCTTCCAATTTCCTCAGGAAGTCGCCTGTATCTTGGACGAAAGAAGGCAAGGCCCTCACATGTTCCTGTAGGAATGCGTCGATGTAAATAGATGTATTTTCTAACAACCCATTGCGTGCCGATATTATGGGCCTGCCAGGGGGTTTCTCAACGCATTTGTGTATTTTGTGGATGAAGTATATTGCCGGGATTACTGAATGCTCATTATTGAGAAATTTGAGTTCATCTTGACTGAGTAATCCTGCGCTTCTCCAGGCCACCAGCTGTGTGTACAAATCAAATCACGCCTGTTTTACAGTGGCTAAGTCACACCTCTTGTAGCATTGATGGTCATTAAGCTGGTTGAAGGCTTCCTCTAAATACAGATCCCTGGGCCACAATACCACATTTCCACCTTTATCAGACTGGCGAACTATGATGTTATCGTTAGCCTGAAGTTTTTTGATAAGCTGAATGTAGCAGTTGTTAGGTGATGTGTGCTTATAGTTATCACGCATTGTAGCAGTATATAGTCTTTTGAGTTCCGCAACAGAAAGTTCGTGAAAGATGTCAATGTTATCATGTAACATAAGGGGTGTAAAGGTGGATCTTGGTTTAAAGTTAGTGTTACCAGGCATGTTCAAATTGATCTGTTCATTAACAATGCCAGGACCTGAGCTCTCATCATTCAGTTGTTGTAAGTCTTGTAACAATTCTAAATCATTGGCACTTAAAATTTGCGTGGTACCAGAGGCCTGTCCTGCACCCATCTTATGTACCGTCTTGTTAGACATAAAATATTTGCGAAGTTTCAACTTGCGATTATATTTGTAAAGATCTATCCGTGTCTTTGCATAGTTGAAATTACTTGCTGGGCTGTATGTGAGACCAAGAGATAATACTCGCAATTCTGCTTGACTGAGATGAATGTCAGTGAGATTAATTACAGTTAATGTTGACCCTGCTTGGTCAATCTCTCCGTTTTCAACAATCATTTCTTGTTCCATCTTTTGTTTGTATTGGTTTTTCTTTTTAATTTGCCAACTATTGCTTGGTTTGCGTCGTTGCCTGCGCCTTTGGTTGTTTCTTTGACGTTGCTTGCATTTGTCCTCCTGGGTCGCAGGGTATCTCGTCGGTCCTGACGTAAGCAGTCCACCTCTTGCGCTAGGGAAAATTTTGTAAACCCCAATCTTGCAGCCTGTCTGCTTTGTTCAGTATCTGATTCACTATCAGGCAGCGAGCTGAGATCCGATAGTGAGGAAGCCAGTTGGGGAGTTACATTGATACTTGTGCTGGCTTCTGCAGGCAGCCGCAGTGTTGGGTTCTTGGAGGATTTGATGGCATCAAATTTCTTAGCGAAAGTGAATACTCGCCCTTGCTGGTAATCGATTTTATCGCGCTGAAATTTATATGTCTTCCGTTTCTTTATTACCTCCTCCTCTTTGTGTAGCCTAGCTTGCATATCTTCCCGGTATTTGGCACAGTTAGCCGGAGTTTCAACAGCGCCAATTTCCTTGTTAAGTTCTTCAATTTTCAATTGTAAAGACGCTCGATCGCTTTCAGCGTATTTTACCAAAATGGTTACCAGCTTTCGTGAAGATTCTAAGTTACACTCGGCCCA
The DNA here is from genome assembly GCA_963921515.1 of Calotriton arnoldi. Classification (NCBI taxonomy): domain Eukaryota; kingdom Metazoa; phylum Chordata; class Amphibia; order Caudata; family Salamandridae; genus Calotriton; species Calotriton arnoldi. The sequence goes on along the minus strand of CAWUFW010003745.1, from coordinate 1,341,329 downwards.
CTCATTGAGCATGTTGGGGTCCGGTTGTTCATAGCTGGGCGCCAGCATAATACGAAGCCCACGCGGGATACGCCCAACTTCTAGGTACCGAGATAAGGAGCGATGCTCCCACCATTTGGACTGTTCAGCCTTCATGAGTTTTTCCAACCTTTTAAACATGTCATGCAAATTAGAGCTCCCAGTTTGCACCGTCATAGTTTGCATAATAGCTGATGACTCGCCGGCCGGAGAGTCATCAAACATATCCATAGCCGCCTCCTCTCTACTCTTCAAGGCGTCGGCAGACATTATGCAGTTGCTGAAATTATTTCGCAGATATAAAATCACCAGGGGAATAGACACACAAATGAATGTCAATGTCCACAACCCACACACTCCTTCACCGGACAGTACACCAAATCCCTACCACAGCGATTTCCTCGGCGCACCCAGGGTCATCCGACTTGAAGCGCTGCTCTCGTTGCTGGTTCCGGGAAAGGTAAACGGGGTCCGGGGGCTACCGCAGCTAGTCCTGACAGGAACACTAAATCATTTCCGGAGCACCGAAAGAGCTGCTTCTGCTGCTTGGCCCAGGTCCGAAGGAGGGGTCTGTTGGATACCGGGGAAGCAATCCCGGGAAATTAAATGCCGAACACTTCGCTGCATAGATCCCAGTAATCCCAAATCTCTTGGAAACCGGAACAGACAATAACAGACCCAGCTGTAAGTGCAAATGAGAAATTTATTTAAAGCTCAGCATGCCTGCCATGACGCGTTTCAGCCCACCAGAGGCCTTGTTCACATAGCGCCTTGTGAGTAGTATGCCAACATTTAAAGTGCAAAGTAACACCCAACGTGATTGGTTGCCTACACCAACAATGGACATAGAAAAAATATTTGTACCATAACAAAATAAATGGTCATTCAACACAGGGCACCACAATAAATAACTTAAAAATACTATTTGTTTAAAAGCACTTGGTATGTGCAGTTAATCGGTATTTAAAAGTACAAGCAGTAAAAAAGATTTTATAAAAAACATTTTGTAATATAAATCTCATTTAAACACATTGCAAACAATGTTGTGCAAAATGCGCAGAGAAGAATAATATATATATATATTATCTACTGGCGGTCGCCAGTAGATAGTTACAGTTAGGACCTATTATCCATAGGAAATTCGTAACATTCTTTTCCCAATAACTTTGGCGCCGGTTGACGAATCTTCGCGAAATTTTCAAAACTTATGGCCCGCTCCGGTCTGCTCCTATCTTGAAAGTTTTGGGGTGATTCGGCAAGCAGGGGTGGAGAAAAAAGGGGGGTCCCAAAATGTGTTTTCTCCATGTTAATTTCCGTAGGAAACTTTAGACACGGCTACAGCCCGAACTGCTGAACGGAATTACACCAAATTTGGCAAAAAGGTAGCTCTTGTTTCAGAAAGAGACCTTTTTGTTAAATGGTGTAAATCCGTTCAGTAGTTCCTGAGATATTCTAAAAATAAAAAGTTTTGATATCTGGGCGGAGCCTAACCCTCCGAGCACGAGCTTGGCTCTAATTGGCTGCCAACACTTCAAACCAGGAAGTGCTGGCAGCCATCTTGTGCCTCGCATCGAGTGAAAATCAATGTAACTGCAGCTCATCAGAAATACAAAAGCGAGTGCCTCTCCAGGCAGGTAATGACCCTCTGCTCACGGCAGATTCATGGGGCTTTCTCGAGACTTTGACCCCTGGCACTGGAAAAGAGTTGGAGCAGCGCCCCCATCCAGCCCCCGTTCCACGGCAATGCCTGCCCTCCTGTCCCCGGTGCTCTGCAGCCAAGCTCCTGCTGAGACCGAGAGGCTGGGAGTTGAGTTCCGGAGCAGAGTGGATCCCCGCAGCCCGCGGACGGCTAGGAGGAGCCTCTTGCTGCAATCACAGTCAGACATCGGCCCGAGCTATGCTCGATCATCCAGCCCGACAGGACGATCCTGACAGAGTGGACCCCACCCTCCGGCGAGCAGAGACCACGGGATCCGAGAATCCACCCACGTGTGCAGCGCAGCAGGATCGGAGGGTCGGCGTCTCCTAAGGAATCTGAGGGCCGACATCTCCTGTGTGCAGGCTAGGCACACAAGCGCTCACGCAGCGCTGCCCGTCCTGTGTGCAGAAAGCGCTATATCCCACAGTCTGCCCGGTGCCCCCCGTGCCAAGGCAGAATAAAGGCGCCACCAGCCGTCTCCCACTGACCATCAGAGGGTTCACCGCTCACCACGTGAAGCCTCTTCAGCTAAATATAAAGCTATATTTCTGCTAAAAAAACGATGAAGGACTGTGATGAGTGTCTCCCACTCGGGTATTCCTCATTCCGTGGCCCCACCCCTGCCCACGTTATTCCCCATTCTCCACAGTGCCTGTGCTGTATGAAGACACTGCCCCTCTGGGCTGCCGGTTATTCCTCATCCCCCCTCCTCTCCACAGACTCCGGCCGCGGTAAGTGCTTGCTTTGCAGTTTTTCTATAGCGCCGACTCGGTGTTGCAGCGCTTTACACGAGGCCCAGTGACATTCCGCAGGGACACACTCCTTTAGGCGCCGGGGGATTACCCAGGATCACAGGATGTGGAGCTGGCGCCGAGACTCGACCCTTCCCCCCGGCTCCGAACTCGGCCTCTCTGCTTGCTCCCCCGTGAGAGGCCAGCGGGGCAAGAACTGCGTCAGGGCGGTGTGTGGGGGCAGCAGATAGCGCCTAGAGAGGCCGGGGCTGAACACAGAGTGGATAATAGAAGGGCAAGGTGCACATTGTGTGGAGTCTGGAGTGTGCACAGTGTGTAGAGGCAGGAGTGTGCACAGAGAGGGGAGAGGTGCACAGGGAGGAGTGTGCGGAGGCAGTAGTGTGCACTGTGTGCGGAGGCATGAGTGTGCACAGAGGGAGGAGTGTGCACAGAGGGCAGAGGGTGGAGTGTGCATAGAGAAGAGAGGTGCACAGAGAGCAGAGGGAGGAGTGTGCACAGAGGAAGAGGGAGGAGTGTGCACAGAGAGGGCAGAGGCATGAGTGTGCACATAGGGAGGAGGCATGAGTGTGCACAGAGGGAGGAGGCATGAGTGTGCACAGAGGGAGGAGGCATGAGTGTGCACAGAGGGAAGAGAGAGGAGTGTGCACAGAGAGAGCAGAGGCATGAGTGTGCACAGAGGGAGGATGCATGAGTGTGCATAGAGGGAAGAGAGAGGAGTGTGCACAGAGAGGGCAGAGGCATGAGTGTGCACAGAGTGAGGAGTCATGAGTGTGCAGAGAGGGGAGAGCTTGTTTTGCAGTTTTTCTATAGCGCCGACTCGGTGTTGCAGCGCTTTACACGAGGCCCAGTGACATTCCACAGGGACACACTCCTTTAGGCGCTGGGGGATTGCCCAGGATCACAGGATGTGGAGCTGGCGCCGAGACTCGACCCTGCCCCCCGGCTCCGAACGCGGCTTCTCTGCTTGCTCCCCCATGAGAGTCCAGCGGGGCAAGAACTGCATCAGGGCGGTGTCTGGGGGCAGCAGATAGCGCCTAGAGGGACCGGGGCTGAACACAGAGTGGATAATAGAAGGGCAAGGTGCACAGTGTGTGGAGGCTGGAGTGTGCACAGTGTGTGGAGGCAGGAGTGTTCACAGAGAGGGGAGAGGTGCACAGGGAGGAGTGTGCACAGTGTGCGGAGCTTGAGTGTGCACAGAGGGAGGAGTGTGCACAGAGGGCAGAAGGAGGAGTGTGCAGAGAGGGGAGCGGGATGAGTGTGACACAGAGAGCAGGGGGAGGAGTGTGCATAGAGAAGAGAGGTGCACATAGAGGGCAGAGGGAGGAGTGTGCACAGAGAGGGCAGAGGCATCAGTGTGCACAGAGGGAGGATGCATGAGTGTGCACAGAGGGAAGAGAGAGGAGTGTGCACAGAGGGAAGAGGGAGGAGTGTGCACAGAGAGGGCAGAGGCATGAGTGTGCTCACTCACGCAGCGCTGCCCGTCCTGTGTGCAGAAAGCGCTATATCCCGACGGGTCACCTGTGCGTCTCAGGAGGACCAAGCGTTCCTGCCCCCCTCAGCAGAAACCCGTGGCATGTAGGGACTAATGCCCCTTTATTCAAATACCCGGTGGCATCCAAGGACGGACACTGCCCCCTGTCGGCAAGTATCTGTGCTGTATGAAGACACTGCCCCTCTGGGCTGCCGGTTATTCCTCATCCCCCCTCCTCTCCACAGGCTCCGGCCGCGGTAAGTGCTTGTTGTGCAGTTTTTCTATAGCGCCGACTCGGTGTTGCAGTGTTTTACACGAGGCCCAGTGACATTCCACAGGGACACACTCCTTTAGGCGCCGGGGGATTGCCCAGGATCACAGGATGTGGAGCTGGTGCCGAGACTCGACCCTGCCCCCCGGCTCCGAACTCGGCCTCTCTGCTTGCTCCCCCGTGAGAGGCCAGCGGGGCAAGAACTGCGTCAGGGCGGTGTCTGGGGGCAGCAGATAGTGCCTAGAGGGGCCGGGGCTGAACACAGAGTGGATAATAGAAGGGAAAGGTGCACAGTGTGTGGAGGCTGGAGTGTGCACAGTGTGTGGAGGCAGGAGTGTGCACAGAGAGGGTGAGGTTTAGAGGCAGGAGTGTGCACAGTGTGCGGAGGCAGGAATGTGCACAGTGTGCGGAGGCAGGAGTGTGCACAGAGGGAGGAGTGTGCACAGAGGGCAGAGGGAGGAGTGTGCAGAGAGGGGAGAGTGAGGAGTGTGACAGAGAGCAGAGGGAGGAGTGTGCATAGAGAAGAGAGGTGCACAGAGGGCAGAGGGAGGAGTGTGCACAGAGAGGGCAGAGGGAGGAGTGTGCACAGAGGGAGGAGGCATGAGTGTGCACAGAGGGAGGAGGCATGAGTGTCCACAGAGGGAAGAGAGTTGAGTGTGCACAGAGGGAAGAGGGAGGAGTGTGCACAGAGAGGGCAGAGGCATCAGTGTGCACAGAGGGAGGAGGCATGAGTGTGCACACTCACACAGCGCTGCCCGTCCTGTGTGCAGAAAGCACTATATCCCGCCGGGCCACCTGTGCGTCTCAGGAGGACCAGGCGTTCCCATCCCCCTCAGAAGAAACCCGTGGCATGTAGGGACTAACGCCCCTTTATTCAAATACCCGGTGCATCCAAGGACGGACACTGCCCCCTGTCGGCAAGTATCTGTGCTGTATGAAGACACTGCCCCTCTGGGCTGCCGGTTAATCCTCATCCCCCCTTCTCTCCACAGGCTCCGGCCGCGGTAAGTGCTTGTTTTGCAGTTTTTCTATAGCGCCGACTCGGTGTTGCAGCACTTTACACGAGGCCCAGTGAAATTCCACAGGGACACACCCCTTTAGGCGCCGGGGGATTGCCCAGGATCACAGGATGTAGAGCTGGCGCTGAGGCTCGAACCTGCCCCCCGGTTCCGAACTCGGCCTCTCTGCAATGCTCCCCCGTGAGAGGCCAGCGGGGCAAGAACTGCGTCAGGGTGGTGTCTGGGGGCAGCAGATAGCACATAGAGGGGCCGGGGCTGAACACAGAGTGGATAATAGAAGGGCAAGGTGCACAGTGTGTGGAGGCTGGAGTGTGCAGAGTGTGTGGAGGCAGGAGTGTGCACAGAGAGGGGAGAGGTGCACAGGGAGGAGTGTGGTGCACAGTGTGCGGAGGCAGGAGTGTGCACAGTGTGCGGAGGCAGGAGTGTGCACAGAGGGAGGAGTGTGGAGAGAGGGGGAGGGATGAGTGTGACGCAGAGGGAGGAGTGTGCCTAGAGAAGAGAGGTGCACAGAGAGGGCAGAGGGAGGAGTGTGCACAGAGAAGGCAGAGGCATGAGTGTGCACAGAGGGAGGAGGCATGAGTGTACACAGAGGGAAGAGAGAGGAGTGTGCACAGAGGGAAGAGGGAGGAGTGTGCACAGAGAGGGCAGAGGCATGAGTGTGCACAGAGGGAGGAGGCATGAGTGTGCACACTCACGCAGCGCTGCCCGTCCTGTGTGCAGAAAGCGCTATATCCCGCCGGGCCACCTGTGCGTCTCAGGAGGACCAGGCGTTCTCGTCCCCCTCAGCAGAAACCCGTGGCATGTAGGGACTAACGCCCCTTTATTTAAATACCCGGTGGCATCCAAGGACAGACACTGCCCCCTGTCGGCAAGTATCTGTGCTGTATGAAGACACTGCCCCTCTGGGTTGCCGGTTAATCCTCATCCCACCTTCTCTCCACAGGCTCCGGCCGCGGTAAGTGCTTGTTTTGCAGTTTTTCTATAGCGCCGACTCTGTGTTGCAGCGCTTTACACGAGGCCCAGTGAAATTCCACAGGGACACACTCCTTTAAGCGCCGGGGGATTGCCCAGGATCACAGGATGTGGAGCTGGCGCTGAGGCTCGACCCTGCCCCCCGGCTCCGAACTCGGCCTCTCTGCAATGCTCCCCGTGAGAGGCCAGCGGGGCAAGAACTGCGTCAGGGCGGTGTCTGGGGGCAGCAGATAGCGCCTAGAGGGGCCGGGGCTGAACACAGAGTGGATAATAGAAGGGCAAGGTGCACAGTGTGTGGAGGCTGGAGTGTGCACAGTGTGTGGAGGCAGGAGTGTGCACAGAGAGGGGAGAGGTGCACAGGGAGGAGTGTGGTGCACAGTGTGGGGAGGCAGGAGTGTGCACAGTGTGCAGAGGCAGGAGTGTGCACAGAGGGAGGAATGTGCACAGAGGGCAGAGGGAGGAGTGTGCAGAGAGGGGAGAGGGATGAGTGTGACGCAGAGGGAGGAGTGTGCATAGAGAAGAGAGGTGCACAGAGAGGGCAGAGGGAAGAGTGTGCACAGAGAAGGCAGAGGCATGAGTGTGCACAGAGGGAGGAGGCATGAGTGTGCACAGAGGGAAGAGAGAGGAGTGTGCACAGAGGGAAGAGGGAGGAGTGTGCACAGAGAGGGCAGAGGCATGAGTGTGCACAGAGGGAGGAGGCATGAGTGTGCACACTCCCGCAGCGCTGCCCGTCCTGTGTGCAGAAAGCGCTATATCGCGCCGGGCCACCTGTGCGTCTCAGGAGAACCAAGCGTTCCCGTACCCCTCATGAGAAACCCGTGGCATGTAGGGACTAACGCCCCTTTATTCAAATACCCGGTGGCATCCAAGGACGGACACTGCCCCCTGTCGGCAAGTATCTGTGCTGTATGAAGACACTGCCCCTCTGGGCTGCCGGTTATTCCTCATCCCCCCTCCTCTCCACAGGCTCCGGCCACGGTAAGTGCTTGTTTTGCAGTTTTTCTATAGCGCCAACTTGGTGTTGCAGCGCTTTACACGAGGCCCAGTGACATTCCACAGGGACACACTCCTTTAGGCGCCGGGGGATTGCCCAGGATCACAGGATGTGGAGCTGGCGCCGAGACTCAACCCTGCCCACCGGCTCCGAACTCGGCCTCTCTGCTTGCTCCCACGTGAGAGGCCAGCGGGGCAAGAACTGCGTCAGGGCGGTGTCCCGGGGCAGCAGATAGCGCCTAGAGGGGCCGGTGCTGAACACAGACTGGATAATAGAAGGGCAAGGTGCACAGTGTATTGAGGCTGGAGTGTGCACAGTGTGTGGAGGCATGAGTGTGCACAGAGAGGGGAGAGGTGCGGAGGCAGGAGTGTGCACAGTGTGCGGAGGCAGGAGTGTGCACAGTGTGCGGAGGCAGGAGTGTGCACAGAGGGAGGAGTGTGCACAGAGGGAGGAATGTGCAGAGAGGGGAGAGGGAGGAGTGTGACACAGAGAGCAGAGGGAGGAGTGTGCATAGAGAAGTGAGGTGCACAGAGGGCAGAGGGAGGAGTGTGCACAGAGAGGGCAGAGGCATGAGTGTGCACAGAGGGAGGAGGCATGAGTGTGCCAGGAAATATTACCCATGAATAGAATACCTCTGTCTGAAAGGATTCGTGTGCCTCTATCACGAAAACTGCTCTACCGCCTCTTGGTGGTAGGCCATGTTTTATAAGTTTTAGAGTGATGGCTCTTCTTAAGTTTGGAGCGATGTCTATAACACCCTCCTCAGGTTCATTTAAACCTGTAAAGTTAAAAACTGCTATGGCTCGGTCAGCCGCAGCTCCACCGGTTTCGGTCATTTTGTTTTTTGAAAAATGTAGAACAAGTTTCAAGGAAACAAAAGATAAGGTGCACAATATTTTGAAACACTGTATCCTTCAACATTGAACAAACCAAACAACTAATATATAGGGTGCTTCCCTATTTAGTTATAGCAGATATTTAACCCTACCCACTGCAGACGTCTTATGGAGTATGTGAGTAGGGGTCTCTGAGAAAAGCACGACTGAGTTACTCAGTATCTAACGTTAAATTACTGCCTTACCAAACCGTTGGGCGCCATGTAGTGTAGTTCCTATTTCCCTAATAGGCTCTGTGCATTGGAATAATATAACCTATAGGTTTGACATAGGACTAAGGTCGGTATGTCCCTATCGAGTATATTAAACTTAATTACTTGTGCCAGCTAGCTCAGAGGCCACTAGAAACTCCTTGAGAACAAGAAGGGAGTAGTTTCGGGCAACCGAAAAACATGACTACTTTGTTTCCCTTTAGAATCGGAACACGTCTCAGAATCGTGGAAACAATAGTTAACAGTTTCACTCAGTCAATCGTGCATGCTTCGTTTCTACAGAGTTACACAGAAAGGAAAGACGGGCATTTCAATAACAAGGGTTTTATTGAACAGTCTTGTTTCTCGTGTAAGAGATATGTGCTGTTATGATCACAAGACAGTATGCAAGATAAATAATGTACAGCGTAAGCAGTAGAAATAAATAATACTGAGCTAGCATTATCTTTTAGCATATATTCACGTACATAAATAACATGAGCTAAAAATGCGAGTACTCATAGATGAGTCTCTAAGCTAGTTCTACCCCAATGTACCTAACCTAGTCTAGGTGTAGGGAAAGGTAGAAGTAGGTGGAGTTTTCTCTAGTATGGTATACTAAGAGTATGTTAAGTCTAGTATGCCAAGTATGGTATGCCAAGAGTCCCTCTAGGTTCTAGTCAGCTCCATACCTTGAGAATGAGAGAGGTGGGAATCTCCTGCCGGATCTGGAACTCTAACACCCCGCGAAGGGAGTCAGAACACTGGAAGCTGGATTCGTCTGCGTGCAGGAATGACAGCGTCTTCTCAGTGCGTCAGGCCGAGATACGGGCTCCTCTGAAGTCGAGGTCTCCTCTAACTTGCTTGGGCAAGGGAAGGTATATTTATACCTGGTAGGTGTCTTGGAATGTTAGCATTGACGTGAAGTCGGACAGAGGAAGACGTCAGGAATGAACCCTTAAGGTGAGTTGGAGAAATCAATAGTCCTGTGCTAGGGGAACTCCCGAAGCTTAAGGGTCTGGTTTCTAGGAACTCGTTGTGACGTTAGGGTGGACGGATGTCGGTGAGCATGCCTGTATTTGGAGTGCACGGTTAATGCCTAAATAAGGACAGGGATTCTATGCCTATATAAGGGCAAGGCGAATTGTGCCTATATAAGGACATGATTCAGGAAAGCCTATATACGGACCCCTAAAGCGGAATACAACAGGGTTGCTACAGTCCTTTGTGTACCGATGCTGCTTTCTTTGCATATTTTTTGCGGTGTCTTGCTCACACGCATGCGCACTTCGTTGTTCTCGCGCAGCGAAACTGGTTTCCTGGTTTCCGGCTAGCAGTGCAGGTGAGCATGTACTGTTGGACTGAGTCGCTGTGGCCTAGTGGTTAGGGTTGCAGGCTCTTACACCTACAGTCATGTGTTCAAATCCTGTGGTATGTTGGTTTTAGGCTCTCGTATCTGCTCGTCTCGTCTGCTGCTGTCCCGTTTTGGACTCTGACGCATTTGCTGTTTTTTTTGTTGGGTCGTGGTGTCCTGGTGCTGTTATGAGGGTCCTACGTACTCTGGGAGTGTGTTTTATGTGTGTATATGTGTTTTATTGTTCCTGAGTGGTTGCAGTCCCCGGTTGCAGTAGGCTGTATGTGTTTGCCTTGCAACTTTCGTTGGTTAATAGTGGTTGCATTCTCCACTCTGTGTGCGGATTAGTCCTTGGTTCCCCCGTTCTCGGCTGGTGTTGACGAACCTGCTTCGAGGCGCGTTTTGTGAATAGACTGATGAGCTTTTAGCTCACTGGTTGGTCTTGTGCAGCTGGTGGCACCGGCTCACGCAGGACGTGGGTTCAACTCCTGTTTGTGCTCCACATTGCAGGTTTGTGCTTTATGTGCGTAGGTCTTCTGCTTACTTCTTTGGCCTGGTTGGTCCCTGTTTGGGCGTCTTCCTTGGGTTCCAGGGGCTGTGAACTGCTGCGTGTCTGAGGGGGGCGGGCTGCTGTCTGTCGTCCGTCCTTCTCTGGGCTGCTCCGGTGGTCGCTTTGTGGGCTTTTGCTTTTGCTTCTGTTTCTGCTCCTGGGGGCTTACCCTTTCTTGTCCAGGGGCCGTGGCGCCCCCTCCTCCTCCTGCTCCCTGGCTCGGCAGGCGGCTCTTCCGCCCCCGTCCTGGTCGTGCTTCTCCTCGCCTCCTGGGGGTTGGGGGCTCTGTTGGGGGCCTTCTGTTACCTCTCCTCCCGTCCTGGGTGGCCTCTGTCTCGGTTCCATGGGTCCTGCCTGCTGCCGGACTGCTCCGGTTGTCGGTTGTTGGGCTCCCCTGCCCGTGTCCGAAGTGCTGTGGCTCTTTGGTTAGCCTGCTACCCTTGGGTGGTGACGTCTTGGTTGGGCCATGGGTTCGGCGCCAGCCTCTGCTGCAGTGTGCGTTTTGGCCAGTTCTTGCGGGGTCGCTTTTTGTCTATCTCTCTGGTCCTTCTCCTGCGGGTCCTGTTCATACGGTTCCGCTTTGCCGGTGGGGTCTTGGTGTTTTCCCCGTCCTGTTTCTGGTTTTCCAATTTTTGGTTGCCTTCCTCCTTGGGCCTGTCCCCCTTCGCTGCAGCCACGACACCCTGAAAGCACCTGTTCTCATCTGCTCTCAGAGGTCGAGTGGGGTCAAGCCTGGTTGGTACCTGTATGGGTAACCACCTAAGAATACCAGGTGCTGTAGGCAGGCTGGTTTTTGTGTGACCCCCTGGCTGTTCGTGTCGGGGCTGTCTACCTTGGTAGGGGCCTTCCTCGGGGAGTGTCTTGGGTGTCTTTGTGCCTTGTTGTCGGGCGGTGCTTGCCCGGTCTGTCCGTTGGGGGGTCCTCCCCGTCCTGTTGGTCTCAGTATCTCTGGGCCTTCCTTGGTTCCGGTTCATTCCCGGCTTCACCTGTTCTCGTTGGTGTCCCTTCTCTTGCCCCGGTGGCTCCCCTCCCGCCCTGTCTACCGGTGCGGCCGGTGATCTTCCTGTTCTGGTGTCCCCTTCCCGGGTGATGGAGGCCTTTGCCATCCCGTGGGGTGTGCTTGGGTTCTCAGTCGGTTCTGGGTCAGTTGGTGCACCTGATGGTTTCTCGTCTGACTCCTGTTGGCCGGTCCTTGGCTTGTATGGGGTTTGCCCCTGCCCTGCGGGGGCGTCTTGTTGCTATTCTGGGCAGTTGTTCGCCTGCCTCATTCTCCAAGGGGTTGTGGGGTTTGCCCCTTTTGGCTTTTTGGCACGGTTGTGCTGTCCTTGACTGGGTCGCTTTTGTTCCGGTTTCGGTTTGAGTCCACAGTGTTGGCTCTGTCTCCTTCTCGTCTGGGCTCCCGACTTTGCGCTTTCCTCTGGTCCCTTTGTTTTCGTGGGTTCTGGGCTTGTTTGGCCTGGACGGGGCATTTGGCCTGTTGGTGGTGCTCGCCTGGGTGCTTCTCCCTTGGTTTCTGCTGCTGCGGGTGTTGGTCCTAGGAGCTATTGCTCGATGGTCCGTATGGTGCTTCTGGGGGTGCAGGCTCGCACAGGACAAGGGTTTGTATCCTGCCGCTGCTTTCTACTTAACCCATGGTGGTATTTGTTCGAGCGGTGCTTTTCTTTGTCCGGTGGTGCTTTTATTTTCTGGTTCTCCTTCCCCGGGCAGGGCCCTGCGCTTCCTGTGCGGATTTTGTATCCTCTTTTCCTTTGTCCCTGGTTTTGGGGTACTGGGGCCCTCTGGCTTGCTCCCTGGAGGTGTTGATGTTGCTCGGGTTCGTTTCGCCCGGCTCTTCTGACCTTCTCGCCTTTGGTGTGTTTCTGCCTGTGGCCTTGCCTCCTTGTACGCTCCTGTTCCTGTCGGCTCTCTGTTGTTCGGCTGGGTCGGGCCTGGTTGTTGGTTGTTTGTATGGCCACCTGGGTGCTCGCTTCGGCGGCTCCTTTGCTGCATGTGGGGCGTTGCGGGGTCGGTTTGCTTGGTTCCTGCGCGGGGCTGTCTCACTCTTTCGTGCGGCATTCCCCTTCCTACCGCTTTCCTGTGCGTGGTGGCCCCTGGTGGGCTTTCGCGTTCCTTTCTAGTGGCTTGGCCTGGGGCCTGGTCCTTTCCACTCTTCGGCCTCCGTGGGCGGCCTTGTGGGCTTGCCGCTTTTCACTGTTGGCCGGTTGGGTTCCCTTGGTGGCCGGGTCTCTTCGGAGTCTGTTTTGCCCTGTGCCTGACTGGGTTCTCTCATTGGTGTTGCGCTCCCTTTGGGAGGGTCCTTTGTGCGACTGGGGTCCATGTCCCGCCTGTTTCTGTCCGTGCTGGTGTGGTTTTGGTGACCTTCATTTTTGTTGTTCGGTTGGGGTGCTGGGTTCCTTTTTTGCGCCTCATTCCGTTCTTGCGACTCCTGCCAGTCTGTGTGGTTCCGTCTGGTTCCTCTGCTTCGGTCCTCGGTTGCCGCCTGACCTGGTGGGTTTTGTTTCCTTCTTCCCCTCCGGTTGTTGTGTTTGGGGTGGTTCAGCTCTCTCGCTGTTGGTGGTCCGCCTTGCGGTGTTGCTGGGTTTCAGTCGGGCTGCGTCTCTTTCCTGCTGTGGCTTCTTGTTGTGTCACTGTGGTGGGGGTGCCCTCTGTTTCTTCGGTTCCGAGATCTGGGCTTTTGCCTCCGTCTCGCTGTTGGCTGTCCATTGGGCAGTCTTTGTGTCTTTGGGCCGGCTTGCTGCTTTCTGTTCTGTGGCCTGTTTGTTTTTGCTTTTGGCTCCGTACGGTTTCCTCCCGTGCCTTCTCTGTTCGCCTTCTGTCGTTGGTTCGGCTTGCTTTCTGGCTGACTTCAGGGTCTCGGGGGTCCGGGTTTTCGGCCCTTCCGGTGTCTCTCTGTCCCGGGCTGGTTCTTCCGGCTCGTGGTTGCCTCTCTCTTGGGTGGTTCCTTCCACTCGTCTGTGTTTTTTGGGTTTGCCCTGCTTCGTTGGCATCCCCTTCTGGTCCGTTGGTTTCTTGTGAGTTTCCATGAAGCCGCTTGGCTTGGGTATGTGCTCACTTCATTTATCATGTGGCGAGGAAGACTTACGAGGAGGTAATGCCCCGGTTACTTACCGGTAATCTTCATTACTCCGAGTATAGTCTTCCTCGCCACCTGAGTTCCCATCCCTCCCTCCCTGTGTTGCTATCGGCTTCATGTGTATGCTTAGTAGTTCTCAGGCTGTGGGTTGGGCCGGCCCTCCTCTTATAGAGGTCAAGGGTGATAGGGGTCGGCCATGTTGGGATGGGATGGGATGGAAGGCATGGGAGGCTAACTTTTGCTTTGGAGGGTTCTGGTGTGGAGCTGAAGCTCACTTCGTTTATCATGTGGCGAGGAAGACTATACTTGGAGTAATGAAGATTACCGGTAAGTAACCAAGGCATTAACCCCCGTAGTCCGTTACAGAAATATATTGTCTGACCGATTCCCCACACCACCTGGCTCTGCCTTAATAGGCACGTGCTGCATGTTTTTCTTCTTCAATTCACACCCTCTCCTGTATTTGCGCAAATCGGATCATTGTTAAAACTGACATACTTGTTATACCTACATCGATAGCTCTCGTTTTCCAGTCACTTCACTTGATGTAAATTCTATATGGTCCGAGCGGCCAGAACTGTAATGCGTTCATTCCCTGGTATCTGGATCATATAGATCTGACGCGGATGGCTGTAGTTTAGTGCCTATGTATAGCTCCAACTGATATGTTCTGTGTTTAACCCAATTCCAGATCTCTCCCTCTGTTACGCCTATGATCTAGCAAGCTTGTTTTATACTGGTTCTGTTCTGATTGTGTACGGAATCTTTTGGGACGATACCCAGGCTGTAACCACATCGCTTCGTGTACCGCTGCATTGTGGGTCTTAAACATTCAATAAGAAGGATTTTTTAAAAATCTGTTGAGTCCCGGAAGTGACACTTTAAGACAAGGTTTAATTAAAGTTATCTGCAATCATTTGTATCATGATCTTTTTTTTTTTTGATTTATATATCAGTCAGTGATTAGTACAGCAGCTATACAGCACAATTTAAAGTGCTTTCATCAAATATTTGCTATTTTAAAATACGTTTAATTAAAGTGGAAAAATACTGATTTTCAAAGAATTTCCTTCCTTTTCTAATAGCCGAGCTATGAAAATGCTGGTTAATGCTGCTACAAAACCAGCCTGGAAGCAACCTTACGTAGAGCCATCCTTATGTGCAGAGGTCTTTTCAAACAACCCACTCCCTGTAGAGGACAAAGCCTCATTAGGTAGGAAAGCAAGTCGCTATTGCCTACACCCTCCATTATATTCCTGTCTCCAAGCAGACAGGCCACTTCCTTGAGAGAGAAAAGCCCTTTTATTTTATGTCATGAAGCCCCTTCTACGCACATCTGTTGCCCTGTGTGCAACTTTTCATGGACAGCTCACTACCCACAGCTATTCAAACCCTGTAAGGTAATGAAGCCTCTACTACATACAGCCTCTGACCTGTTGAAAACTCATTCAAAGCCAGAACCCTTGAAATACATAAGACCAATTCTGAGGCCAAACGATGTATAAAAGCATACATTATTACCAGTCGAGAAGTTATACACCTTTTGCTATGTATATAGATCTTTAAATACCATTCATTGCCAGAAGCTGACAACAAACTGTCATACACATTGGATGGCACCAATGATGTAATCAGTGATGTCATTTGAGATGTTATCATTGATGTCATTGAACACGTCATGAGTGATTTAATATGTGAGGTCACAAGCAGTACAAGTTAACTATACCTGCTCAATTTCTGAGTTTTTTAGTGTTGAATTGTGTTAGTGAACAGGCAATTTCACCTAACTGTAACGTTACTTTAACTTTAGTTTTCTTCAATGAATATATATATATATATATTGCTTTTCATATGTTCTGTCCTTTACATCATGGTTCCAGCGCAGTGATACATACACATCAGATGAACAACAATATATGCCATATAGGCGGTATCCCCAACTCCCCCATAGCTGCTCATACTTTATTCCAATAAACATCATTATTACATAAAGGGCCCGACTATGAGTCTGACGGTCCTTAGGCTGTCAGACTCGTGGGGGCGTGGAGGTGTCAGTCTCCCGACTGCCCTATTATGACTAGGGCGGTCCGACCACCTCAGGCCCACCACAGCCGCCAGGAAACCACAGTTCCCTGGCGGTGTTGCGGCAGTCTGGAGGTCGCAATATGCTTGGTGGGACCATTGCAGTCCCGCCAAGCATATTACGAGTTTCCTCTTCGCCGGTGGTGTCATGGAGGTTCCTCTTCCATCAACACTGTGGAGGAGAGGAAACAAAGAGGGCCCTGCAGGGCCCCTGTGCCACCTCCACATGTGGATGCAGACAGGTGGGTACATGTGCCCCCCTGTGTGTATGCACCCCAGTTCATGCACGGCATGGACTAGTCAGTCCATGCTGTGCATGAACTGTTTATGGCCTTCCCATTGCAGTATCCATTTTCTGAGTCACCGCTGTGGGAATGCCAAAAACCAGCTCGCCAGACAGAAGGAAACTCCTAATCTGGTGGTCAATCTGACCGCGGCTTTGGTGGTGCAGCGGGGGGCGGACGCAGTGCCAAAGTCATAATTGGGCCCATAGTCCAAATATGAATTTGGAAGTAAGTGATGTAGTCTCTGGTTTCAGTGTCAGTGTTTGGCTTAATTTTCCTTTACGCTCATGTTCCATGTACATGGGTCTCCAGTCCCCCCCCAAAAAGCATAGCTCTATTCCACCAAAACCCAGGCTACCCATCCTGCACACATAATCTATCTCCATGTCTCAGACTCCTGAGTAAACCTCTCCAGCCTGGGTGTCATGCAGGTCAACCAACATCTGCGCCCATGCCACCAAGTCATCTCCCAAGTGCTCATTACGTCTCACATGCTTCATTCTTCCACCACCGCCCATTCGGACATATCTCGTAGCCAATCAGCATAATTGGGGGGATGCGATCATATCCATATAATAGCAATATGCAGCTTCGCAAGCACTAAACCCAGTAGGAGAAACTTACTGCAAAGTTTTTTTTTCAGTGGGCCAGGATCAGTCCCAGCAGTATTACTTGGAGTGTGTGGAATCTCCCAACAAGTTGCCCTATTCAAATTTGCAACACTTCAGCCCAGTACGGTGCTATCGAAGGGCAACTCTGCACTACATGCTCAAAGTGCGCTGAAGGGGTACCACATCTGGTACATAGGTCAGACTGTGTGGCGTAGATAGTGTGTAATGTCTTCGGCGAGAGATATGCTTGACAGGTGTAATTATATGGTATAAGTTTAAAGTAGGTGTTGGAGCTCACCGTACTGGCTCCCTCATTAATCCTTTCCCAATCCCATGCAGCGAGGACCTCACCGATCACTTCCTCCCATTTCCCACAAGCTATGGGCGCTATCCTTGGCAAGTCTTATTGCAGAACACACAAGATGATGGACGGAATGCTGCACATTGGCAAACATTCACCCCCAGTCACAGATCTGGGTTTAATCCATCGTTATTTTGCTTCACCACGCCACCCCAGTTCAGACATAGCCATATGCAAATCAGTCTTGACCCTGTGCCTCATGGGAACAGTCCAGACCGAACTGCCAAGCCATGTCTTCCCTGGACCGGAATCAAGCATCCTAGGACCGGTTTCAGGCTATCAGCCTTCATCAGCCAGGATAGCTTGACTCCAGTGGCGCAGTGAGCACGGGACCCACGTCTGGGCATACCCTTCCCAGTTAGGGCGAAATGCAAAACACACAAGATGATGGACGGAATGCTGCACATTGGCAAACATTCACCCCCAGTCACAGATCTGGGTTTAATCCATCGTTATTTTGCTTCACCACGCCACCCCAGTTCAGACATAGCCATATGCAAATCAGCCTTGACCCTGTGCCTCATGGGAACAGTCCAGACCGAACTGCCAAGCCATGTCTTCCCTGGACCGGAATCAAGCATCCTAGGACCGGTTTCAGGCTATCAGCCTTCATCAGCCAGGATAGCTTGACTCCAGTGGCGCAGTGAGCACGGGACCCACGTCTGGGCATACCCTTCCCACTGTGACTGGGGGTGAATGTTTGCCAATGTGCAGCATTCCGTCCATCATCTTGTGTGTTTTGCATTTTGCCCTAAGTGGGAAGGGTATGCCCAGACGTGGGTCCCGTGCTCACTACGCCACTGGAGTCAAGCTATCCTGGCTGATGAAGGCTGATAGCCTGAAACCGGTCCTAGGATGCTTGATTCCGGTCCAGGGAAGACATGGCTTGGCAGTTCGGTCTGGACTGTTCCCATGAGGCACAGGGTCAAGACTGATTTGCATATGGCTATGTCTGAACTGGGGTGGCGTGGTGAAGCAAAATAACGATGGATTAAACCCAGATCTGTGACTGGGGGTGAATGTTTGCCAATGTGCAGCATTCCGTCCATCATCTTGTGTGTTTTGCATTTCGCCCTAAGTGGGAAGGGTATGCCCAGACGTGGGTCCCGTGCTCACTACCCCACTGGAGTCAAGCTATCCTGGCTGATGAAGGCTGATAGCCTGAAACCGGTCCTAGGATGCTTGATTCCGGTCCAGGGAAGACATGGCTTGGCAGTTCGGTCTGGACTGTTCCCATGAGGCACAGGGTCAAGACTGATTTGCATATGGCTATGTCTGAACTGGGGTGGCGTGGTGAAGCAAAATAACGATGGATTAAACCCAGATCTGTGACTGGGGGTGAATGTTTGCCAATGTGCAGCATTCCGTCCATCATCTTGTGTGTTTTGCAAGTCTTATTGCAGCACATAGTATAAGTGCGAGATCAGTCTGCGAGCTCCAGACATTGGCAGGAGTGTTGTTAGTGTCTCCAAGGGTACGGGCTCATCCGTAAAACAAGGCCATATCTTTAGGGCTGTTGCAGATATTTTGGCATATTGTGTGTATTGACCGGTACCTAATGAGAATGAATCGATCGCATCACTGTGTGATAAACTGGCTGCCCAGATATAGGTCTCCCACAACTTCACAACCTCCATCTTGCCACCTCTGCACACACATCACTTTTGCTATATCCACAAATGTCTTTAACGCCCAAAGCGGCATATCTCACACATAAGGCACAGGACACAGATCCCTCACGACCATCTGTTCCCACACTCAGCCTACCTGTCGTACCAGTGACGGCATTTCCGCTGGCACCAAGTACCAAACATGAGCAGCTAAGGAAGTGTATGATTGCCATGGGAGCCATTCAGGAGTCTCTTCTCCCAATTGTCCCCTTCATCCAACCAGCGGACTACGTGCTGAAAGTGAGCTGCAAGATAGTAAAGTCCTATATTAGGGAGTTCAAGCCCTTTCCAGGTCTGCTTCGTATGTATATCTATATATACATGCATTTTAATATATATTTTTTACGAAGTCATGACGATCAGATAATGACAACGTATCAACAGTACTGTATTTATCAATTGATTTATTTATTTATATATGTTGCACAAATTTGCACAGTGTATTACATACAAACAAAGGTTCTTGTATATACATGCAGTATTTTGTCTATGTCTATGACTACAAATCCAATCTGCACATGTCACTTTAAAAAAAGAGAGAGGGTAAAAAAATGGTATAAAAATCAACCACTGACTGTCAAGCGCGTCATGTGATCAAGGCCCTCCAGGGCTGAAACGCGTCATGGCTGATATGTGAAATGGAATAAAGAACTTACCAGCACCAATTTCGTGGTCCGTGCTCCATCTTTTTGCAGAAAGTCACCGAGTGGCGGGTGGAGTGCTCTTGATATTTCCAGCCGGTTTTTCCCTTCCTCCGGTTTAACACGGACCCCCTCTCGAAGCAGGTCGAGGTGGCTTACAAGGGAAGCTCAGTCTGGAGACAGGCATAACCAAGCAATCCAGGAGGATTATCGGTGAGCTTGCCCCCCAGCAGTGAACACGGCAGTGCCTATCAACCTCAAAAGCATGCCTGCCAAGTATCACGCATCAGGTGTGACGCTCACGCATTTCAGTGTGGTGTTCCGCATCACCGCACTGAAATGCATTGTCACGCATTTACTCTGTCTGTGGTGCGCAGCGCCGCAATAAAACCCCCGGCGTTCACGTTGCCAGACCGGCGGGGAGCCGAGGCCAGATCGAGACCAGAGTGACTGAATAATTTCTGTCACTGACTCACCGCCAGACACTGAGGGCCGCCGCGCATCAGAGGCATCGGTGATCCCGGGCGCAAACTAATGCGGCCGGGCGGGGGACGAGTCAGTGAGTCACTCAGTGTCTTGGAGAGGAAGACTGCTGCAGAGTGCATCATGCAGTGTGCTGCAGCTGCTGTGCGGCCGCGGGTCCCTGTGCGGCTCATGCCACGGCCGCCGGACGGACCGGGAGGACGACGCAGAGACAGCAGTCTGAACTCGTCTAGTTCATTAAGTAAGTGTTACTTACTTTGGCCAACGCGCTGCGCTCCAGGCAGAGCCGTGACTGACTTTAGTATAACTGTACACAGAAAGCACCTTGCAGCTGGGATCCTCATGGAGAAGCCCGGGCCTCTCACTTCCCTCTGCTAGCTCTCTGCTCTGACAGAACTATGGAAGAATCAGCCGAGTCATCCCGTATTATATAGAGAGCCTTGTCATACACAGAAGAGAGTGGGCGGGAGCACTGCGCATCACACAGAAAGGTAGGTGCAAGCTAGAATATGCACCGAGGGAGAGGTCACAAACTCATTCTTTTTTGGTTTAATCAATTCTTTGAACTTCGTTATAGTAACATTTTTATTGTGCAGATCGTGTATTCAGATTACATGCAAGTTGAAGGCAGTTACACAAAAGTCATTTCACAATGCTTACGTGTTTCACTTTGTTAAACTGAAGCCGGCCGGCTTCCTGTGGCAGATGAACCCTAAAATGCCTCATGATAATCAACACATTTCATTCATCATTGTCAAAGTGAAATGTGGGCTTCTGTACAAAACTTTGTCTATGAACATTTTTATTGTCTTTTATATTCACACGCTTTTAGGGCAGTTATAACTATTGCAGACGCCCTGCCTACTCGACGTGCTTCATTTTGTTTCAAACAGCGACACAACGTGTTTCAGGTTGTTTTAACCATTTTGCCTGGGTATCTCCAAGATTAGGTACTACTGTCCGGAAAGGGTATAATATGTAAACAGAAAAAAATTGAAAAATGCAGTCCTGCTTTATTTCTGCTTCAAGAAAGACTTTTGTGTAGCAATCTGTTGTTTCCTTCCTTAATGGTGAGTGAAGTGCTTTGATTGGGAACGATGCAAACTTGCTCAGGAATCCAAGCTACACAGTGAAAAGGTACTCCATAATTTTTTTTTTTTAGTTTAAAAATGCCCATGCTCTCCTAGGATGACTCACTACCGAAATTAAGACCAAGGCTCCTTCAGGAACTAATTCTTGCTATGCACATATCTGCCAAGTATGTCCATGCCATCTGAGACTCCTTCTGAGAGTTATGCCTTTTTAGCTTACAACACATTGTATTCTAGGACTTGTGGTTTTAGTTAAACCAGTGTAAGTATGTGCTTAAAATACCATCATAGAAAGTGTTGTAGCCAAAAAAAACAAAATTAGCTATGGTTCTTTCACATGACATGGGCTTGTTTGGCTAAAAGAGACAAAGAGCCTCATCCTTTGCCCCAGATAACAATAGCGTCTGTCCTGCTACTTCAATAAAAGCTTCAGCACTGATCTAGCAGCTGCCTTATCAGTACTGCCCAACCATGCCATGCTGTGACTCTGCGGCAGCCGAAATCCGAGAGTCAGTTGACTGCTGAGATCCTTGTTGGGGCCTCTCACGCCCTGTTACAGACTTGGTCGGGGTCCAAAAATGGGTGTAATATATGATATTTATAAGTTTCCCTCGTCTTCATACTTGAGTTTCCTCGCAAGAAAGTGTCACTCATAGCCATTGAAATGTCACTCATAATTACAATGAAATTATGAAAATGTCACACATTGCAATCTGAAACCTTGGCAGCTATGCAAAAGTGCGGCAGGCTCGGGTCGGAGGACGCGAGGCGCGCAGGCATCAGAGTGAAGGTAGGACGGCCGCACGCAGCGCTGGGTAGAGAGGTGTGCAGGGATACGAGGTGCACACTTGCAAGATTGTTTAAGCCCCTCCAAAGTACCCAAAATCGAATCAATACTTCCACAAGCATGTCAGCCGACGCGCTCAAGGATCGAGAGGCCGCGGCAGCAGAGATGTTTGATGACACATGCGACCCAAACCTAAACTCAATTTCCCAGAATACACCGGCAGGAAATGTAAATACCAGTCTAAGAGACAAATTCAGGTCCTTAGAAAAACTGATGAAGAGCGAGCAAAGCAAGTGGTGGGAGGGGAAATCCCTCCAAAGATACTTAGATGTGGGAAGAATCCCACGGGGACTTAGAATTTTAATAGCTTCCAGCTATGAAACCCCGACCCCAGGATGATGAAAGAATGGGCCGAAACCAACTTGGAGTCGTCCAGAAAGCTGGTCACCATTCTTGTAAAATATGCAGAAACAGACTGAATAAAACTACAGGAACAGATCGATACCCTAAATGACGAACTCAGTCAAATGGGGCGGAACGAAGAGGCATTAAAATTACGTGAAGAAATTACCAAAAGGCTACGTAATGTGGAGGAGAAAATTTGTGAACGCAAAACATTTAAATTTCACAGAGTTAAGGCAGACTACGAGTGGGGCCGCATCTTTACATTTGCTAAAAAATATGATTCTTTAAAGATCTCAAAATACAGCAGAGCGAGTGCCGCCAAAACAAGTGCTGCGAGCAACAGGGGAAAACCTGCAGATTTATCTACCTCAGATCTTAGCTCTGCCTTGGAGAGCGAAACGGAGCTAGAGTCCAGAAATGCCAGAGGCGCACAAATCCCTTCAAAATTATCATTAGAGGGAGAAGTTGATTTTTTATGCTGGGAAAGAAGACAAACAATACCGCCACGAGCACAACAAAACAGACAGGCAAAAACAGAACAACCAAACGCCGGGAGAGGCGCAAGGCCAAACGAAGGAGAGCAAAAGAAACAAAATGTGCGCAGATGGAAACGCAATTAACCGCCAACACTGGTTCTAACAATACAATAATAAATCTGGCAAACGTTGATCTAAACAAGGCAGAGGAACAGTTTTTATTCCTGGGGCTCTCATACTGCCCTGAAAGTACTTTTAACTATGCATTGACAAGAATGGATATTTTTAAAGGGGTACGTAAACTGAAGTTAAAGAAATTCCATTTACTCAGAGAGAAGGCAAGTTGTGACTCATAGTTAAATAACAACAACGCAATGTCACAAGTATCACCCTCATTCAATTTAACTGCCTAAGACCAGTCAATACTAAGGGATTTACAAGAATTAGCCCAAGAGAACACACTGTCAGCAGGGATCAGCCAAACATCTGAACTGACAGGAGAATCAACTGGCAGCAATAAGGGGCAACTCAGAAACGCAACCATCAAGCACGAACTCACCGCAACAACAACGGCGAAACGCCATCCCGACATGCCTGCCACCAGACACTGGTGGGGGACAAAGAGACATCGCGGGGATCCCGGCGCAACCAAACGGCGTCAGGGGAATGGGCCAAGAGGGCGCCCAGGGGGCGGGGAGAGGTATATGTACCTCGCCCCCTCCCCGGAAGTGACGCGGCACCTGGACCACTGAGGGTCCCAAACACTGGAACACACCCTTCAAACCAAAATCAACGTTCACCCCAATAACACCTAGAGACTCAATTGACATTTTTCACGAACAAACTATTGCAGGAATCAAAAGACTGAACCACAAGATAAGAAATGAATGAAATGAAATGAAATAAGAGCAAACAAAAGAGAAAAAATTAACAAACAGGAAATTCAATAACACCAACTCATGGCCAAATTGAAAAAGAACAGTCAGATCATCATAAGAAATGCCGACAAAGGGGGAAATCTGGTAATCTGGGGAAAAAAAGAGTATATAGAGGAAGCTATGGAGCAACTTGCTGATCACAAATGCTGCCGGAAGAGTGATATGCTCTCTCTAAAAACAACATACAATTCATACTACAACAAAGTGCTAGCATGGAGAAGTGCAGGAATGCTAACTATGGATGAATATATATTCCTAAAAAATGACACACCAACTACACCTGTCATTTACTTCATCCCTAAGCTACAAAAGAACCCCCTCAAACCCCCTGGACGGCCTATAATTTCTGCAAAAAATAGCCTAACAGAAAAAACATCACAATATGTGGACTATTTTTTATAAGAGCACCTTCAACAACTTCCCTCTTACATAAAAGATACGGGCGACTTATTAGCTCAAATCCATGATTTTAAGTGGCATGATGATTATTTACTAATAACGATGGACATGACAGCACTATACACAAGCATCAACCACAAAGATGGAATAAGGGCAGTACAGCACTACCTTAGAAAAAGACCAGCCCAATTCGAACAGCACCGCAAAATGCTAATTAATATGATTGACTTTTGTTTGAATAATAACATTTTCATGTTTCAAACTGCTTTATACCAACAGTTGCGAGGCGTAGCAATGGGGGCCAGCTTCTCCCCCAGCTACGCATGTCTACATATGGGCTGGTGGGAGGAGCTGGTCCTAAATAAGTCTTTTGAGGTGATATTGCGCAACAATGTGAAATTATGGTTAAGGTTTATTGATGATCTGTTTTTAATCTGGCAAGGGACCTTGTCAGAGGCACAAAGTTTTATAGAGAGTCTTAACAATAACGATATAAACCTGCATTTTACAGCAAACATCAGTGCAGAGATAGTGACCTTTCTCGATGTTGAGGTATATATCAAAGAGGGCAGGATGGAAACAAGGGTACACAGAAAACCTACTGCAGGCAATTCTGTGCTGCATGCAGCCAGTGCCCACCCTCGACATCTTATTCAAAGCATCCCGTATGGTGAAATGATCAGGCTAAAAAGAATATGCAGCAACCAACAAGATTTAACAATAGCACAACAAGCGAGTAAAACAAGGTTTTTGGAGACAGGCTATAGTAACAAATGCATTAATGCAGCCATTTCCAAAAGCCAGGCACTGAACAGGGAGGACTTAATCAGAGGAACAATACACCAGGCACACACTCAGCCATCTACGACAGCTAGTGGCAGACAAGAACTAAGAGAAGAAACGTTCAGAATAATAATTGGGTATAGCAAACAAGACAAAATAATCAATAAAATAATTCGTAGATATTGGCCAATAGTTTTAAATGACCCGATAATTGGCCATTTGCTATTACCCACACTAGCTATCACACACAGTAGAGCTCCATCCATGAAGGATGTCCTGGTGCAAAATAACCCTGACAGCACGATAGCCACTACATGGCTTGCACAAAGAAAAGGCTTCTTCAAATGTAAATCTTGCAAAGCCTGTCAACATGGTACCAATAGGACAACCTATGTTACACCATTTGGTAACCAGGAGCATACTATCAACAAGGCTCTCACCTGCAAGACTGATTATGTTGTTTATGTTCTCGAGTGCCCCTGTGGACTGAGGTATGTGGGAAGTACCAAGCTGCAGGGGCACAAAAGAATATTGCAACATATCAGGGCCATAAAAATCAAGATCAGACATACCCGGTGGCACGGCATTTTGGGGAAATACATAAATCTGACCACAAATAACTCAAATATTATCTGATTGACACCGTACCAGTAAACAAAAGAGGTGGCAATCGAGAAAAGGCCCTACGTAGATTAGAGACAAGATACATCTTGGAGCTTGACTCCAAACATCCTGGGGGGTTCAACACCACTGAAGATTTGTACACATGCCTTTAGTCAGAATCAGAGGTTTATAAGGCGAATAGGCTAATGGAACCATTGGGGGCACAATTTATATGTATTTATACAATGAATGTCTTCTAGCCTAGTACAATAATGTGGACACAGCTGCCCGGCCAACCGATAACACAGTCACTAAGATTTTAAAATTTATAAACACATATTCTTAGCTCTTTTTAGCACTTTCACACGGAGGAGTTTTATTGCACTTACACTTTTTAGAATAAATTATAGCACTTTAGCACTGATTGTAGTCAAAGTTTACATCATGCAATGCATTTAGAGTTGTATGTACAAGCACTTTAGAAGATCAAGACGGGACCGTCCTGATCATTCAGGATTATCAAGTACTGTATATGGCTGTATTTTGCACAGGATATATCATATAGCAATGTTGCCTATGACAGTTTTTAGCAGGGCCTTTTAGGATATAATTGTTTTCTAACGTAAGGCAACCTAAAATACTGATGGGCTAGATATGCTTTTAGGTATTTAAACCGTTATTTATACATGCATTTTAATATATATTTTTTACGAAGTCATGATGATCAGATTATGACAACGTATCAACAGTACTGTATTTATCAATTGATTTATTTATTTATATATGTTGCACAAATTTGCACAGTGTATTACATACAAACAAAGGTTCTTGTATATACATGCAGTATTTTTTCTATGTCTATGACTACAAATCCAATCTGCACATGTCACTTTAAAAAAAGAGAGAGGGTAAAAAAAATGGTATAAAAATCAACCACTGACTGTCAAGCGTGTCATGTGATCAAGGCCCTCCGGGGCTGAAACACGTCATGGCTGATATGTGAAATGGAATAAAGAACTTACCAGCACCAATTTCGTGGTTCGTGCTCCATCTTTTTGCAGAAAGTCGCCGAGTGGCGGGTGGAGTGCTTGTGAGATATATATATATATATATATATATATATATATATATATATATATATATATATATATTATCTACTGGCGGTTGTCAGTAGATATTTATAGTTAGGACCTATTATCCATAGGAAATTCGTAACAATCTTTTCCCAATAACTTTGGCGCCGGTTGACGAATCTTCGCGAAATTTTCAAAACTTATGGCCCGCTCCGGTCCGCTCCTATCCTGAAAGTTTCGGGGTGACTCGGCAAGCGGGGGCGGAGAAAAAAGGGGGGTCCCAAAACGTGTTTTCTCCATGTTAATTTCCATAGGAAACTTTAGACACGACTACAGCCCGAACTGCTGAATGGAATTACACCAAATTTGGCAAAAAGGTAGCCCTTGTTTCAGAAAGAGACCTTTTTGTTAAATGGTGTAAATCCGTTCAGTAGTTCCTGAGATATTCAAAAAATAAAAAGTTTCGATATCTGGGCGGAGCCTAACTCTCCGAGCACGAGCTTGGCTCTAATTGGCTGCCAACACTTCAAACCAGGAAGTGCTGGCAGCCATCTTGTGCCTCGCATCGAGTGAAAATCAATGTAACTGCAGCTCATCAGAAATACAAAAGCGAGTGCCTCTCCAGGCAGGTAATGACCCTCTGCTCACGGCAGATTCATGGGGCTTTCTCGAGACTTTGACCTCTGGCACTGGAAAAGAGTTGGAGCAGCGCCCCCATCCAGCCCCCGTTCCGCGGCAATGCCTGCCCTCCTGTCCCCGGTGCTCTGCAGCCAAGCTCCTGCTGAGACCGAGAGGCTGGGATTTGAGATCCGGAGCAGAGTGGATCCCCGCAGCCCGAGGACGGCTAGGAGGAGCCTCTTGCTGCAATCACAGTCAGACATCGGCCCGAGCTATGCTCGATCATCCAGCCCAACAGGACGATCCTGACAGAGTGGACCCCACCCTCCGGCGAGCAGAGACCACGGGATCCGAGAATCCACCCACGTGTGCAGTGCAGCAGGATCGGAGGGTCGGCGTCTCCTAAGGAATCTGAGGGCCGACATCTCCTGTGTGCAGGCTAGGCACACAAGCGCTCACGCAGCGCTGCCCGTCCTGTGTGCAGAAAGCGCTATATCCCACAGTCTGCCCGGTGCCCCCTGTGCCAAGGCAGAATGAAATCAATGGTGAAGACAGTTAATTAAGTATGTAACATACATTACGAGGAAGGAAAGAGGGAGACTCACGTAAGATTTTTCAAATGTGCTCATGGCATCATATAATTGGAAAGAAGTTTTTAGAAGACGGTACAGTTGTATCAGCACTGTAAGCATGAATCGTATATACAGCCCAATTTGGACTTGGTGCACAAATGTGCTCGTGACACATATAGGTGGCGACGCAAGTGACAAAGTGCAAACAGCAAAAAGGCGCGTAGTGACAAACGGTGAAAATATGTACAAGTGACTGTGTGGTTCAGCACGAAATGATTCACAATAGTTGCGTAGGAATAGATTGCGTGAGTTAAATAGAACCACACGGAGTAAGGGCGCCTTCAATTACGCTGAGGGGTCGACGACGTTTCGATCCTATTGACTCAGGATCATCTTCAGGACGGGGCTGCTGTATTGAAAGTGCTGAGAATGTTGCGGTTCCAAGTCCTCACTAGGAGGGTGAAGGAAATCCGGCGTCTGTGGTAAGGTGCACCAAGGAGTGTGCAAAGCTCGGCGTAGGTTAGTCTGTGCGGTCGCCGAGTAGGGAGCCGTGATGGAGGTCGGTGTATTTTGCCCGGCGCCTTGGAGGGCAGCGTAGCAGGCAACGAAGGCCGGCGAATGGATATCCACGGAGAGACCGGGTATCGGAGAGTCGGGCGTAGGAATTAATCCAGGAGGAAGGTGCGGCGCTTCAGACAGCCGTAGACCGCCACAAAGGTGTCCGGTTTCCTTCCTCGTAATGTATGTTACATACTTAATTAACTGTCTTCACCATTGATACCATTTGAGATATTGTTGCTTGTTGTCATATTATTACCCAGATCTCAATTGGTTTATGGGTCAAACTCCTGTTGGTTTTTCCAAGGCAGAATGAAGGCGCCACCAGCCGTCTCCCATTGACCATCAGAGAGTTCACCGCTCACCACGTGAAGCCTCTTCAGCTAAATATAAAGCTATATTTCTGCTAAAAAAACGATGAAGGACTGTGATGAGTGTCTCCCACTCGGGTATTCCAAATTCCGTGGCCCCACCCCTGCCCACGTTATTCCCCAATCTCCACAGCGCCTGTGCTGTATGAAGACACTGCCCCTCTGGGCTGCCAGTTATTCCTCATCCCCCTCCTCTCCACAGGCTCCGGCCGCGGTAAGTGCTTGCTTTGCAGTTTTTCTATAGCGCCGACTCGGTGTTGCAGCGCTTTACACGAGGCCCAGTGACATTCCACAGGGACAACTCCTTTAGGTGCTGGGGGATTGCCCAGGATCACAGGATGCGGAGCTGGAGCCGAGACTCAACCTTTCCCCCCGGCTCCGAACTCGGCCTCTCTGCTTGCTCCCCCGTGAGAGGCCAGCGGGGCAAGAACTGCGTCAGGGCGGTGTGTGGGGGCAGCAGATAGCACCTAGAGGGGCCGGGGCTGAACACAGAGGGCCTGATTCACAGAACTAACTTACGTAAAAAACGTAAAGTTAGTACTTTTTGGTATTCACAGAATACACTTACTCATTTTGGTATTCACAGAATGAACTTACTCATTTCGGTATTCACAGAAGTTAGTAGCCCTAACTTTAGGACTCCTAAATGCCTTCTGTGAATACCGAAAGTCTTAAAGTTAGGATTTTTCTCAGTTTAGGAGTAGTAAAGTCCTCCCTCGCAAGACCTCTGCAACTCGCTCGCCTCGTTCTTCCACAGCAAGATCGCAGACATACACAACAGTTTCAGCACACAGCCGACGTACCCTACGACCGTTCCAACGTCCCCCACCTCCACCCTCCGAGCCTGGACCCCGATCAACACCGAAGACACTATCCGCACGATGAACTCCATCCACTCCGGATCACCAACCGACCCCTGCCCTCACCACGTCTTCAACAAGGCCGACGCCGTCATCGCACCCCACCTCCGGGACATCATCAACACCTCCCTCGACACCGCCACCTTCCCAGAGAGCTGGAAGCACGCCGAACTCAGCGCCCTACTGAAGAAACCGTCAGCGGATCCCACCGACCTCAAAAACTACCGCCCCATCTCGCTCCTTCCTTTTCCTGCCAAAGTCATCGAGAAGACCGTCAACAGACAACTGGCCGCCTTCCTCGAGACGAATGGATCCCTCGACCACTCGCAGTCCGGCTTCCGGGCCAACCACAGCACCGAGACCGCCCTCATCGCAGCCACCGACGACATCCGAGCCCTGCTCGACAACGGGGAAACAGCGGCCCTCATCCTCCTGGACCTCTCCGCAGCGTTCGACACAGTCTGCCACCGCACCCTAGTGCAACGCCTGAACAACGTCGGAATCCAAGAGAAGGCACTGGAGTGGATCATCTCCTTCCTCGCCGGAAGAACCCAGAGAGTCCGCCTCCCCCCGTTCAGTTCCGAGGCCACCGAAGTCATCTGCGGCGTACCACAAGGATCATCACTCAGCCCCACCCTCTTCAACGTCTACATGAGCCCCCTCGCAGCCATCGCATGCCAACACAACCTCAACATCATCTCCTACGCCGACGACACCCAGCTGATCCTCTCCCTCACCAACGACCCCACAACCGCCAGAACCAACCTACATGAAGGGATGAAGGACGTAGCCGAGTGGATGAGGAACAGCCGCCTGAAACTGAACTCAGATAAGACGGAAGTCCTCATCCTAGGATCATCACCCTCCGCCTGGGACGACTCCTGGTGGCCCCCTGCCCTGGGCAACGCACCCAAACCAACGGACCACGCACGCAACCTGGGCTTCATCCTGGACTCCTCCCTCTCAATGACCCGACAAGTCAACGCCGTCTCCTCGTCTTGCTTCAACATCCTACGCATGCTGCGCAAGATCTTCCGGTGGATCCCCACTGAAACCAGGAAGACGGTCACCCAGGCCCTCGTCACCAGCCGACTGGACTACGGCAACTCCCTCTACGCCGGAACCACAGCCAAACTTCAAAAAAGACTCCAACGCATCCAGAACGCCTCAGCTCGACTCATCCTGGACATCCCCCGACACAGCCACATCGCCGGACACCTGAGAGACCTGCACTGGCTCCCCGTCAGCAAGAGAATCACGTTCCCACTCCTCACCCACGCACACAAAGCTCTCCACAACCAAGGCCCCAGATACCTCAACGACCGTCTGACCTTCTACACTCCCACCCACCAGCTACGATCGACCAACCACGCCCTCGCCGCCGTCCCCCGCATCCGAAGAGCCACAACGGGAGGAAGATCCTTCTCCTACCTGGCTGCCAAGACGTGGAACTCCCTACCCATCCACCTCCGCCTTACCCAAGACCACCTCTCCTTCAGGAATCAACTCAAGACCTGGCTGTTCGAACAGTAGCGGACCCCCCCCCTAGCGCCTTGAGACCCTCCGGGTGAGTAGCGCGCTATACAAATGCTTGATTGAATTGAATTGAATTGAGAGGGCAGAGGCATGAGTGTGCACAGAGGGAGGATGCATGAGTGTGCACAGAGGGAAGAGAGAGGAGTGTGCACAGAGAGGGCAGAGGCATGAGTGTGCACAGAGTGAGGAGTCATGAGTGTGCAGAGAGGGGAGAGCTTGTTTTGCAGTTTTTCTATAGCGCCGACTCGGTGTTGCAGCGCTTTACACGAGGCCCAGTGACATTCCACAGGGACACACTCCTTTAGGCACTGGGGGATTGCCCAGGATCACAGGATGTGGAGCTGGCGCCGAGACTCGACCCTGCCCCCCAGCTCCGAACGCGGCCTCTTTGCTTTCTCCCCCATGAGAGTCCAGCGGGGCAAGAACTGCATCAGGGCGATGTCTGGGGGCAGCAGATAGCGCCTAGAGGGACCGGGGCTGAACACAGAGTGGATAATAGAAGGGCAAGGTGCAGTGTGTGGAGGCTGGAGTGTGCACAGTGTGTGGAGGCAGGAGTGTGCACAGAGAGGGGAGAGGTGCTCAGGGAGGAGTGTGCACAGTGTGCGGAGGCAGGAGTGTGCACAGTGTGCGGAGGCTTGAGTGTGCACAGAGGGAGGAGTGTGCACAGAGGGCAGAGGGAGGAGTGTGCAGAGAGGGGAGCGGGATGAGTGTGACACAGAGAGCAGGGGGAGGTGTGTGCATAGAGAAGAGAGGTGCACAGAGAGGGCAGAGGGAGGAGTGTGCACAGAGAGGGCAGAGGCATGAGTGTGCACAGAGGGAGGAGGCATGAGTGTGCACAGAGGGAAGAGAGAGGAGTGTGCACAGAGGGAAGAGGGAGGAGAGTGCACAGAGAGGGCAGAGGCATGAGTGTGCACACTCACGCAGCGCTGCCCGTCCTGTGTGCAGAAAGCGCTATATCCCGACGGGTCACCTGTGCGTCTCAGGAGGACCAAGCGTTCCTGCCCCCCTCAGCAGAAACCCGTGGCATGTAGGGACTAACGCCCCTTTATTCAAATACCCGGTGGCATCCAAGGACGGACACTGCCCCCTGTCGGCAAGTATCTGTGCTGTATGAAGACACTACCTCTCTGGGCTGCCGGTTATTCCTCATCCCCCCTCCTCTCCACAGGCTCCGGCCGCGGTAAGTGCTTGTTGTGCAGTTTTTCTATAGCGCCGACTCCGTGTTGCAGTGCTTTACACAAGGCCCAGTGACATTCCACAGGGACACACTCCTTTAGGCGCCGGGGGATTGCCCAGGATCACAGGATGTGGAGCTGGTGCCGAGACTCGAGCCTGCCCCCCCGGCTCTGAACTCGGCCTCTCTGCTTGCTCCCCCGGGAGAGGCCAGCGGGGCAAGAACTGCGTCAGGGCGGTGTCTGGGGGCAGCAGATAGCGCCTAGAGGGGCCGGGGCTGAACACAGAGTGGATAATAGAAGGGAAAGGTGCACAGTGTGTGGAGGCTGGAGTGTGCACAGTGTGTGGAGGCAGGAGTGTGCACAGAGAGGGTGAGGTGCAGAGGCAGGAGTGTGCACAGTGTGCGGAGGCAGGAGTGTGCACAGTGTGCGGAGGCAGGAGTGTGCACAGAGGGAGGAGTGTGCACAGAGGGCAGAGGGAGGAGTGTGCAGAGAGGGGAGAGTGAGGAGTGTGACAGAGAGCAGAGGGAGGAGTGTGCATAGAGAAGAGAGGTGCACAGAGGGCAGAGGGAGGAGTGTGCACAGAGAGGGCAGAGGGAGGAGTGTGCACAGAGGGAGGAGGCATGAGTGTGCACAGAGGGAGGAGGCATGAGTGTCCACAGAGGGAAGAGAGTTGAGTGTGCACAGAGGGAAGAGGGAGGAGTGTGCACAGAGAGGGCAGAGGCATGAGTGTGCACAGAGGGAGGAGGCATGAGTGTGCACACTCACGCAGCACTGCCCGTCCTGTGTGCAGAAAGCGCTATATCCCGCCGGGCCACCTGTGCGTCTCAGGAGGACCAGGCGTTTCCATCCCCCTCAGCAGAAACCTGTGGCATGTAGGGACTAACGCCCCTTTATTCAAATACCCAGTGCATCCAAGGACGGACACTGCCCCCTGTCGGCAAGTATCTGTGCTGTATGAAGACACTGCCCCTCTGGGCTGCCGGTTAATCCTCATCCCCCCTTCTCTCCACAGGCTCCGGCCACGGTAAGTGCTTGTTTTGCAGTTTTTCTATAGCGCCGACTCGGTGTTGCAGCACTTTACACGAGGCCCAGTGAAATTCCACAGGGACACACTCCTTTAGGCGCCGGGGGATTGCCCAGGATCACAGGATGTAGAGCTGGCGCCGAGGCTCGACCCTGCCCCCCGGTTCCGAACTCGGCCTCTCTGCAATGCTCCCCCGTGAGAGGCCAGCGGGGCAAGAACTGCGTCAGGGCGGTGTCTGGGGGCAGCAGATAGCACCTAGAGGGGCCGGGGCTGAACACAGAGTGGATAATAGAAGGGCAAGGTGCACAGTGTGTGGAGGCTGGAGTGTGCACAGTGTGTGGAGGCAGGAGTGTGCACAGAGAGGGGAGAGGTGCACAGGGAGGAGTGTGGTGCACAGTGTGCGGAGGCAGGAGTGTGCACAGAGGGAGGAGTGTGCACAGAGGGCAGAGGGAGGAGTGTGCAGAGAGGGGAGAGGGATGAGTGTGACGCAGAGGGAGGAGTGTGCATAGAGAAGAGAGGTGCACAGAGAGGGCAGAGGGAGGAGTGTGCACAGAGAAGGCAGAGGCATGAGTGTGCACAGAGGGAGGAGGCATGAGTGTGCACAGAGGGAAGAGAGAGGAGTGTGCACAGAGGGAAGAGGGAGGAGTGTGCACAGAGAGGGCAGAGGCATGAGTGTGCACAGAGCGAGGAGGCATGAGTGTGCACACTCATGCAGCGCTGCCCGTCCTGTGTGCAGAAAGCGCAATATCCCGCCCGGCCACCTGTGCGTCTCAGGAGGACCAGGCGTTCCCGTCCCCCTCAGCAGAAACCCGTGGCATGTAGGGACTAACGCCCCTTTATTCAAATACCCGGTGGCATCCAAGGACGGACACTGCCCCCTGTTGGCAAGTATCTGTGCTGTATGAAGACACTGCCCCTCTGGGCTGCCGGTTAATCCTCATCCCCCCTTCTCTCCACAGGCTCCGGCCGTGGTAAGTGCTTGTTTTGCAGTTTTTCTATAGCGCCGACTCGGTGTTGCAGCGCTTTACACGAGGCCCAGTGAAATTCCACAGGGACACACTCCTTTAGGCGCCGGGGGATTGCCCAGGATCACAGGATGTGGAGCTGGTGCCGAGGCTCGACCCTGCCCCCCGGCTCTGAACTCGGCCTCTCTGCAATGCTCCCCGTGAGAGGCCAGCGGGGCAAGAACTGCATCAGGGCGGTGTCTGGGGGCAGCAGATAGCGCCTAGAGGGGCCGGGGCTGAACACAGAGTGGATAATAGAAGGGCAAGGTGCACAGTGTGTGGAGGCTGGAGTGTGCACAGTGTGTGGAGGCAGGAGTGTGCACAGAGAGGGGAGAGGTGCACATGGAGGAGTGTGGTGCACAGTGTGCGGAGGCAGGAGTGTGCACAGTGTGCGGAGGCAGGAGTGTGCACAGAGGGAGGAGTGTGCACAGAGGGCAGAGGGAGGAGTGGGCAGAGAGGGGAGAGGGATGAGTGTGACGCAGAGGGAGGAGTGTGCATAGAGAAGAGAGGTGCACAGAGAGGGCAGAGGGAGGAGTGTGCACAGAGAAGGCAGAGGCATGAGTGTGCACAGAGGGAGGAGGCATGAGTGTGCACAGAGGGAAGAGAGAGGAGTGTGCACAGAGGGAAGAGGGAGGAGTGTGCACAGAGAGGGCAGATGCATGAGTGTGCACAGAGGGAGGAGGCATGAGTGTGCACACTCATGCAGCGCTGCCCGTCCTGTGTGCAGAAAGCGCTATATCCCGCCGGGCCACCTGTGCGTCTCAGGAGAACCAAGCGTTCCCGTACCCCTCATGAGAAACCCGTGGCATGTAGGGACTAACGCCCCTTTATTCAAATACCCGGTGGCATCCAAGGACGGACACTGCCCCCTGTCGGCAAGTATCTGTGCTGTATGAAGACACTGCCCCTCTGGGCTGCCGGTTATTCCTCATCCCCCCTCCTCTCCACAGGCTCCGGCCGCGGTAAGTGCTTGTTTTGCAGTTTTTCTATAGCGCCGACTCTGTGTTGCAGCACTTTACACGAGGCCCAGTGACATTCCACAGGGACACACTCCTTTAGGCGCCGGGGGATTGCCCAGGATCACAGGATGTGGAGCTGGCGCCGAGACTCGACCCTGCCCCCCGGCTCCGAACTCGGCCTCTCTGCTTGCTCCCTCGTGAGAGGCCAACGGGGCAAGAACTGCGTCAGGGCGGTGTCTGGGGGCAGCAGATAGCGCCTAGAGGGGCCAGGGCTGAACACAGAGTGGATAATAGAAGGGCAAGGTGCACAGTGTGTGGAGGCTGGAGTGTGCACAGTGTGTGGAGGCAGGAGTGTGCACAGAGAGGGGAGAGGTGCGGAGGCAGGAGTGTGCACAGTGTGTGGAGGCAGGAGGGTGCACAGTGTGTGGAGGCAGGAGTGTGCACAGAGGGAGGAGTGTGCACAGAGGGAGGAATGTGCAGAGAGGGGAGAGGGAGGAGTGTGACACAGAGAGCAGAGGGAGGAGTGTGCATAGAGAAGTGAGGTGCACAGAGGGCAGAGGGAGGAGTGTGCACAGAGAGGGCAGAGGCATGAGTGTGCACAGAGGGAGGAGGCATGATTGTGCACAGAGGGAGGAGGCCTGAGTGTGCACAGAGGGAAGAGAGAGGAGTGTGCACAGAGGGAAGAGGGAGGAGTGTGCACAGAGAGGGCAGAGGCATGAGTGTGCACAGAGGGAGGAGGCATGAGTGTGCACAGAGGGAAGAGAGAGAAGTGTGCACAGAGGGAAGAGAGAGGAGTGTGCACAGAGGGAAGAGGGAGGAGTGTGCACAGAGAGGGCAGAGGCATGAGTGTGCACAGAGGGAGAGGGAGGAGTGTTCACAGAGAGGGCAGAGGGAGGAGTGTGCACAGAGAGCAGAGGGAGTAGTGTGCACAGAGGGAAGAGGGTGGAGTGTGCACAGAGAGGGCAGAGGGAGGAGTGTGCACAGAGAGCAGAGGGAGTAGTGTGCACAGAGGGAAGAGGGAGGAGTGTTCACAGAGAGGGCAGAGGGAGGAGTGTGCACAGAGAGCAGAGGGAGGAGTGTGCACGGAGAGCAGAGGAAGGAGTGTGCACAGAGGGAAGAGGGAGAAGTGTGCACAGAGGGGAGAGGTGCACAGAGCAGAGGGAGGAGTGTGCACAGAGGGAACAAGTAGAAGTGTGCACAGAGGGGAGAGGTGCACAGCGAGCAGAGGGAGGAGTGTGCACAGAGGAAGAGAGAAGAGTGTGCACAGAGAGGGCAGAGGCATGAGTGTGCACAGAGGGAGGAGGCATGAGTGTGCACAGAGGGAGGAGGCATGAGTGTGCACAGAGGGAAGAGGGAGGAGTGTGCACAGAGGGAAGAGGGAGGAGTGTTCACAGTGAAGGCAGAGGGAGGAGTATGCACAGAGATCAGAGGGAGGAGTGTGCACAGAGGGGAGAGGTGCACAGAGAGCAGGGGAAGGAGTGTGCACAGAGGAAGAGAGAGGAGTCTGCACAGAGCAGAGGTAGGAGTGTGAACAGAGGGCAGAGGGAGGAGTGTGCACAGAGAGCAGAGGAATGAGTGTGCACAGAGGGAAGAGGGAGAAGTGTGCACAGAGGGGAGAGGTGCACAGAGAGCAGAGGGAGGAGTGTGCACTGAGAAAGAGAGAGGAGTCTGCACAGAGCAGAGGGAGGAGTGTGTACAGAGGGCAGAGGGAGGAGTTTGCACAGACGGCAGAGGGAGGAGTGTGCACAGAGGGAGGAGTGTGCAAAGAGGAAGAGAGAGGAGTTTGCACAGAGCAGAGGGAGGAGTGTGTACAGAGGGCAGAGGGAGGAGTGTGCACAGACGGCAGAGGGAGGAGTGTGCAAAGACGGCAGAGGGAGGAGTGTGCACAGAGGGCAGAGGGAGGAGTGTGCATAGAGGAAAGAGGGTGGAGTGTGCACAGAGAGGGCAGAGGAATGAGTGTGCACAGAGGGAGGAGTCATGAGTGTGCACAGAGGGCAGAGGGAGGAGTGTTCACAGAGAGGGCAGAGGGAGGAGTGTGCACAGAGAGCAGAGGGAGGAGTGTGCACAGAGGGAAGAGGGAAAAGTGTGCACAGAGGGAAGAGGTGCACAGACAGCAGAGGGAGGAGTGTGCACAGACGGCAGAGGGAGGAGTGTGCACAGAGGGAAGAGAGAGGAGTGTGCATAGAGGGAAGAGGGTGGAGTGTGCACAGAGAGGGCAGAGGAATGAGTGTGCACAGAGGGAGGAGTCATGAGTGTGCACAGAGGGCAGAGGGAGGAGTGTTCACAGAGAGGGCAGAGGGAGGAGTGTGCACAGAGAGCAGAGGGAGGAGTGTGCACAGAGGGAAGAGGGAAAAGTGTGCACAGAGGGAAGAGGTGCACAGACAGCAGAGGGAGGAGTGTGCACAGAGGAAGAGAGAGGAGTCTGCACAGAGCAGAGGGAGGAGTGTGTAAAACTGCCATATAATTTATACACCGAAAAACACAGCAATGCACATCGAACGTTTATATGGAAATGTAAGAAATACACAATGATGAGAGCAGAAGCGAGGATTTAAATATGGGAGATATGGCTCATTTGGGGAACTGCCCAGAAGTGTACAGAGATGCAGAAACCCATCTGAAAGTTCTTTTGTCTCATATTCTGGGAACAGACTCAAAGGTCTCAATTAATATAGAAGATTTGAGCATTGTTGGTCGGAGCACTATCTGCAGAGAGCGCACCACCCCTCCCGATTACAAGTTTTACCAGGTCCAGGAAAGCACCCAGTAAAACCCCATGCGGCATATTCTCAAGGACTTATTGCTGAGTTAACGGCACTTTATCGCAGCCAAAGTGGCGATAAACATATCGCACCATTCACAAGTCGGTGCTAAGAGCCCATATCACCAGTTTACCTGCGATAGCAGCCGCAAAAAACATCGCCACGGAGGACACCGGCAACTATCGTTAATGAGATGCAGAGTAGGCGTTCCCGTGCAAAAAGCAGCTAACACACCACTTCGCAACATTCACAACGACCAGCAAGATCGGCGATAAGATCACAAAACAGGCGATAGGGCGCGTTAGCACCAGGAAGATAACACTTGCTCTGACCTGGTGTAAAGTTGGACGACTACCTGCAACACAAAAGGGAGCTCAGCCCAGAGCCACACATGAAGAACAGATGCCATGGAGCCAACGATCATGCAGCACGGACACCCAAGAGGGCCACGACACCCACCACCCCCACCCCCGGGTCCGCCCCCCCTCCCCCCACAAACATATGTGACAGCAACCTTACGAAATCTGGAACCAAACAAATCGCCTGATGTCGCAAAATCCAACACACAACATGCATGTGAGTTTGGAAAAATGAGAATCACAGTCATCTTTGGATTATCAAACAAAACATTTTATTAAAAATAAACACAAAAATAACTGTAGGAGGAGCCATGTCATGTCATCTCTGGACAATCTGTGAGTCACAGCCTGCAAGACAAAATTCAAGATAAGAATGTGCGTAATGCGCGCCTCAAAGGACAGAGAGAGAGAGAGAGAGAGAGAGAGAGAGAGAGATAGTGAGAGAGAGAGAGAGAGAAAGAGTGAGAGAGAAAGAGAGAGTGAGAGAGAGAGAGAGAAAGCGATAGACAGAGAAAGGAAGAGAGGGAGAGACAGTGAGTGCGACACTTCCGACCAAGGCCTCACTGCTCACCTTTCCGCCACCGGTGTGTCTCCAACCACGTGCCGGTACACACTGCAGCCCTCCAGCTCACTCATCTGAAACAGAGTCCAGATTTAGTAATGGCAGAGTACATACAACTGCACACGCCTTCATCGCTTGCCCGCCCCTGCGCAAGCAGCCTGCTGCACCCCAGCCCCTCCCACCGCCCAGAGGTGTTTGCCCACCCCTGCGCAAGCAGGCTGCTGCACCACACCCCCTCTCGCCGCCCAGAGGTGTTTGCCCGCCCCGGCGTAAGCAGGCTGCTGCACCCCAGCCCCTCCCGCCGCCCAGAGGTGTTTGCCCTCCCCTGCGCAAGCACGCTGCTGCAACCCAGCCCCTCCCGCCGCCCAGAGGTGTTTGTCTGCCCCAGCGCAAGCAGGCTGCTGCACCCCAGCCCCTCCCGCCACCCAGAGGTGTTTGCCCGCCCCTGCGCAAGCAGGCTGCTGCACCCCAGCCCCTCCCACCGCCCAGAGGTGTTTGCCCGACCCTGCGCAACCAGGCATCACTGCTCACCTTCCGCCACCGGTGTGTCCCCAGGAGGGCCCACAACGTGATGAAGCGAGCTCCAAGGCCGGGGCCCGCGCACTTGGCAGCCACAAGGTCGCACACATGATTCTGGGTCTTGATTTTGCAATGGCCGAGTACATATCAATGCACAGGGCATCATCGCAGGCTGCACGCCCGCTCAGCCCCTAGGTGCCACTAACTCTGTGAACCGCGAGGCAACGCCACGTGGCAGTGGGCCCACGCTGGCCGCCACACTGCGGTCCAGCAGGCCTCACACAAACCCTCGCCAGTCCGGACCGCCAGGACAGGGCATCATCGCAGGCTGCACACCCGCTCAGCAATTAAGGTGCCCCTACCTCAGTGCACCAAAAGCCACCGTCCCGTGACGGTGTGCCTGTGCCGGATGCAGTGTGTCCGGTGCCACCAAGTCTTTCACCCGCAAATCATTGTCCCTCTATAATTGTGTATCGCGGACGCCATCATGTAAGCTCTGGCCCTGGGGACTGCGATGTGGTAGTGCCCTAGGCCCACATGTATAAATGATATGCACACGGACACACCCAGATAGAGAGTGGAAATGGCGTCCAGCATGTGCGCCCGGGCCCATTATTGGCAGGGTCACGTGTCCTGTGACACCTGTGCTGGATGGGTGTGGTATGGGTGTAAACCAGCTGTGAGGGAGTGGCTGTGGCATGCTGACAACTAGACCTGTGATCAGCAGATCACTACAAGGAAGACCTGGGACATGTAGCGTTGTCCCCCCCTCCGTAAGCGTATGCGGAGTGGGCTGGCCTGGCGTATGCCAGTCCAGCATAAGGGTGTGAACACTGACCCCGGGGCTCTGGTCGTGGTTCCGTCCTGGGCTGTATGTGAAAGTAACTGAAGCGGGTGTTCCTGTTGTGGTGCTGGCGCCACCCGGACCACAATCGTTAATGTGTCACCCTGCGACCCAAGTCCCACAACATGAGCAACATGGACGTAAGGGGGATTCACTGACCCAACATTCATCCATACTTCAACACTTGAAAGATCGTGGACATGACACATCTGTGTGAATATGAATGTTTAATGCACATTCAGTGGAGTGTTGTAGCTAGAGCAGTACAGGGCCGTGCAAACCCCACTTTACATTGTTGGCCCATGGAGGGCCAGCCGGACTCCTTCAGGGAATGACAAGTCCAACGGAAAGGGAAGTGCTCAGTCTGCAGTCTGAATGCTGTGTCACTGGTGACCAATCAGAATATGGCAGTCCATGTCGAGGTCAAAGGTGAGTGTCGCAGAGCATATCGGGGGACAGTTGAGGGTGATGATGCAGAGGGCAGACCCAAGCACAAACCGTCCAAATGGCGGAGATGATTGCTACTTGTTTTTTCTTACCAGGAGGTCAGATTCATCCGCATCTTCGTCCTCTGCTGTTTCAGGTGCCTCACGTGTGGGCGGTGGTGTTCTGTCTCCAGCACTCTGTGGCACTGGAACTTCAGGGGGCGGAGATGTGGATGTGGTGGTAGCAGCAGCAGTCATCAGCGGCAGGACTTGTTGAAGCAATGCCATGAGGAGGGTCTTCAGGTCATTGAGGAACCCAGCTACCACTAGCTGGTGTGCGGCCGTGGCAGACGCCCTTTCCGCCTGCGTCCGCTCTATGCTCTCCATGAACATCTGCATGTGTCCTAACTCCAGTGTGACATCGCTGGAGCCACACGGAATAGACAGTTGTTCTTGTCTCCGAATCAGGACTCCAGCAATGTCAGCCATGGTTCGTTGGAGGGCATGGAGCGGACTGTGGGTGTCCGTTAGGGACTGTGAGAGGTAGACACCCACGTATGGCATCTAGTTTGTCTGCCATGCGGTCGAACCTCACCCACACCTGTTCAGCCAGCTGCTCCTGGCACACCAACACACGGTGTTGGAAGGCCATGTGGTCTACGTGGTGGTCCTGGCAGGCAGCCGTGGTGGTGGGTGCTGCCTGATGTGTGGTCTGTGCAGGGGGTTGGGTCTCCTCGTAGCAGCTGAGCTGACCTGCTCCTGGAGGTGTGAGCTCGCAGCTGGCCAAGAACTCTTTGAGGGCATCGTTGTCGAAGGTGTCTTGGTCCTCATCATCATCAGAGAAGAGAGGTTCGGACTGCTCTGCAGGAGGCGTTGTAATTCCCTTTGCAATGTGAAGGTGAGATGCGTTTTAACATTGTGTTTACATGTATGTTGACGCATTGTACATGTTTACATTCAGACTGCATGACAGTGTACATTGTGACTGTTTGGGAGGAGCCTGCTATTTGATGCGGGACAGTGGACATTTCGACACCATCACGGAAGTGTGTTTGTACTTGTACATCATCATCTCACATTTCCCTGGAATGCCAAATGTGATTGTGCATTTTTGACACACAAGCGGCACCAGTTGTGTCCTCTGTTCTGTTGTGTGCGTGTTGCGGTTTGTACCACATTGTAGTCAATGTGGATGTGCCCTGCCAGTTAGGTGTGTGCAGCATTTTGGGTGAGTCGCCCCTGCAGGTCTGATTTTGCTGCCCCTTCTTCCTTTCATGGGGTGTGCCTTTGACTTCTGTACTTATACAGTGCTGAGAGGTTGCATACTTGGGGACATTCGTCTCTTGGTGGGTTTTGGCTGTCTGGGGCATGGTTTGTCCGCAGATGTGCTGTACTTAATTGTGCATGTGTGCACCGAGGTAAACAGGTGGACCGACACATTTTCACATGTATACATAGTATATTAAATATATATATATATACAAATGCATAACCAATAAAGGCATAAAGAAATAGAAACAGATCAAGCATTTCTCACTATTAAAACATAAGCATGATTAAGACATATTAAAAACATTCATGCCAAACAGTAAAAGCATCTTTTTGGTAGAAACAGGTGGACAACGGGGAGGCGGGTGGGACAGTGAGGAATCCACAGGCAGATACTGTATCCACCAGAAAAAGCGTTACCGAAGGTAAGTAACTTGCTCTTCTGATGGATACTTCCGCCTGTTGATTCCTCACCTTTTGAATAGAATCCTCAAGCCGTACCTCACCCGGAGGAGGGTGTCCACCTGACTAGACCAAAAAATCTTGCAAAACAGATCGAGCAAAATGGCCATCCCTCCTAACCTCCAAATCCAATAATAATCGAATAATTTTTAGTCGAAATTATATTGAAAATAATACTTTAAAAATACTTTTATTAATAAATTTAGACAAACACTTAATGGAAAACTTTTATTTATAATTAATTTAAAGATATTTCATACTTTACAAATTACGCCGAAGTCGCGACCCCAGCGCGACTTTTCAAAATGGCTACCGGAATGCGCGCAGCCATCGTGTAGGGTGCGCGAAGGGTGCGCGACTTCTGTATAATATAAAAAAAAAAAAAAAAGAATGAATATAGTTTTCCTAACTAAAAATTATTCACAATTTAAAAAAAAAAAAAAAAAAATATATATATATATATATATATATATATATATATATATATATATATATATATATATATATCTATATATATATTATCTACTGGCGGTCGCCAGTAGATAGTTATAGTTAGGACCTATTTTCCATAGGAAATTCACAACATTCTATTTCAAATACCTTTGGCGCCGGTTGACGAATCTTCGCGAAATTTTCAAAACTCGTGGGGCGCTCCGGTCCGCTCCTATCCTGAAAGTTTCGGGGTGATTCGGCAAGCGGGGGCCGACAAAAAAGGGGGGTCCCAAAACGTGTTTTCCCCATGCAATTTTCCATAGGAAAATTTAGAAACGGCTACAGCCCGAACTGCTGAACGGAATTACACCAAATTTGGCAAAGAGGTAGTTCTTGGTTCAGAAAGAACCCTTTTTGTTAAATGGTGTAAATCCGTTCAGTAGGTGCTGAGAAAATCAAAAGTAAGAACACATATATATCTATGGCCGCGGAGGATCCGCGAACCGTCCCGATCACGAGCTGTATGCTAATTGGCTGTCAACATGCCAAACCAGGAAGTGTTGGCAGCCATCTTGTGGCTCGGTAGAACCGAGGCACAAGAAATCTGAGAAACAAGTGCACAAAACGCAAAAAGGGGGCAGGGTAGAAACACCCTGACCCCCTAGGCCTGCTTAGGGGGTCCCACAAGGACCCCCAGGGCCAAAAAAATAAAGTGTTTTTTTTTTTTAAATCGGCAAAATCCACGCAGGGTGCGTGGATCCAGCCGAGGGGGGGGAAAAACGAAGCGCGGACTCCCGCGCTTCGTTAATATTCAGCCCCCGGGTGGGCCAAATCCCGGGGGCAATTATAGTATTGGGATGGGTGGCCCAAAGGGGCCCCCCAGCCCCGGGGACCACCACCCCCCGGGGCTTTAAATCAATAATGGTGTAGCAGGGGGCACATGGCCCCCCGCTTCCCCGGGGACCGCCACCCCCGGGGCTTTTTTTTTTAATAATAAAACATGTGTGGGGGGGGGGGGCTTGAGCCCCCCCCACACGCCCCGGGGACCACCACCTCCCCGGGGCACTAAATAGTGAAATTGGGGGGTCCGTTATGGACCCCCAAGCCCCGGGGACCACTACCCCCCGGGGCTTTGAAAATGTTGGGAGGGGGGCCGCGCGGCCCCCCTCCTGGAGCCCTTGATGGCCCTGGGGACCGCCACCCCCCAGGGCCGGCTCCTGCAGTGTCCCGGGGTGCCCACCTCCGGGATAGTGTAGTTTGCTATGGCAGGGCGGGAGCCTCGCGGCTCCCGCCCTGCCATAGCAAACTGCTTTGGTTTTTGGAAGAGAGAGCAGGAAACCTGCTCTCTCTTCCAAAAACCAAAGACGATTGCTTTTCCACACGGGGAGCTGCATCTTAGCAGCTCCCCATGTGGAAAAGCAATGCCAGCTCCCGAGGGACGCGGGGAGCCGGCGGGACCGTGGGGGGATTGGGGACCCCCCCACGGTCCCCAATGGAGAGGGCCAGCCCCAGGGGATGGGGTCC
This sequence comes from Calotriton arnoldi, assembly GCA_963921515.1. Classification (NCBI taxonomy): domain Eukaryota; kingdom Metazoa; phylum Chordata; class Amphibia; order Caudata; family Salamandridae; genus Calotriton; species Calotriton arnoldi. The sequence continues at coordinate 1,297,547 of CAWUFW010003745.1, read as the reverse complement.
CCGGGGCTACAAGTGGCCCAGGAGGGGGGCCACGCGGCCCCCTGCCCCAAAATTTAAAGAAAAAAAAAAAAAACAAAGGCCGGCCCCGGGGCCATAAGTGGCCTGAGGAGGGGGGCAACGCAGCCCCCCTCCAAAAGATTTAAAACAAAAAAAAAGGACATGCCCCGGGGGATGGGGTCACCGGGGCCGATTAAAACCTCAGGAGGGGGGCCACGCGGCCCCCTTCCAAATTTTATTTTTAAAAAAAATAAAAATTAGGGGCAGGCCCTGGGGGATGGGGTCCCCAGGGCCAATAAATTAGAAAAGAAGGGGGCCACACAGCCCCCTTCTTAAAAAATAAATAAAATAAAAGACCGGCATCGCGCCGGAAGCCACGCCCCCTCCTTGAGCACTCTGCAAACGCGCCCCCTGGCATGTGTGCAAACATGCCCTGTAGCGTGTTTTAAGTTGGGGGATTAAGTCCCCTTGAATCCTGAGGGTCCCTGGGGTCCAAGTAGCCCACCAGGTACCTCCAGTAAACGCCACAGGGCTGCGTTGCAGAGAGGTGTAAAAAGGGGCGTGGCCTCTGACCACCTCTCTGCAACGCAGGCCTGTGGCGCTTACTGGAAGTACCTGGTGGGCTAGTTGGGCCCCAGGGACCCTCAGGATTCAAGGTGACCTAATACCCCAACTTAAATCACACCACAGGGCGCGTTTGCACAGTGGTGAAGGGAGGGGGCGGGGCCTCAGGTGACATGTGTGCAAACACGCCCTGTGGCGCGTTTTAAGTTGGGGAACTAATTCCCCTTGAATCCTGAGGGAGCCTGGGGGCCAACTGGCCCACCAGGTACCTCCAGTGCGCGTCACAGGGCTGCGTTGCAGAGAGGTGGTCCAGGCCACGCCCCTTGTTACACCTCTGTGCAACGCAGCTCTGTGGTGCTTACTGGAGGTACCTAGTGGGCTAGTTGGACACCAGGGACCCTCAGGATTCAAGGGGACTTAATCTCCCAACTTAAAACGGCCACAGGGCTTGTTTGCACACATGTCACCGCAGGCCCCCCCCCTCCCTTCACCACTGTGCAAACGCGCGCCAGGGCGCGTTTTAAGAGGAAGTTTTAATCCCCCTGCCCGATTATGTACTAGGGCCTTACAGAGGAGGTCATGCTAATCACAGGGGTACCCCAACGCATAGTGTTCCCTAGTGTATGTAGGTGTTTTCACTGTATTCTAAGTGTCTTTTAGCATAGCACTGGCTCTAGGCCTGGTTAGTCCGAGTCAGTTACCACCAGTACCCGTCTGAAAAAGTTGTGGGCACAGGATGATTTTGCAACAAGGCCTCTTTCTGCTCCTCTGTTGGTTCTTTCTGCACATGTCTTGCTTCTTCCTGCTCTTTTCTTCGTCTTTGTGGACTTCTGTTGCTTCTTTCTGCATTTCTTTTGCTTCTTTCTGTGCGTTTTTTCTTCTTTCTTCACATGTCCTACCTCTGTAGGCATAGTTAGAAACTAGCATTTAAAAAACCTTTGAAATTCACTTAAAAAACCATAGGATTGAGGTACATTAGACTTACAAATTTTCATTTAAAAAAACCTTTGAAATTCACTGGAAAAACCATAGGTTTCAAGCACGTTATAGTTAGAAATTAGCATTTAAAAAACCATAGAAATTCACTGAAAAAGCCATAGCTTTCAGGCACGTTATAGTTAGTTGGACATTTCACTCGTACAAAACCATAGAAATTCCGGCGTTATAGTTTGTTCAGCTAACTATAACTCGCGACCCCGCAATGCACTGCGTCACATATTACATCATTCATGACATGGTCAGTGACATCACTGATGACATCACTGATGACATCTCAAATGACATCACTGATGACATCATCCACATGAAAATCTGATGCACCTCCTCACACCTGAATATAACCTTTGATACACCCACTCTAAAATACAGACTACCATTTTCGAAAAAATAGACACATCAATACCAGTTACTAAATACGCACTGACTGATTCCTAGGTCTATACACACATCCACTCATTCACCCATACAGTCACTCATACATGCAGTCACTCATCAATACAACACTATCATATGCACTCATACACCTATACAGACACTCACACACTGCCACATATCCAGAGTTACTCACACACTTAGTCAGTCATGCAAAGAATCAATCATACTTCCATTTACTCACCTATACAGTTATACAGACACAACCTCACTTATTCATACAGATACTAACACATAATTACTCTCTTATAGAATCACTGATACAAATACACACTCATCCATGCAGCCACTCTCACAATTACTGACTCTCAGATATAGTTATTTTTATACACCATCACTCACATATACTGCCTTTTACATATGTAGTTACTTGCACATGTACCACTGAGACATCCATTCGCTCACCAACACACCCATACACACACTCACCCACCCATACAGCTGTTTCCACATGCACTCTTGAACCCATACACCCAGTGAATCAACCACTCACACATCTATGCACAGAGTCACACACCTCCCACCCACCCACACACACACTCAGGCAGCCATACAAATACTCAGGCAAGCAATCAATAACCCATATAGACACTCATGCAGCTACTCACCAACCCATGCAGCAGCTTACACAACAACAGACAGACTGATACAGACTTTCACACAGTTTAGTCACTAACCCATGCATTCAGTAAGACACATTTAATCACTCACTTATACAGTCAGTCACGTACCTACTAAATCCTCCATACAGACACTTATACACCCACTCATTCCTCAATACAGCTTGGCATATATATAAAACAAAATTAAACTTTACAGAAACACACAGTCACTGGATGATGTCATCAGTGATGTCATCAGTGATGTCATTTGAGATGTCATCAGTGATGTCATCAGTGATGTCACTGACCATGTCATGAATGATGTAATATGTGACGTCATCAGCAGTGCATTGCGGGGGCGTGAGTTATAGTTAGCTGAACTAACTATAACGCCGGAATTTCTATGGTTTTGTACGACTGAAATGTCCAACTAACTATAACGTTCCTGAAACCTATGGTTTTTTCAGTTAATATATATATATATATATATATATATATATATATATATATAAATATATATATATAGCATTTGCCACACATAAAAAGAGTTATATTTGAACTCAAAATCAAAGATCAGAAAACAAAGTTTACTACTTTTAGGTATTCACAAACTACACGCTATGTTTCACAACTCCGCACTCCCAATATTTGTGCAGAGACTCCACAATCGGGGAGGAGGACTCTGCAAAACTAGGTATAGGGAGTGCAGAACTGCAAAACTCCACACGTAGTTTGTGAATGCCTAAAAGTAGTAAACTTACACAAAAGTGTAAGTTTACTTTTGTGAATCAGACCCATAGTATCCAACAAAGTAAACACTGATTTTGTACTTACGTACACTTTTTCACAGTCAATGTAAGTCTGGATGACAGTTGTTGCCATTTTTGAGAAATTCTAATATTTATAGTACACAACTAATTGCTTTTCTGAAAGGTGAATATCCAGTGGTGATGTCAAACTTCTCAATAAGTGATACGTGCCAAAACCTTTCGATCTCCTTCATGTGGGAAATGATGTTACAGCAAGGCCTTCCTTAGGGCAATTACCTTTTACAATGGGACACCACTGAGCTTTCTATTGTGTTTCTGTTCTGAAAAGCTGATTCTTGTGCTATGTACTTACCCTGACCCTTTTATTTTCTTTGGTTGTCGGTGGTCTGAGCCCTTTACCAGTCCTCTCCAGGCTCGGCTCACTCTCTCCCCTCTATCGCTTCTCTCATTCTGTATGACAGCACTGTGCTATGATTATTGCACTGGATTTCTCTCAACGCTTCCGTGTCCTGGGTTGGATTCATGGGGCAATTTACTTCCCCAATTTAATTACTATTTGGGACACCACTGTGATCAAAGCCTCGCTCTGAAGACGTCACTGCTGTGCGGATCATTCTAGGACTCCCGGGAACTCAAGCAGGTCCCAGAAATCGAGAGGCAGACAAAATATGGCCAAAAAAAGTGAAACAGGGCAGGATTTTCTTAACAGCTCAAGCTTCAAAAAGTATGTGGATGCTACTGCCGTTAGTAGGGGTAGAAGCAGATCAGAATCCAACATAACCCACAGCTTTTTCTTAATATCCTGACTGGACTGGGCAGTCTACAAATTTTGCGTGCCAGAATGTTATAAGTCTGAGGGTTGTGCTGCCCCACCACCCCCCCAAATAGTTTGAGTCAGTGGCTGAACGTCCAATCTGGATTTCCAATAGGCATTGCCAAAATTGAGATCATGTGTCAATTGTTATATGGGGTTAGGGGGCCCTTAGATACATTGTCAACATTACTAAGTTAGCATGAGTTTTGCTTGCCCTATGCTGCTGCTTTTGCGCACGCCTCTGCTAAGAGTTTGTTTTCGCGACACTTTGCCTCTGCCCTGTACATGATAACAGATTGTTTTTCACGTTCTTAGCTTTCCCTTCAATTCTGTCTGAACATAATGTGCAAGGTCGGTCAACAATGTCTCTTGTTATTCTGTTCTGGTCAGTCCCTATTACCTAGACATAACATGTTACCAACAGCTGCAATATGGAAGAATCGAGCTTTGATATAACGTTGTTGCATGTTTTTGAAACACTCTTGAAGAAAGCCGTTCCATGGAGCTGAGCTCTACTGTTCCTATGATGTAAACCTTTGCGTTTAGGCTTTCAGGTAGGGGTCTGCTAATAATGCCTAGCGATCTTCTGTTATATAAAATAACTTCTTACTGCCAAGGGGAGGGTGATTAGGCCCAGTTATTTTGCCTTTTTCACAGTCTTTATAAAATGACGACTCCTTTTGTATTCTATGGTATTGTAACAATGCTAATGATTCTTGCCTTATGCATTTTGCAGCTAGTTGTGGTTTGCATACTGTTTTATGAATCACTATAGTTAAAATTAACATTTTGAACTTATTTAGTGACTCTGATTATTTTTATTGTGGACAAGTAAGTGAGAGCGAAAGAGTGTCTTGTTCCCGCGACTCTGAGATGAGTCGGGAGTGCTCGTGTTCTGGGTTGTCTAAACATTCGTAGCTTCTTGATATTTGTAGGAGACCGAATGAGACACTATTGCTAGTCGGTTGGGATTTTGGGTACTAAGGTGATAGAAGGTACACCCCTATTTACTGAGGTCCTGTTTTCTTGTGCATAGTTCTGTGTATGAGCAGAATCCCCGCAACACAATCATATGCACATCCATGCAGAGACGAACCCGGGTGTCATCTGCATCCATGTAGAAATGGATAGCACTAAATCGTATGAAACAGGAACATTTCTCAATATAAATGATGAAGGGAACAGAGACATGGCCTCTAGCGAGAGTACAGCAGGTGCATTCATGATGGGGCTCGGCACTGCAGAAGGCCCACTGCCACCACCCATACTATTGCACAATGGCAGCTCTTCCCCTATTGCGGAGGAGCGTCACCCCCTGCCAGCACCTTCAAAAATGTGAAAAATAAAACGATAATAAACCAGTTTTATTATTGTTTTATTTTTCTTGTGCAGAGTCTTGGGGTCAGGCCAGGGTGGTGACAGGCTGGAGGGGGAGTAGGAGGCACTGCCTTCACTGCACATGTGGGTTTGGCCAGCCGTCTGAGCTGCATTGCTGGGGTTGGAGAGAGCATGTACAGGCTTCCAGTATGTCCTGGAGCGCAAATCATCAGCGCTCAGGCCAATCCTGAAGCTGCTCTCATTCATGTGAGCAGCTTCAGGATTGGCCACAGGGCAGACTGGAAGCCTGTGCCTGCCTGCCTGCCTGCAGCGGAGAGGAGAGGAGCAGAACAGAGCGATGCTGGAGGGCGGCAGGTAAGTTCTTTTTATTTTTCTCTGTCGTCACCCATTCCCCCACCTCCCCAACCCCCTCCCCTGCTCCGCCTCTTTTTCCAGACACGAGCCACTCCTGCTATCGCAATGATACCCTACCTAAAGGTAGGTGGCATATATTTCTTGTTTGGATTAGGGTCATAGGCATTCTTACTACTCCATTGGAAGTAAAAGTGACAAACAATCTAAACAATTAAATCACTTTGCATCTGATGTCCATGAGGTTTATGGTATCCGAGTTATCTCTTAACCACTGTTACGTTTATTTTATAACATTCTCCTTGACATACAGTAACCAAATCTACCCACTGCACTGAGGCTTCCTTTGTGTTTAATGACACTCAGAATGTGGGGCAATTCATGAGACGTTCCATTACCTTGGAATCAGCCACTTTGGTCAAACCAAGCTCTTTGAGGATCTGGTCAATTCGTTCATCTTTCTCTTTTTGTCTAATGGATCTCGGAAGTCGGAGTGCTGCTGAGAACTGCAAATTTTCTCTCACTGTTAAGTTCCCCATCACTACATCATCCTGGGAAGAAAACAAAACATGCTATTTTTGTACCGCTTTCATGAAGTTTCCCTTTTCCATCATGTGTGTATTTGTACCAAAGAGAAATCAATAAAAGGTAAATGAACGATGACCTGCAGCATGTAGCTGGCGTATAGATTTATATAATTTTTTTTATAACACATTTTGTTTAAACCATGGTAAAGGGGCATCAAAGTCTGTTGATGTTCAACCCATTTATGTATATTTGTGCACTAATCTCCTACAGGACCACACAGGATAAAACAAGGCCACATTCAACTGGAAAAAGTGTGGATCCAACCAGATTAGGCAGAATATAACAATCGCCAGGAGCACTGAGCACTCAAGCAAAATTAGTATGTGGAATCCTCAGGGCAAACTATATGGGCTCCACTTTGAGCCTTTAGATAGAACTACAGTAACAACAAACCTCATAGTTTGTAAATCAGTCAACTGATTTTATAGTAACTCGCAAGATCATCTTAGATTTACGGAAGGCACTAGGGACATGTTACAAGCATGACATGAAAGACTGCATGAATTGTGGGAGGGGAGGAGGAGGGCTGTCCCGCAACTGTAAAGTTCTTCATTGAGTAATCCCTGACTGACAGTTAAAGGACAATGAAGAAACAACTGAGGGTCAAGTAATCCCTACTTACTGGTTCTAGTGACTGGAAATACATCTGAAGTGACCTTGGCTCAGCAGAGACACAAGGTCAGAAGGAATCATTTTAACAATTTAAACATATTGCCTAAAAGGGCAAGCTTGCATTAGAGCATGCCTTGGTGGCCAAAACAGTGTTCTTCACTAATACATAGAAAATAAAACATATTCTACAGTACAATAACAAGGTACTATCTTACTAAAAGACCTACCAATTATCTGTTAACTATAAGGAAATGTCATGAAATCCTAGTCCTCTTAGCAACCCTCTCGAAGAACCCATTCTATTGAATTCAAAGACACATGAAGCTCTTGCTAGTATCCTATAATCAAACTGAAGTGATTGTATAAACTGAATGCTATAGACATGGACAAAGACATTTCATTCTATTACTACGCTTAGAGGAGTAACAGCCGTATACATAGAGAACTGTAAACCAGAGAGCTGTACGCTACCAAAATACTGCATTTTGATTCTCTTCTATTGGTCGATATCCACCCAAAAGATTCATAGCTAGTACTTGAGACAAGCCTCATTACAGTATCAACCATCATCACTAAATCCTTTCCTCCTAGCAGCTGCCTGCAAACATCAAGGAGTTCAAATAGAGGGCCAGAGTGCTAACCTAGCTCACAGAATGCCCCATGTGCTGGGAAACGTGCTAATGCAGCAGACGGCTTTACAATCATTCATTTTCATGTGCATAAAGCTGAGTATGTGCATGAACAAGGTTCTCATCTCTGCTGCTACAAATTCCAAAAATAAATGAGTCCCCAACAACATTCCTTTCCAGGTGTTTGTATTATATATTTGAAGAATTTCAAGTATATAAAACATGTGCAGTGCATATCTGCTTTCATTGTCTTGTAAGAAAGCTGCACCAGTGTTTTGTCTGCCATGCAGTGTTGGTTACTTTAAAATATTTTGTAATTAATTACCCTTGGGCGTAGTTGCTCATAAGGAAACAAAGAATCACTCTTATACTCAATAAATGCATATTTATAAATGGGTTTCATCATGTCCTTATGCTTAACTTACTATAAAATGACACAGAAGACAATGCACATAAATACAGGGAGATGCAGCTTCTTACAAAAGGAAGATTAGAAATGAAATATTTAAACAGACGATCAAGCGGAGAAATTGGAAAAACCTACTCTACAGGAAAGGCTATAAATTCAAGGGTTAAAAACCAGCTACATTCAGGAGTGCCTCACTTTTGTTTTGAATCAAAGAGTTAGGGTTCTAGTTGTTCACTAAAACACTGTTGGAGGCTGCAGTAAAACCCTGGGCAATCAAGTGACAGACGCCTGCTGCTGTTGGAGGTAGTTTTATGCAGCATGCAAGACTTATTTCACTAATGAGGAAGATGTGTGTCGATTTATAGAATTGTTGTCCTCATTTTACCTTCTGAAGCACTAACCATAATTTCCATGAGAAAAACATGAGGGAAAACCATTTTCTCTCAAAGATGAGTATTCACATACCAGAAAAGGGAGAGCATGTTTCACAGGGCAAAATCCCCTTAGAACTCACTACAATTCCTAAAAGCAGTAAGACACCAGTTATTAATTATTCATATTTTCATTATAGTTTGTGATCACCCTTTCTATATACTTCTTATTGTATCCCTCAAAACCAGGCATTTAACTGCAACGAATTTCAATGGTACAAAAATTACAGATTCTTATCACCCAAAAAAATACTTCTATGCTTCCACCTAAATAGTAGCATGCAAAGTCCAACATACAACAAATAATTTTGTGAATTACACCCCAAATTTTAAGGGTCTAAATTACAACAGCAATATTATCCAAGGGGGAGGATACTTACAGTTAGTTATTGACTGGGGTGGAGTAAGCCCCTCCCCAAACACGTCTAGTCAATAACTACCTTGGAGTACCTGCCACCTTCAACAGTCTTGCTTAAGTATTGGGCAAAACGTTAATGTAGACTGGCAAAGAGCGACTTACTTGTACAACATAGCCTGAGATACATTTAAAGTTGGGGGGTTGAGGGGCTCCATCGATCAGTACGTCTCCTGAAAGCCCATGCGGATCTTTCCTCGCAGCTAAGACATCCAGCAATCTGGGATCAGAAGGCAGGATATTTAGCATTCACAATTAGTATCATACTTACAATGCAAAGAACACCGATTCAGTTATTTGCAAACTTTCTAGTGTGTAAAACTTCAATTATGAGCTTGGGAGTTACCCAAAGACTCAAACACTCCCATCTGTTTGTATTACAGAATATTTGCAAAGTTCCAATAAACACTACCATTACATATTTTAAAATTATTGTACTATATGAAAAACATGAATAAATAACCGGTGTGGATAGTGAAGTGTTCAAAGATTTACTAATCACGTGGTCTGGGTGAGTGGGTGCGTGTGTGTTTGTTTGTGTGATTTGCCTATGACTTTTGACCACAAGGACAGAATTGCACAAAATCTGGCAAATCACAACCTTAGTCAGCTACGCTCTGGAATATAGATCCAAACATGAGAAAAAGTTAAAGGGGGTGGAGAAAAGTGTTTTCCGATTTTAGCTCCCTTATGAAATTTAACTCACACCTACAGCCTAAGAGATCTGATTGAGTAGGAAGTATTTTCTCCCGTCATCCCTTACGGAACCACAATTCCAAAGTGGGAAGGCCATGCGCAGCAGGAGTTGATTGCCCATGGTGAATAGGACACAGTGCCAGGCCTGCGATTTAGATTTGAGTTGAGCAAAGTTTTCTATTTTTGATGGTCTTGCTCATGAACATTAGGCAAGTCATGGACCGGCAGTTGGCAAGTTCATGAGGATTTGGTGTGGGGTTCTTCATAAGTTGGATGATCTGGCATGTCCTGCGAGCCTCTGGGAAGATGTCTTGAGTGAGGGTGCACTGATGATGGTGAGTAGTGAGTCAGAGACTTTCTTCAGAGACGGCTTTGATGTTTTGGTATATTTGTGCTGGTTTTCAAACTGGTGATAAGAGGGGCTTGCCACATGTTTAGAGATAAAAAACAAAATCCAGAGCAACTAATTTGTCATTATTAACAAGGTAAGACACTTGAAAGAGCAAAAAAGGCAGGCATGTGCCTTGCGAATAATTGAGAATATTAAAGTGATCCAAGAGAGAATATAATGGATATGTAACATATTTCATTAAAACAAAAATCAGTATTTACTCACACCGCTACGCTAAAGCTAGTACTGTCATAAAAATAGGAGAAATTAGCTTTAAGTTTAAACAACAGTTAGTTTATTTGTATATCACCTTAGACTCCGTAGATTAGATCCTTTAAGGAATTTCTAGGACAGAATTTTTATACCAGGCAATAAAGTTTGTGTGCCACTGTAGGATGCCTAGTGTACATTATAAATCGATCCTTATAGGCATCATTACACAATATAATATAAACTTTCTTAACACTGTCTACCTGGTGTTTCTCAATACATAAATCCCCTGTCAATCCCACGAGATCCAGTATTGCTGCTTTACTATGACCCTGGCATTTTTCAGCCTCTCTGCAATGGAAGCTTGAATCCAAGTTGAGCTGCCTGGGGGAACACAGTCATATATTGATCCATCAAGTTTGCCCACACCAAGTACTTACATTGGTAAATTTGGAATTGGAATTCTTTCACCCAAGTTGCTTCCATCGGATTAACTGATTGAACAACTAAACAAGTCATGCATTTGGCAGGACTTCACATATTTATTTTCGGGACTCAATCTGCTAGAGAAAATATGACTTCTGTATTCTTTCAAGTCTGTCGAAGACAAACAGATACCTAAAGATTGTAACACTGGTCTGATGACTACTATTTATCATTTTATCAGATTCCTATTCCATGTCTGCCAACATTAGGATGCTTCAAACTCGCATAACGTGCACATCGTTGCTTACCATAAAATAGGATTTTCCTAGCTTAAAGGAAGACATAGTTATGGTCCTTTATATCAATGTTTTTCTCGGCTTCAGACAAAGGTTTTACAAGCTACAACCATCTGGACAGCTTTTCGATGTTGTAAAATAGGTGCACAACATAGATCCAGAATGGCAGGATCCATGCAAATTCTTCTGTGCTGTAACTATTTAAATGATTTACATTCAGGTGTCATATATAAATATATCTATGTAGATAACTGGAAATTCTGTATGGGTTCAGCATTCCTAAACTGACATCGGACACCTCCACTGTAGATATTTAAATGTACAGTTTTGCAACCTGGTAGATTCATGTGCTACATAGGTGGAAAAGTCCCAGGGAATCTTTAAGTTCTTTAAAATGTATATACTCAATTAATGTCTATGTCTGATATGGTCAAAGACAAGCAGTGAGATTAACTGTGTCATATATCTTATGAAGTTATGTGACTTGATAAGGGTTTCAGTAGTTCCAGTTTTATATTAACTTCTTCGGGTGTACGGTTTGTTATTGCATTATGAAACTTTGCTGATATGGATTAGTTAAGAAAGGCTAATGCATAATACTTCCAACTTTATGTATGTATTTATTCAATGCCTCATGCATAGTGGAGCATAATTGAGGCAATAAGATATAGTATGTAACATATGAAGTGAAATTGCTAGCTTCTTGACAGGGTGACCTGTCAATATCTCCCTTCAGTGATGGAGTTTTACTTCACCATATTCGATCAACAACATGTACTGTTTTAATTGGTTTAGCATTCATAGAAAGCATATTATTACAGTAAACATTTTCCACCGTGTGCAATTCATAAGTACATCACTGCCCTTTTCTAAAGAGGATTGTCTGATTACAAAGATATGTGAGATCTACTGTTTTTTTAAGACAATGTAAAAACAACGAGGGTTATTCGGACATTTTGGTAGTGTCTGAAAGTGAAAAACAACAACGTCAGCAAGAGAATGTCCCTTTTCTACATGTTGCAACATGTTCCAAATTACATTTTTGTAAGATACTTGACACATTTAATTTACATGGCAAACAATATCTTTTGGTTCTCCCTAGCTGTGAAAAAATGAACAACATATTATTAATATATGAAGACTGCATGCTTCCTTACAGCTTTCCACGTTTTGAAATAGTTAACTGTATTGTATGAGTGGGCCACAGTAATGGCAAATACACATACTATCCATGATAAGACTTTTATATTTCACCAATGTGCCCATGTGCATCTCTGCTTATTGTTATTTGCGGTGTGTGGGACCTTCAGCCACTTCTGCCTTTTCACCCATGAGAGCTTTACATTCTGTACTGTTTTTATGATTCTATGTATATGGATAAAAAGCAGCATGCAAACATTGCTGGTAAAAAAAAAAAACATTACAAGTTGAATGTGTTACACATGGGGGGGGCATCAATGTGTTTCCAATATTGCACATCAACATGCTCCTCATTGTATATCACCCTCCACACCCATAATGTACAAAACCCTGTTCTCCAATGTTGTATGTCATTCCCTACTCTCTTCATGCACATCATTTGATGCTCACCTTATGCACAGAATGTAGTGCTTATTGTGCGTCCCGGAGGAACATCACCAAGTGCTCCCCATATGGTGTAGTAGTAGTGCTTCCTTGACGTACATCACGTTGAGCCCTCTGCTGCAAGTCTTCCTATGCTCCACTGATGTGCTTCATTCTGTGCCACTGCTGCTATGGACCGAGTTTCACAGATAGTCTGTGTACATTTATGCCTGTACTTTTGTCTGCGTGTGTCTATGGCTACCTGTATATTTACGCAGCCCTTTCAAGTTTCTAAGGTCCATGCGTGATGTGCTGTTCCAGACCAGATTTTTTTGTTTGAATTCTGAGACTTGTTGTCTTGTTTATGTCTTTAGAAAACAGGACATGTCCGATAATTCAAAGAAAATAACCTGAACTTGAACTGGAGCAGCATATCACGCATGGACCTGGGAAATTCTGCAAATATGTATATATATATTCACTGAAAAAACCATAGGTTTCAGGGACACCAATACCAGTTACTACATACACACTCACTGATTCCTAGGTCTACACACATGTCCACTCATTCATCCATACAGTTACTCATACATGCAGTCACTCATCAATACAGCACTATCATATGCACTCATACACCTATACAGACACTCACACACCACCACTCACCCATAGAGCTACTCACACACCTAGTCAGTCATGCAAAGAATCAATCATACTCCCATTTACTCACCTATACAGTTATACACACACCACTTCACTTATTCATACAGATACTAACGCATACTTACTCTCTTCTACATTCACTGACACAAGCACACACTCATCCATACAGCCACTCTCACAATCACTCACTCTCACATATAGTCATTTATATACTCCAACACTCACATATACTGCCTTTCACATATGTAGTTACTCACACATGTACCACTGAGACATCCATTCACTCACCAACACACCCATATACACACTCACCCACCCATACAGCCCTTCACAGATGCACTCTTGAAACCATACACCCAGTGAATCACCTACTCACACATCTATGCACAGAGTCACACACCCCCACCCACCCACAGAGACACTCAGGCACCCATACAGATACTCAGACAACCAATCAATAACCCATATAGACACTCACGTAGCTATTCACCAACCCATGCAGCCGCTTACACACCAACTGACAGACTAATACAGACATTCACACAGTTTAGTCACTAACCCATGCATTCAGTAAGACACGATTAATCACTCACTTATAAAGTCAGTCACGCACCTACTAAATCATCTATTCAGACACTTATACACCCACTCATTCTTCAATACACCTTGGCATATATATATATATAAAACATAAAACATATTTAAAATTTACAGAAACACATAGTCACTGGATGATGTCATCAGTGATGTCATTTGAGATGTCATCAGTGATGTCATCAGTGATGTCACTGACCATGTCATGAATGATGTAATATGTGACGTCATCAGCAGTGCATTGCGGGGGCGCGAGTTATAGTTAGCTCAACTTACTATAACAGGCGAATTTCTCTGGTTTTGTACTAGTGAAATGTCCAACTAACTATAACGTCCCTGAAACCTATGGTTTTTTCAGTGAATTTCAAAGGTTTTAAATGCTAATTTCTAACTATAACATCCCTGAAACCTATGGTTTTTTCAGTGAATATATATATATATATATATATATATATATATATATATATATATATATATATATATATATATATATATATTCACTGAAAAGACCATAGGTTTTAGGGACAGTTATAGTTAGAAATTAGCATTTAAAAACTTTTGAAATTCACTGAAAAAACCATAGGTTTCAGACACGTTATAGTTAGAAATTAGCATTTAAAAAACCTTTGAAATTCACTGAAAAAACCATAGGTTTTAGGGACAGTTATAGTTAGTTGGACATTGCCCTCGTACAAAACCCGTGAAATTCCCCCGTTATAGTTAGTTCAGCTAACTATAACTCGCGCCCCGCAATGCACTGCTGATGACGTCACATATTACATCACTCATGACATGGTCAGTGACATCACTGATGACATCACTGATGACATCTCAAATGACATCACTGATGACATCATCCAGTGACTGTGTGTTTCTGTAAAGTTTAATTTTGTTTTATATATATGCCAAGCTGTATTGAGGAATGAGTGGGTGTATAAGTGTCTGTATGGAGGATTTAGTAGGTACGTGACTGACTGTATAAGTGAGTGATTAAACGTATCTTACTGAATGCATGGGTTAGTGACTAAACTGGGTGAATGTCTGAATCCGTCTGTCTGTTGCTGTGTAAGTGGCTGCATGGGTTTGTGAATAGCTACATGAGTGTCTATATGAGTTATTGATTGGTTGTCTGAGTATCTGTATGGGTGCCTGAGTGTTTGTGTGGGTGGGGTGTGTGCGACTCTGTGCATAGATGTGTGAGTGGGTGATTCACTGGGTGGATGGTTTCAAGAGTGCATCTGTGATAGACTGTATGGGTGGGTAAGTGTGTGTAAGAGTGTGTTAGTGAGTGAATGTATGTCCCAGTGGTACATGTGTGAGTAACTACATATGTGAAAGGCAGTATATATGTGTGTTGGAGTATATAAATGGCTATAAGTGAGAGTGTGTGATTGTGAGAGTGGCTGTATGGATGAGTGTGTGCTTGTATCAGTGATTGTTTAAGAGCATAAAAATGTGCTAGTATTTGTATGAGTAAGTGAGCTGGTGTGTGTATGACTGTATAGGTGAGTAAATGGCAGTGTGAATAATTATTTGCTGACTGACTAGGTGTGTGAGTACCTCTATGGATGAGTGGCGGTGTGTGAGTGTCTAAATAGGAGTATGAGTGCATATGATAGTCCTGTACTGAGTGACCGTAAGTTTGAGTGACTGTACGGGTGAGTTAGTGGATGTGTGTGTAGACCTAAGAATCAGTGAGTGGGTATGTAGTTATTGGTGTTGGAGTGTCTATGGTTTTGCGAATGGCAGTCTGTTATTTAGAGTGGGTGTATCAAAGGTTATATTAGGGTGTGAGGAGGTGCATCAGATTATCACGTGGATGATGTCATCGGTGATGTCATCAGTGATGTCATTTGAGATGTCATCAGTGATGTCATCAGTGATGTCACTGACCATGTCATGAGTGATGTAATATGTGACGTCATCAGCAGTGCATTGCGGGGCGCGAGTTATAGTTAGCTGAACTAACTATAACGGGGGAATTTCACGGGTTTTGTACGAGTGCAATGTCCAACTAACTATAACTGTCCCTAAAACCTATGGTTTCTTCAGTGAATTTCAAAGGTTTTTTAAATGCTAATTTCTAACTATAACGTGTCTGAAACCTATGGTTTTTTCAGTGAATTTCAAAGGTTTTTTAAATGCTAATTTCTAACTATAACTGTCCCTAAA
The DNA here is from genome assembly GCA_963921515.1 of Calotriton arnoldi. Taxonomy (NCBI): domain Eukaryota; kingdom Metazoa; phylum Chordata; class Amphibia; order Caudata; family Salamandridae; genus Calotriton; species Calotriton arnoldi. The sequence continues at coordinate 1,281,585 of CAWUFW010003745.1, read as the reverse complement.
ACCTATGGTTTTTTCAGTGAATTTCAAAGGTTTTTTAAATGCTAATTCCTAACTATAACATGTCTGAAACCTATGTTTTTTTTCAGTGAATTTCAAAGGCTTTGTAAATGACAATTTTGAAATGTATTAATTGTTATATTTATTTTTTGGATACTGATTTACTACATTTTTTTAAACTATTTATTTTTACATATTTTATTTTTTAAATTACTTTGTAATTACATTATACATTACATTACAAAATATACTTTCTCTGAATGAATTACTTTAGTTTAAATACTTTGCAAATAGGCAATAGACTTTTAAGTACAGTAGTTACAGTTGTTGCAATGGGCAACACAATTTCAAACACAATGCAACATTGAGCTCAATGTGAATTTCTAGTTAAATGCAATTAGTTACTTTATGGATTACTTTTCTAACCACAGGACTGGATCCTAGATTCAGTCCTGGGACATCTCCTGTAAACAGTTGAGTACAAGCGTTTTGGTTACAGTAGTGATTTTTAAGGAATATTATTGTATTTTAAAAGTTGACACTTAGAAACTTTTTCACAAAGAATCACCAATGTTATCCTACGGGAGGAAATTCACTTAGCAGGTAAGTAGTGTTAACATTACTTTTTCTTACTCAGTGTTGGATCCTGGATCCAGCACTGGTGCATCTCCTGTAAACAGTTGAAAGAATGCGTTTAAGTCATACAGGCGATTTTTAAGGAATATTTGTAGTTTGTGAAAATCGACACTTTGAAACTTTTCTGCTGAAAACCAGACAATGGATTCCTATGGAAGGAAATATAAGTTACTGGTAAGTACGGTTAGAATTACTTTTCAGGGTCAGTGCTGGGCTAAAAGATGCAGCACTGGGTTCTCTCCTGATAACAGGTGAGTAAATCAGAATTCGTATTTTGGCTGATTTTAGAGGAATATTTGTATGTTTCAAAAATCGACACTTAGAAACTTTTTCAGCAAAAAGCAGGCAATGATATCCTATGGAAGGAAATTCAAGTTACTGGTAAGTACGGTTAAAATTACTTTTCAGGATCAGTACTGGGCTCAAAGATGCAGCACTGAGGTCTCTCCTGATAACAGGTGAGTAAATCGGAATTCGTATTTCGGCTGATTTTAGAGGAATATTATAAAGTTCCAAAACTCCACACTTAGAAGAATTTCCAAGTGAAACCAGTCAATGATATCCTATGGAAGGAAATTCAAGTTACTGGTAAGTACGGTTAAAATTACTTTTCAGGATCAGTACTGGGCTGAAAGATGCAGGACTGAGATCTCTCCTGATAACAGGTGAGTAAATCGGAATTCGTAGTTCGGCTGATTTTAGAGGAATATTTGCACAATGGTGAAGGGAGGGGCGGGCCTGAGGTGACATCTGTGCAAACGCGCCCCGTGGCGCGTTTTAAGTTGGGGGATTAAGTCCCCTTGAATCATGAGGGTCCCTGGGGTCCAACTAGCCCACCCTGTACCTCCAGTATGCGCCAGGGAGCTGCGTTGCAGAGAGGTGTTCAGAGGCCACGCCCCTTTTGCACCTCTCTGCAACGCAGCTCTGTGGCGCTTCTGGACGTACCTGGTGGGCTAGTTCGCCCCAGGGACCCTCAGGATTGAAGGGGATTTCATTCCCCATCTTAAAATGCGCCACGGGGCCTGTTTGCACACATGTCACCTGAAGCCCCGCCCTCCCTTCACCAATGTGCAAACGTGCCCCGTGGCGCGTTTTAAGTTGGGGATTAAGTCCCTTGAATACTGAGGGTCCCTGGAGTCCAACTAGCCCACCATGTACCTCCAAAAAGCGCCACAGAGCTGCGTTGCAGAGAGGTGTAAAGGGGCGTGGCCTCTGTACACCTCTCTGCAACGCAGCCCTCTGGCGCATACCGGAGGTTCCTGGTGGGCTAGTTGGCCCCCAGGGACCCCCAGTATTCAAGGGGAATTACTTCCCTTCTTAAAGCGCGCCAGGGGGCGCGTTTGCAGACTGCTGCAGGGAGGGGCGGGCCCTCGGCACGATGCCAGTCTTTTTTTTTGCTTTTCTGCCCAGGGGTCCTTGTGGGACCCCTGAGCAGACCTAGGGGTCAGGGTGTTTCTACCCTGCCCCCTTTGTGCATTTTGCGCACTTGTTTCTTGTGTTTGTTTTTTTAATCAGTGGGATCCGCGCACCCTAAGCGCATCCCACCGATTTTGAAAAAAAAATGCTTTTTCTGCCCAGGGGTCCTTGTGGACCCCTGAGCAGACCTAGAGGTCAGGTGTTTCTACCCTGCCCCCTTTGTGCGCTTTGCGCACTTGTTTCTTGTGCTTTTTTTTTTAATCAGTGGGATCCGCGCACTTTAAGCGCATCCCACCGATTTTGAAAAAAAAATGCTTTTTCTGCCCAGGGAGTCCTTGTGGGACCCCTGAGCAGACCTAGGGGTCAGGTGTTTCTACCCTGCCCCTTTGCGCTTTGCGCACTTGTTTCTGTCCCTCGGTTCTACCGAGGGACAAAATGGCTGCCAACACTTCCTGGTTTGGAGTGTTGACAGCCAGCTGACAGCCAATTAGCATGCAGCTCGTGATCGGGACGGTGCGCGCAGGGTGCGCTGAGGGTACGCGGACCCTACTCGGCCATATATATATATGTGACTTTACTTTTGATTTTCTCAGGAACTACTGAACGGATTTACACCATTTAAGCAAAAGGCACCAGTCTGAACCAAGGGCTACCTCTTTGCCAAATGTGGTGTAATTCCGTTCAGCAGTTCGGGCTGTAGCTGCGACTAAAGGTTCCTATGGAAAAATGAATGGGGAAAACGTGCTTTGGGACCCCCTTTTTCTCGGCCCCCGCTTGACGAATCAACCCGAGACTTTCAGGGTAGGAGCGGAGCGGAGCGCCCAACAAGTTGGAAACTTTCGCGAAGATTCGTCAACCGGCGCCAACGTTATTTCAAATAGAATGTCGTGGATTTCCTATGGATAATAGGTCCTAACTATAACTATCTACTGGCGACCGCCAGTAGATTATATATATATATATATATATATATATTATCTACTGGCGGTCGCCAGTAGATAGTTATAGTTACAACCTATTATCCATAGGAAATCCGCGACATTCTATTTGCAATAACGTTGGCGTCGGTTGACGAATCTTCGCGAAAGCTTCCAACTTGTTGGGGCGCTCCGGTCCGCTCCTACCCTGAAAGTCTCGGGTGATACGTCAAGCGGGGGCCGAGAAAAAGGGGGTCCCAAAACGCGTTTTCCCCATTCATTTTTCCATAGGAACCTTTAGTCGCAGCTACAGCCCGAACTGCTGAACGGAATTACCCCACATTTGGCAAAGAGGTAGTCCTTGGTTCAGACTGGTGCCTTTGCTTAAATGGTGTAAATCCGTTCAGTAGTTCCTGAGAAAATCAAAAGTAAAAGTCACATATATATCTATGGGCGCGTCGGATACGCGTACCCTCAGCGCACCCTGCGCGCACCCTCCCGATCACGAGCTGCATGCTAATTGGCTGTCAACACTCCAAATCAAGAAGTGTTGGCAGCCATTTTGTCCCGAGGGACAGAAACAAGTGCGCAAAGCGCAAAAGGGGGCAGGGTAGAAACACCCTGACCCTCTAGGTCTGCTCAGGGGGTCCCACAAGGACCCCTGGGCAGAAAAAGATTTTTTTTTAAATCGGCGGGATGCGCTTAGGGTGCGCGTATCCCGCCGAGAAAAAAAGAAACAAGTGCGCAAAACGCACAAAGGGGGCAGGGTAGAAACACCCTAACCCCTAGGCCTGCTCAGGGGGTCCCACAAGGACCCCCTGGGCAAAAAAAAGCATTTTTAATTAAAAAAATCGGCAGGATGCGCTCAGGGTGCGCGAATCCTGCCGAAAAAAATCGAGCGCGGTCTCCGCGCTCGATAGTTAACTGGCCCCGGGTGGGCCAAGTCCCGGGGGCATGCTGGGGGGTTAATTTTATGTGTGGGGGCCTCTAGGGCTCCCCAAGCCCCGGGGACCGCCACCCCCGGGGCTTTATGCATAATGGTGCGGGAGGGCTCTGAGCCCTCCCGCAGTCCCGGGGACCACCACCTCCCGGGGCTTCTTTTTTAAATGAAAACCTGTGTGGGGGCTCCAGCCCCCACACGCCCCGGGACCGCCACCTCCCGGGGCACTAAACATTTAAATATGGGGGTCCGTTACGGACCTCCAGAGCCCCGGGGACCACCACCTCCCCGGGCTGTGCACACGATGGGAGGGGGCCGCGCGGCCCCCTCCTGGAGCCTGTGGTGGCCCTGGGGACCGCCACCCCCAGGGCCGGCTCCTGCAGTGTCCCGGGGTGCCTACCCTCGGGACACTGCTGTTTGCAATGACAGGACGGAGCCTCGCGGCTCCCGTCCTGTCATTGCAAACTTGCTTTGGATATTGGAAGAGAGAGCAGGAAACCTGCTCTCTCTTCCAATATCCAAAGCCGATTGCTTTTCCACATGGGGAGCAGCATGTTAGCTGCTCCCCATGTGTAAGCAATGCCGGCTCCCGTAGGACACGGGGAGCCGGCGGGACTGTGGGGGTTTGGGGACCCCCACAGTCCCCAACGAGAGGCCAGCCCCGGGGATGGGGTCCCCGGGGCAAGTAGTGGCTCGGGAGGGGGCCACGCGGCCCCCTCCCCAAAAATTTGAAAAAATAATAAAAATTAAAAAAAGGGTATGGCCGGCCCGGGGATGGGGTCCCCGGGCCTTAAAATGGCCAGAGGAGGGGGCCACGCAGCCCCCTCAAAATATTAAAAATAAAAATAGAGGCCATGCCCCGGGAGATGGGGTCCCCGGGGCCAATACAGGCCCGGGGAAGGGGGCCACGCGGCCCCCTTCCAGTTTTTTTTTTTTTATTTTGAAATTTAAAAAAGGGGTAAGGCCCTGGGGGATGGGGTCCCCAGGGCCCAAAAACAGAAAAAGGAAGGGGGCTACACAGCCCCCTTCAGGGACAAAAAAAAAAAACGATCGGGCCCGCAGGCCCCGCCCCTTCCTTCACCACTCTGCAAACGCGCCCTGGCGCGTTTGCAGAGGGGAACGAATCCCCTTGAATACTGGGGGTCCCTGGGGGCCAACTAGCCCACCAGGAACCTCCAGTATGCGCCAGGGGCTGCCTTGCAGAGAGGTGTACAGAGGCCACGCCCCTTTTACACCTCTCTGCAACGCAGCTCTGTGGCGCTTTTGGAGGTATATGGTGGGCTAGTTGGACTCCGGGGACCCTCAGGATTCAAGGGGACTTAATCCCCCAACTTAAAACGCGCCACGGGCGCGCTTTGCACAGTGGTGAAGGGAGGGGCGGGGCTTCAGGTGACATGTGTGTAAACAGGCCCCGTGGCGCGTTTTAAGATGGGAATTAAATCCCTTCAATCCTGAGGGTCCCTGAGGCCAACTAGCCCAACAGGTACATCCAGAAAGCGCCACAGAGCTGCGTTGCAGAGAGGTGTAAAAGGGGTGTGGCCTCTCTACACGTCTCTGCAACGCAGCCCCTGGCGCATATTGGAGGTTCCTGGTGGGCTAGTTGGCCCCTAGGGACCCTCAGGATTCAAGGGGACTTAATCCCCCAACTTAAAACGCGCCACGGGGCGCGTTTGCACAGATGTAACCTCAGGCCCCGCCCCTCCCTTCACCATTGTGCAAATATTCCTCTAAAATCAGCCGAAATACGAATTCCGATTTACTCACCTGTTATCAGGAGAGACCTCAGTGCTGTATCTTTCAGCCCAGTACTGGTCCTGAAAAGTAATTCTAACCATACTTACCAGTAACTTGAATTTCCTTCCATAGGCTAACATTGACTGGTTTCACTTGGAAATTCTTCTAAGTGTGGAGTTTTGGAACTTTAAAATATTCCTCTAAAATCAGCCGAAATACGAATTCCGATTTACTCACCTGTTATCAGGAGAGACCTCAGTGCTGCATCTTTCAGCCCAGTACTGGTCCTGAAAAGTAATTTTAGCCGTACTTACCGGTAACTTGAATTTCCTTCATAGGCTAACATTGACTGGTTTCACTTGGAAATTCTTCTAAGTGTGGAGTTTTGGAACTTTAAAATATTCCTCTAAAATCAGCCGAAATACGAATTCCGATTTACTCACCTGTTATCAGGAGAGACCTCAGTGCTGCATCTTTCAGCCCAGTACTGGTCCTGAAAAGTAATTTTAGCCGTACTTACCGGTAACTTGAATTTCCTTCATAGGCTAACATTGACTGGTTTCACTTGGAAATTCTTCTAAGTGTGGAGTTTTGGAACTTTAAAATATTCCTCTAAAATCAGCCGAAATACGAATTCCGATTTACTCACCTGTTATCAGGAGAGACCTCAGTGCTGCATCTTTCAGCCCAGTACTGATCCTGAAAAGTAATTTTAACCGTACTTACCGGTAACTTGAATTTCCTTCATAGGCTAACATTGACTGGTTTCACTTGGAAATTCTTCTAAGTGTGGAGTTTTGGAACTTTAAAATATTCCTCTAAAATCAGCCGAAATACGAATTCCGATTTACTCACCTGTTATCAGGAGAGACCTCAGTGCTGCATCTTTCAGCCCAGTACTGATCCTCAAAAGTAATTTTAACCGTACTTACCAGTAACTTGAATTTCCTTCCATAGGATATCATTGCCTGCTTTTTGCTGAAAAAGTTTCTAAGTGTTGATTTTTGAAACATACAAATATTCCTCTAAAATCAGCCGAAATCCAAATTCTGATTTACTCACCTGTTATCAGGAGAGACCTCAGTGCTGCATCTTTCAGCCCAGTACTGGTCCTGAAAAGTAATTTTAACCATACTTACCAGTAACTTGAATTTCCTTCCATAGGCTAACATTGACTGGTTTCACTTGGAAATTCTTCTAAGTGTGGAGTTTTGGAACTTTAAAATATTCCTCTAAAATCAGCCGAAATACGAATTCCGATTTACTCACCTGTTATCAGGAGAGACCTCAGTGCTGCATCTTTCAGCCCAGTACTGGTCCTGAAAAGTAATTTTAGCCGTACTTACCGGTAACTTGAATTTCCTTCATAGGCTAACATTGACTGGTTTCACTTGGAAATTCTTCTAAGTGTGGAGTTTTGGAACTTTAAAATATTCCTCTAAAATCAGCCGAAATACGAATTCGATTTACTCACCTGTTATCAGGAGAGACCTCAGTGCTGCATCTTTCAGCCCAGTACTGATCCTGAAAAGTAATTTTAACCGTACTTACCGGTAACTTGAATTTCCTTCATAGGCTAACATTGACTGGTTTCACTTGGAAATTCTTCTAAGTGTGGAGTTTTGGAACTTTAAAATATTCCTCTAAAATCAGCCGAAATACGAATTCCGATTTACTCACCTGTTATCAGGAGAGACCTCAGTGCTGCATCTTTCAGCCCAGTACTGATCCTCAAAAGTAATTTTAACCGTACTTACCAGTAACTTGAATTTCCTTCCATAGGATATCATTGCCTGCTTTTTGCTGAAAAAGTTTCTAAGTGTTGATTTTTGAAACATACAAATATTCCTCTAAAATCAGCCGAAATCCAAATTCTGATTTACTCACCTGTTATCAGGAGAGACCTCAGTGCTGCATCTTTCAGCCCAGTACTGGTCCTGAAAAGTAATTTTAACCATACTTACCAGTAACTTGAATTTCCTTCCATAGGCTAACATTGACTGGTTTCACTTGGAAATTCTTCTAAGTGTGGAGTTTTGGAACTTTAAAATATTCCTCTAAAATCAGCCGAAATACGAATTCCGATTTACTCACCTGTTATCAGGAGAGACCTCAGTGCTGCATCTTTCAGCCCAGTACTGATCCTCAAAAGTAATTTTAACCGTACTTACCGGTAACTTGAATTTCCTTCATAGGCTAAGATTGACTGGTTTTCAGCAAAAAGTTTCAAAGTGTTGATTTTCACAAACTACAAATATTCCTTAAAAATCGCCTGTATGACTTAAACGCATTTTTTCAACTGTTTACAGGAGATGCACCAGTGCTGGATCCAGGATCCAACACTGAGTAAGAAAAAGTAACGATAACAGTTTTTACCTGCTAAGTGAATTTCCTTCCATAGGATAACATTGGTGATTCTATGAGAAAAAGTTTCAAAGTGTCAACTTTTAAAATACAATAATATTCCTTAAAAATCACTAATGTAACCAAAACGCTTTTACTCAACTGTTTACAGGAGATGTCCCAGGACTGAATCTAGGATCCAGTCCTGTGGTTAGAAAAGTAATCCCTAAAGTAACTAATTGCATTTAACTAGAAATTCACATTGAGCTGAATGTTGCATTGTGTTTGAAAATGTGTTGCCCATTGCAACAACTGTAACTACTGTACTTAAAAGTCTATTGCCTATGTGCAAAGTATTTAAACTAAAGTAATTCATTCTGAGAAAGTATTTTTTGTAATGTAATGTATAATGTAATTACAATGTAATTTAAAAAATAAAATATGTAAAAAAAATTGTTTCTAAAAATGTAGTAAATCAGTATGAAAAAAATTAATATAACAATTAATACATTTAAAAATTGTCATTTACAAAACCTTTGAAATTCACTGAAAAACCGTAGGTTTCAGGCACGTTATAGTTAGAAATTAGCATTTAAAAACCTTTGAAATTCACTGAAAAAACCATAGGTTTCAGACACGTTATAGTTACAAATTAGCATTTAAAAACCTTTGAAATTCACTGAAAAAACCATAGGTTTCAGACACGTTATAGTTACAAATTAGCATTTAAAAAACCTTTGAAATTCACTGAAAAAACCATAGGTTTTAGGGACAGTTTTAGTTACTTGGACATTGCACTCGTACAAAACCCGTGAAATTCCCCCGTTATAGTTAGTTCAGCTAACTATAACTCGCGCCCCGCAATGCACTGCTGATGACGTCACATATTACATCACTCATGACATGGTCAGTGACATCACTGATGACATCACTGATGACATCTCAAATGACATCACTGATGACATCATCCACGTGATAATCTGATGCACCTCCTCACACCCTAATATAACCTTTGATACACCCACTCTAAATTACAGACTGCCATTCGCAAAACCATAGACACTCCAACACCAATAACTACATACCCACTCACTGATTCTTAGGTCTACACACACACATCCACTCACTCACCCGTACAGTCACTCATACTTACGGTCACTCAGTACAGGACTATCATATGCACTCTTACTCCTATATAGACACTCAAACAACGCCACTCATCCATAGAGATACTCACACACCTAGTCAGTCATGCAAATAATTAAACACACTGCCATTTACTCACCTATACAGTTATACACACACCAGCTCACTTACTCATACAAATAGTAGCACATTGTTACGCTCTTATACAATCACAGATACAAGCACACACTCATCCATACAGCCACTATCACAATCACTCACTCTTGCTTATAGCTATTTATATACTCCAACACACATATATACTGCCTTTCACATATGTAGTTACTCACACATGTACCACTGGGACATACATTCACTCACTAACACACTCTTACACACACTTACCCACCCATACAGTCTATCACAGATGCACTCTTGAAACCATCCACCCAGTGAATCACCCACTCACACATCTATGCACAGAGTTGCACACACCCCTCCCACACAAACACTCAGGCACCCATACAGATACTCAGACAAGCATTCAATAACTCATATAGACACTCATTTAGCTATTCACAAACACATGCAGCCACTTACACAGCAACAGACAGACGGATACAGACATTCACCCAGTTTAGTCACTAACCCATGCATTCAGTAAGATACGTTAAATCACTCACTTATAGAGTCAGTCACGCACCTACTAAATCATCCATACAGACACTTACACACCCACTCATTCTTCAATACGTCTTTTCCTATATATATTAAAAATATTTAAACTTTACAGAAACACACAGTCACTGGATGATGTCATCAGTGATGTCATTTGAGATGTCATCAGTGATGTCATCAGTGATGTCACTGACCATGTCATGAGTGATGTAATATGTGACGTCATCAGCAGTGCATTGCGAGGCGCGAGTTATAGTTAGCTGAACTAACTATAACGGGGGAATTTCACGGGTTTTGTACGAGTGCAATGTCCAAGTAACTAAAACTGTCCCTAAAACCTATGGTTTTTTCAGTGAATATATATATATATATATATATATATATAAGTCAATAAGAGTCAACAAAGGGCCTGCTGCACTAACCGTAGTGCTCCAGTGATTTATTTATCTGGCTTCAGTAGAAAGAACATGTCAACGTGTTTTGACATTTCTGCCTTGCTCACGAAAATGTTGGCTCTAATCTCTGATTACATTAATTTAAATACAAACAACGTGAAATGCTAATCTCTTAACTGCTGAGGTTTTTTCACCCCAGTGCTGAGCCCTTTTTCTTTTTAGCTATTTGGGATAATTGCGCTTAGGCCTCTATAACTTTGTTCTCCACATAACCTATCCATGCCAAATTTTAGTAATTTTTTCTCCAACATCATGGGGATTGTAAATGGACTCAGAGTTTGCACATTTCCCTGGAGGGGACAGAGAAAATAGCGTATAATATAGCTAAGTTTTGAGTTTTTGGAAAAAAATAGGAAAAACGTGCTCCGCAAATAAAAGTCTGTTTTTTTCATGAAAAAGGGATCAACAAAAGGTTTGCTGTGCTAAAGTCACAATTTTTTGCTTTCAACCTGATTCTAGTTTGTGGTGGGAAGCACTTAGGGGGCAGAAAGACTGTTTTACCACTATTTTGTTTCTTAACAAAATTTTCCTGGTGTCTAATGGGATTTGTTCCCTCTGGGAGGCGGGCAGATTGGGGGTAAACACCTACATCTACCACTCACGGGGCCGAAAGACTTGCATTTGGTTGGGGTGGTGTTTTTGTTTAACACAAGCCCATATCTAAGGGGCACTTCCCCATATCCCTGGTGTCTAGTGGGTGGATCCTTGCTTTGAGATTGCTCTCATGTGGTGATCCGCAAGCAGGGATTACCCTGGGCATAGATACCATTGGAAAGGGAAGATTGTCCCCTTTCCAATGAAATTTCCCCCCTCCTCCATCAGTGCTCTGAGCCTGGGATATGCCCCAAGCATGGATGCAGTGAAAGTAAAATGAGCCCATAGGCTTGTTTTACTTTCACTTTACCAATATTGATGCCAGTGCACCGATCGTCATTACAGAAAAAAATATTCCTCTGGTGCAATGCACCAGACAGCCCTTTATACCCATAGCCAGTGCTGGCCAATGGTCGACAGGCGCACCGGGGAGGGGGTGTAGGTGTTGCCCGCACTTAAGGAGTTAAACAATGAAGGCAGACTTCCCCTTTCTTTTCATTGCATTTTTGAATTGCACATGTTCTGTTTGTAATATTCGATTCCATTTTTAATAAAATATTCCTACCTCCCAACATGTTATTTTTCTTTTTTTTCTGGAGACGGAGACTCAGTCCCTGAGTCCTAAAATGGCAGCCAACTATATCTTTTCTTTTCAAGTGCTGGTCCAGCAGTACTATCTATATCCGATATATCTATATATTTCAAACCTTAATTTCACAAAATCCTCTGAACAGATTTAAACAAAATCCCAAAAGCTTGCTTTCTCAGAAAAAATCAAGCTTTCTGACAGATTTTGTGACATTTTGTTCACCTGTTTTGGCTGTAGCCAAAAGAACACTTACCATTTGAGAAGGTTAAAAGATATATTTTTAAAGAGCAGGTAGGGGGTCCCACGGACCACTGCCTAATCTTAAAAAAGGAAACTTAAACATTTGTCTTTTCTTCTTTTGATACGTATTCCGTTTTTCTTTAAGGAAAATGTATTTAAGAGCAATCACAGAGATGGTGGTTTGCTAACCCCAGCAGGCACCATCCCTGTCATTGCTATCATACCTAATGGGTCGCAAACAGCGACCTACCTCATTAATATTCATGAGGTAGGTTGATTTGCAACCCACTAAGAATTGTTATTTTTAAATTTAAAGTTTAGTACATTAAGGGTAGCAATTACCAAATAGCCAAATGGTTAAAAATCTCTTTTGGTCAATCGCTATTCTTAATATTCATACATCTGACCCAAAGGCAGAGTGAGTGGCTTATGGCTACTGCTGATCTTGTCCTGTAGGAATTAGTGATATCTTCTTAGCGCAAAATGCATCCTCCTGCCCCTTTTGCACTAAGAAAATAGCATTACATTTTGGATTACGCTTCTCACGTAATTATGCATAATTACGAGTACATTTTCCAGTAATTTGCTATAGAGAATTACGCCAGTTACGCCCACCCCTAGGTTGAATCAGATATTTGCCTGCAAAAGCGGTTAACCTACAAGAAATTGTACGGGCTTTAATATACTCAAACAATGGAGGTTACCCACAAGCAAGCACCTGGAGCTTTCCGGAATGAATGAAAATATAGAATAGTGTTAATTTCATTTAAGTAATTATTGTATGAGATTATTTAGATGAATGAAAAACAAATGTTTAACATAGATGTGTTACTGTCTCAATGAAAAAACTTGGGGGCCTATTTATGAAAACGTCACGCAGTTCAGCGCAGCAATTCACCTTTGCTGGGCTGCACTGAGTTACAGGGCGAGTGCTGTAATGCATTGCATTTAAGGCAATATGGCACATTCCTGTCCTTTCCCATGCACTGACACTCGTTTGGCAGCCTAGCACCAACACAGGCAGCCTTGCACCATGGTGCAACGGTGCATGTGTTGCAGACAGGATTGTTTTTGTTCAGGAAGGGGAACCTTCCTGCACAAAAAAAAATCCTGGGAGGCATATTCCTCTTTCTATGTGTGCTGCAGAGTGCAGGAAGAAGAGGAAGAAACAAGGAAAAATGGAGATATTTCTCCTCATTATGCCTCCCCTGGAAAGGCAAACGTTTTGGCACATTCCCAGATTTACCAGATCTTGTCTGCAGAGGAAACTAAATGCTCTGGCAACTTATAGCAAGCAGAACCAGCTCCACATTCATTTGGAAAAGACCAAGATTTTGGTCTTCGGAAAAAAAGTAAAGAGTTTCACCTGGCACTTAGATACACGGGAGGTGGAGCAAGTCCATCAATATAAATATTTGGGCTTAACCTTCAGGAGGAATCTGAACTGGGGTACGCACTGGGACGGCACCAAGCAGAAGGCCCTATTGCAGGCTAGTTGTCTATCAAGATTTAATAGTAGATTTGGGGGGCTTTCCCATATTCCATTACTAAGGGCTTATAAAGGGAAGATACCTCCGCTGGTCTGTATGAAGGAGAGGTTTTTTCCCTTGATTCTACATATGAATAGGACAGATTAGAAGGGGTAGTGCTTAAAAGGCTCTTATCACTCGCCCAAGGCACCATGGTTCAGGCCATAAGGAGAGAGTGCAACTTGGTCTCTTGGAACGAGGCGGCTTCTATTACTGCTCTAAGATACTTTAACACACTTTTGGAGGATGATGAGGTGGTTAAAGTCTCCAAATCGTGCTGGGATGAGATCCAATGTAGTGAAAGGATATGGGCAAAGCCCGTAAGAATCAGACTAACTGCCCTCAGGAACCTCCATTCAGATAGTGGTACAATTACATCTTGGTTCCCCTTCCCAGGCAAGCATGCATTGAGAGAATCTGTTGCTCTGGTGTCTGAATCAATTGACCTATTGTATCTAAGCAAGAAACCATCCATTAGCTTTTCAATCTCTACACTGGGCCAGGACACTGTTTTCCCTTATTTATTGCAGTTACCAGACCCAGGATTGAGAGATGAAATATTAAGGGTTAGGGTGGGATGTAATCCAATCTATTCCTCCCGCCCACACAAGACCAGGGTGCAGAATAATAGTGGTCTCTGCCCCTGCCCCCTGAAAGTTAAATGCTCCCTTCTGCATATACTTATGGACTGCGTCTTTTAACTTGCAAATCGAATTACGTTTTTAAGACCTTTGTTTTTTAAATATGATGTTCTCCATAGGAGGAAAGCTGTGGAGCTATTTAGATGTGACAGTTGGAATTGCTCGGTTTTTATGGTCTGGTAAACAGAATTTTAATGATGAAATGTAGTGGGTAGGGGGTGCTGGGTAGTTAGGAGGGGGCCCTTTTAATGATTTTAATTGTCAACTGAGTTTTTAGAATGTTTTATGGACAACTGTCTAAATAAACTTGATTTTCTACCTACCTGGGAGGCATGTTCCTCTTTCTATGTGTGCTGCAGAGTGCAGGAAGAAGAGGAAGAAACGAGGAAAAATTGAGATATTTCTCCTCATTATGCCTCCCCTGGAAAGGCAAACCTTTCGGCACATTCCCAGGTTTACCAGATCTGGTTAATCTGGGAATGCATCAAAACCCATGGGAGTTGCATGGGAACACCCACGCAATGCCTATGGAATGCCTTCCCAGGCAGAGTAATGCAGCGCAGAGATTTGCACTGCATTGCGTTACTTTAGATTTATGAATCCACTCAGCGTCACACAAAGTTGCTTTGCGTGGCTTCATATATCTTACTTAAGGTTTATATAGGGAATGTACTACAGTGCGTGATGCAAATGGGAAGCAAACTTCCTAGTAAATAGGCCCCTTGGTATTTTGAGAAGCTAAAAAGCCAAATACTAAGTGAAAACACTCTCTTTGAAAAACACACTCCTTTGACATGGTATATTGATGATCTCTTTGTAATTTGGTAGGTCAATCTTGTTAACAAATCCCTGAAATTCCTTTCTTAGTTCATGTCTTAGGGCCTGATTATGATCTTGGCAGACAGGGTTACTCCATCACAAACGTGACAGATATTCCCATCCTCCAAATTACAATTCCATACTGTCCTGTGGAACTTGTAATAGAGCGGACGGGTTATCCGTCACATTTGTGATGGAGTATCCCATCTGCTAAGATTGTAATCAGGCCCCCATTCTAAAATTCACGAATAAAATACATGAAAATTTGACTGACTTTCCTGATGTTTCTGTGAAATTTAAGAACATTAACATTCACACCAGCTTACATCTGATTCTGACAGCAGGGAACAGTGTACTACATACTCATTGCCAACACCAAACCACATTGAAATGAAGTATTACGTACAGTGAATTCCTTAGGGCAAAAAATGGCTTCAGCACTGATACCCTTCACTTTACAGTCATTTATGATCGCTACTCTGATCTTCAAATGTGCAATAATATTTTTACGTATACTATGCCCTAAAGTAGGCTATGAATAAAGCTTTAAAAATAAAAGTGTAGATTTGTTTGTGTGTGAAGACTTGGAGGGGGAAGTGTCCCTGTAACTCACAAAAGTAAATCAAATGCCCAGCAGGTTTTGTTACATGCCTAACACACATTCTCTCTACATACTTTTGAGAGAGATACATGCGTCATAACATGTTTATTTTCCCCACTCGGTGCTACTAAGTTGGTAAACCTGTACTTGCCCATGGCCAAGGAGAATCTACTGGTTCACGATCAGGGAATTCCCTGATTTATAACACTTGCAATGGTCTGATCATGCAGCATTGATGGGTCAATGATGGACAATGCCTACTGCTCAATAGAGGTGTGTGAAAGACATGCTGTGGTACGCCACCTGGCAATAGATCTGCTCCTAAATCCTAGTGTCACTCTCCTTTCGACATTTATTCACATCTTGCCACTGAGGGCCATATTTAGGAGAGCATTGTGCCACCAGAGCGTCACTTTTTAGGACGCTCCAGTGGCACAATGCCCTGCTCCATTTTTACAAAGCGTCATTAAGCCACTGCTTTGTAAATATCGTACCCTTTCACGCAGATATCTGTGTGCAAGTGGCATGCAATGGGTGTTCCTGTGGGTATTCTACCGCTACACCCATTTCTTTTTGACACTGCATTCTGCAGCACACATAGAATGAGCAAATCACCTTTAATGATTGTTTATGTGCAGGAAGGTGTCCTTTCATCCCTACAACTCAGACACCCTTGCACCATGGTGCAAGGATGCCTGAGTTGCAGGGAATAATCCCTACAACATAGGCACCATTGCACCATGGTGCAAGGGTGCCTCTGTTGGTGCTAGGCAGCTTTTTTTAGCACAAGGAAAAACACAGGGGTGTGCTGTATTCTTGTGAATACAGAGCATCACTGCGTTCTTTAACGAGGCAGCACTGCGGTGCTAAATTGCTTGCAGCACCGCTCTGTGCCATTGCTTTGTGAATATGCCCCTAAGTGTGTACAAAAAGAGAAGAGGTAATAGTATTGGTATTTATTACGAAGCAGTAACACTGTGGCATCAGGTACTAAATGCCATTAACATAAATTATCATGCATTTGAACATTATCTTTACAGAATTCAGTCCCACGTACAACTGTTTATTACAAATATCAATCTCCTGGGCTTCCTTGTGATATTTTGCTTTGATGTCTTCAGAAGAAACGCTACATAAAATCGAGCTTATAGGGAATAGTTGTGTAAAGATATTATTTTTAGACACCAGGGATATATGACACCGAGAGATCAATGTCATTTTGCAAACTGATTTCTCATTAAAAATCTATATCCAATTGTCATCCGCACATTCATTTAATCTTATTACTGTAATGTATAGCTGATGTATTCCCAATAATTGTTGCCTTCAATTGCAAACGGCAAAGTTAATTCAGTTTTATAACTAATATGTGGAAAAAAATCGATTTGGTATTTTGTATTAATAATCCCTCATTTAGAGCGAAATAGCTCAATACATCAGCAAGGCAAATACATCAACAGACACAGTAAACGTCACTTTGATTAAAATAACTGTGCCGAGAGCAGAGCAATTTCCACTTCCTTTCAATTACTTCGGCTATCATGCACTTTCATGCATACAGTGCCCTTTGATGGTACCTACATGAAAGCCAAGTCACCTTTGAAAAAACACCCTTATTACTTTTCTTTTATAGATCTGTATCCGAGAGCAGGCTCACCACATGCTTCTTTTCCAAGGTAACCCCAAGAGACCTAATTTGCAATTTAATCAGATACTTTGAGAAATATCTTTTGAAATATAACAGCTATAATTTTAATACCATTTTCTAACACCCCGCGTATTCATAGCTAACCCTGTTTGTTCTCACGCCAATGGACCGTCAGAGCCGTTTTAATTTCAACAGAGTGGCGTGAGTTTAAGTTTTACTTGTTTTGCAAATGCACTTCCCATTTGCTGCTAGAAAATATATTTTATACTTATGCATGTGCTGATATCATTCCTCGATTTACAATGACAGTACGATTTGTCATTGCCTAAAAATATGCCACAAACATGAAGAGCCAGACGCAAAAAAAGGATTTTCAAGCTGCATTCTTTGGATGGACGAATTAACAAAACATATTTCACTTGTGGAAAATATATTGCATGTGCAAAACCTACGCTCAGATCGACTACCTGTTTGCACTGGTACTCCTGAGTATTTTGAACAGCATTGTCACCCAACTGACGTCGCTAAGTGACACTGCAGAGTGTAGGGCCTGTCTCCTAAATATGTAATTTACCCTAGGCAGTTGTCTGAAATATGCACTGGAGGGTGTCCCGCAAGTACAGATTTTACGTTGCTTGCTTGCTTTTGCTCAGCTGCTAAACATGTTAAAAATGACGCAAAAGTGGCGCAAGGGCCTTGTAAATAAGCCCCTTAGGGCCTGCTTCTCAAAGGTAAACTTATACTTTATAGAATGTTTACTATTTTTCAGTAGGTACAGCCTATATGCGGAGTTTAAAGGACTCCGCACTCCCTATAATAATATTCAGGGTTGGACTGGGACAAAATGTGGGCCCATCCACCAAAATAAAAGTTGCCCCCATTAGCGAAGCAGATTGCTAAAATACTGGAAATATCAGAGAAATTACCAGTAAAAAACGGCACATCTGGCCATTAAACCGGCCCACAACTGCTAAAAAAAATACGGCCCACACACTGATCTGTCAGACCAGCTCATCGCCTGATTGCCCTATAGGCCAGTTTCTGATTATGATCCGGAGTGGGGGCAGAGACCTCCACACAACTTAAATATAGGGAATTGGGAGTAGTTTGTGTATTGCATTTTGCAATATGTTTTGTAGTACTACAAAATGTGCTTCAAAGTGTAGTGTGAGAATCAGGCCCCAAGTGTTTGGTGATTAGCATCATGCAAAAACTGCTTTTCAATGAACACTGCTAATGACATCATCAATGCACAGCTCTTTGTAGATACAGCACTTCACAATTATTTACCCATGTACGCGAAACTGCAGATTTTCACTCTGTGCTGTGCAAACGTTAGTCGTTCTGGGATGTACAACTGCAGATTTGCGCTGGTCAGGGGTGTGCTAGCACTCATTACTCATTTAAAAAGTCTTGGAGCCGCTTCTTCTCCCACTCTGCCCTCCCCTGGCCTTGCCTATGGCAGGTTTGTCCTCAAGGGAAATATATGTCCCCTCTGTGCACAGTGGTGCCTTGCAGGGTAGGATGTTTGGTGTACTTTGTTTCGTTCAAATACTCTTTATCTCGGTAATATATCATAAAAGAGATACAAAAAATGAAATATAACAACAGTCCTTAAAAACAACATCAACATATTAACTTTATTTAATGTCTACCCCTTTATTAATAGTCTGAATTAAATTGTTTTAAATATCTTCAGCAGTCACTTGAAAGCCCGTCCAGTGAAATGGGGTCATCCACCATGTGAGTGGAAGTCCAATAGTCGCTGTCATCAGCAGACCCGCCTTTCCACCTGTGTGGCTCACTGCTGAGCATAGCCAACACCTATGATGACTTTTATATGCATGTACAAGCGGGCTGAGCAGTTTCTGTACTTGCTCTTCCCTCCCCTAAGAAGTGTCACCTCATGGAACATGTAATTGTACTTCTGCCAGAAAATGCTGTTGTAAGACTGTCTTAACAAGGCAACGTCATGAATGGGTTAAGACTGCCTTATGACAGGAAAGAGGGCCCTGATTTCTGAAGGGATTTGTACTAATTTAACCCCTTCGCTGCTAGGCCTTTCCCCCCCCTGTGCTAAGCCTTTTTTTTGGCTATTTGGGGTAGTTCGCGCTTAGGCCCCTGTAACTTTTTGACCACAAAAGGTATCCACGCCAAATTTGCGTCCTTTTTTTCCAACATCATGGGGATTCTAAAGGTACCCAGGGTTTGTGGATTCCCCTGGAGGGGACCCAGAAATTAGGCAAAATATAGCAAAAAAGATTTTGGGGGGGAAAAATTGGAAAAAAGGGCTCCAGATGAAAGCGTCTGGTTTTTTCCCTGCAAATGGTATCAAAAGGGGTTGTGGTGCTGAAATCACCATCTTCCCAGCTTTCAGGGACAAGCAGACTTTTGTCAGAAAACCAACATTTTTTACACAGTTTTGGCATTTTTCTGGGACATAGCCTATTTTTGCTATTTTTTATGCTTTCAACCTCCTGTAGTGTAGCTCCTATTTCCCTAATAGGCTCTGCGCATTGGAATAATATACCCGATAGGCTTGACATAGGACTGTGGTCGGTATGTCCCTATCGAGTATATTAAACTTAATTACTTGTGCCAGCTAGCTCAGAGGCCACTAGAAACTCCTTGACAAACAAGAAGGGAGTAGTTTCTGGCAGCCGCAAAACATGACCACTTTGTTTCCCTTTAGAATCAGAACGTGTCCCAGAGTCGTGGAAACAATAGATAACTATTTCACTCAGCTCACTCGTGCATACTTAGTTTTCTTCAAAGTTACACAGAAAGAATAGACGGGCGTTTCAATAAAAGGTTTATTTAACAGTCTTATTTCTTGTGTAAGTAATGTGTGCAGTTACGATCACAAGACAGTATGCAAGATAAATAATGTACAGCGTAAGCAGTAGAAATAAATAATACTGCTCTAGCATGATCTTTAGCAGAAATTCATTTACATAAATAACACAG
The DNA here is from genome assembly GCA_963921515.1 of Calotriton arnoldi. Classification (NCBI taxonomy): domain Eukaryota; kingdom Metazoa; phylum Chordata; class Amphibia; order Caudata; family Salamandridae; genus Calotriton; species Calotriton arnoldi. The sequence goes on along the minus strand of CAWUFW010003745.1, from coordinate 1,261,716 downwards.
ACTAAAAATGCGAGTACTCATACGATGCGTTTCTAAGCTAGTTCTACCCCAATGTACCTAACCTAACCTAGGTGTAGGGAGAGGTATGAAGTAGGTGAAGTATTCCTTACTATGGTATACTAAGAGTATGTTACGCCTAGTATGCCTAGTATGCCAAGAGTCCCTCTAGGTTTCTAGTCAGCTCCATACCTTAAGAATGAGAGATGTGGGAATCTCTTGCCAGACTCGAACTCCAACACCCCGCAAGGGAAGTAAGATCACTGGAAGCTGGACTCTCTGCGTGCAGGGACCGCACCAACGGAGTCGGAGGAGGCATCGCCATCGTCCACAGGAACACCCTCAGAGTCTCAACCAACACCGACGACACCCTCAGCACCGCCGAACACATGAACTTCCAGATCCACACCGATCCCAACACCACCCTCAGAGGAACCCTCATCTACAGACCCCCCGGACCCCGACCACAGTTCAGCGATTCCATCGCTGACTTCGTCAGCACACACGCCATCGCCTCCACGGACTACATCCTCCTCGGGGACCTGAACTTCCACCTCGAGAACAACAAGGACACCAACTCCACCACCCTGATCGACAACCTCGCCACCCTCGGACTCAGACAGCTCGTGACTACACCCACCCACGCCGCCGGCCACACGCTCGACTCCATCTTTTCCGCAAGCCCACACATCTCCTTCAACCATACCTCCGAACCCCACTGGACTGACCACCACTGCATCCACTTCACCTACAGGAAGCCCACTACGCACCACCGCACCGAACAAATGCCTCCGCCGCTGCTGGAGCAGAGTCACGGAAGACCAGCTAACCACAACCCTCGCCCTGAGCCCACCCGCCGAACCCTCCGACCCCGACACCGCCGCCCGCAACCTCAGACAGTGGATCGACGACTGCGCCAACACCCTCGCCCCGCTCAAGAATCCACCCAACAGCCACACCAGCAAGAAAGCCACCTGGTTCACCGAAGACCTCCAGGCCTCCAAAAGAACATGCCGAAAACTGGAGAAGATCTGGCTCCACGAACGGACAGCGGACAGCTACGCCGCCCACAAGAGCGCCACCCGCAGTCACCATCACCTCATCAGATCCGCCAAAAGGGCCTCACTCAAAGACTGCCTAGACAACAACGCACACAACAGCAAAGAGCTCTTCAACATCGTGAAGGAACTCTCCAACCCCAGCTCCAACACCAACGACATCCAGCCGTCGCGAGACCTGTGCGACTTACTGGCCACCTTCTTCCACCGCAAAATCGCCGACATCCACGACAGCTTCAACACCACGACCGCCCCGGCAACCACCGAGACCACTGCCCCCACAACCACCAACCGCCTGCTCTCCTGGACCAACATCAACGACGAGGACACCAGCGAGATCATGAACACCATCCACTCCGGTTCACCGCTAGACCCGTGCCCTCACCACATCTTCAACAAAGCCAGTACAGCCATCGCGCCCATCTCCGGAAAATAATCAACATCTCCTTCGAGACAGCAACCTTCCCGGAAAGCTGGAAACACGCCGAGATCACCGCCTTACTCAAGAAACCCAAGGCAGACCCCAAGGACCTCAAGAACTTCCGACCCATCTCTCTGCTCACGTTCCCCGAAGGTCACCGAGAAAATCGTCAACAAACAACTGACCCGCTACCTCGAGGAGAACAACATCCTGGACCCTTCCCAGTCCGGCTTCCGCAGCAACCACAGCACCGAAACTGCCCTCATCGCCGCCACCGATGACATCAGGACCCTGCTAGACAACGGAGAAACAGCAGCCCTCATCCTCCTGGACCTATCAGCCGCCTTCGACACGGTCTGCCACCACACACTACGAACACGCCTTCACGACGCCGGGATCCAAGAGAAGGCCCTGGACTGGACCACATCCTTCCTTTCCGGCAGAACACAAAGCGTCCGCCTCGCCCCCTTCCGATCCAAGGCCACCAAGATCATCTGCGGCGTACCCCAAGACTCCTCCCTCAGCCCAACGCTGTTCAACATCTACATGGCACCCCTCGCCCACGTCGCCCGACAGCACAACCTCAACATCATCTCCTACGCCGACGACACCCAGCTGATCCTCTCCCTCACCAAAGACCCTCACACCGCCAAAGCCCACCTCCACGAAGGAATGAAGGCCGTCACCGAATGGATGAGGACCAGCCGCCTGAAGCTGAACTCGGACAAGACGGAGGTCCTCATCCTTGGTTCCAACCCTTCAGCCTGGGACGACTCCTGGTGGCCAACATCACTGGGAACAGCCCCGCCACCCACCGACCACGTACGCAACCTAGGGGTCATCCTCGACCCCACCCTCTCCATGACTAAGCAGGTCAACGCCGTTTCCTCATCCTGCTTCAACATCCTCCGAATGCTCCGCAGGATCTTCAAGTGGATCCCCACCGAAACAAGAAAAACAGTCACCCAGGCCCTCGTCACCAGCAGGCTGGACTACGGAAACGCCCTCTACGCAGGAACGACGGCTAAGCTCCTGGAGACGGCTGCAACGCATCCAGAACGCCTCTGCACGTCTTATCCCCGACATCCCCGACGCAGCCACATCACACCCCACCTGAGAGACCTGCACTGGCTCCCTGTCAACAAGAGGATAACCTTCAAGCTCCTCACCCACGCACACAAAGCACTCCACAACTCCGGACCAGCCTACCTCAACAGACGACTCAGCTTCTACACCCCCACCCGCCAGCTCCGCTCGACCAGCCTCGCCCTCGCCACAGTCCCCCGCATCCGGAAAATGACCGCCGGCGGCAGATCCTTCTCCCACCTCGCCGCCAAGACCTGGAACACCCTCCCCACCAACCTCCGACAGACCCAAGACCTACTGGCCTTCAGAAGACTCCTCAAGACCTGGCTCTTTGATCAGTAGCAGCACCACCCCCCTCTTCCCCCAGCGCCTTGAGACCCTCGCGGGTATGTAGTGCGCTTTATAAGTGACATGATTGTTAGTTTACAAGGGCTAGGGAAGGTATATTTATACCTGAGAGGTACCTCAGAATGTTAGCATTGACGTGGATCGGACAGCGGAAGACGTCATGAATGAACCCCTAAGGTATAACGGTTCATGCATAATAGATGAGTCCTTGAAGAAATCAATAGTCCTGTGCTAGGGAAACTCCCGAAGCCTAAGGGTCTGTTCTTCAAGAACTCGTTGTGACGTTAGGGTGGACGGATGTCGGAGACCATGCCTGTATTTGGAGTGCACGGTTAAATGCCTAAATAAGGACTGGGATTTTATGCCTATATAAGGGCAGGGCGAATTGTGCCTATATAAGGACATGATACAGGAAAACCTATATACGGACATCCTAAGAGGAATACAACACTCCTTCCAGTTAATGGTAGGAATGGGTATGAAAGCAATAATGGATCCTGGAAAGCTATACATTTTAGAAAAGTAGACAAAATTCTGAATTCAGCAACGGGTCATTTGTGTAGATCCTTCAAGGTTTCTTTATAGAAACTAACAGTTAAATATAGGAAAAATTAAAATTAGTTGAAAAAAACAGCCGTTTGTGTCAACGTTTTCACCTGTAACTTTTTCTAATTATGACAGCTAATTGAAAGCAATATACCGTTACATCCGCTAGACGTTTCTGGTTGTGGGGATATATAGGACTTGTAGGTTCACTAAGAACCTGACGTACCCAGAGCCAATAACTGAGCAGCGATTTGCAATGATTTTTTATTTTATACCGGGTATATAGCAATTAATCTGTGAAAATGTATACATGGAAAAATCGGTATGAAAGACACCTATGTATTTCTGAAATGGGAACAAAATATAGAGTTTAGAAACAGTAGATATTTGCACATTTCCAAAATTGGGAATACCCATACTAGCATGAGAATTATAGGACATTTTTCAAAATGACTTCTTTTTTACACATTGTCTTTCATTTGGAAGGCAGAAATGCATCAAAAGTCAATAGGTAATAGCAGTTGCTCTACAATTGTGTGTTACCCTAAGTCTCCCGATAAAAATGGTACCTCACTTGTGTGGGTAGGCTTAGTGCCCACGACAGGAAACGTCTCAAAATGTAACGTGGACACACCACATTTTCACAATGAAAAATTACCCCTTTTTTGCAAAGTGCCTAGCTGTAGTTTTTGAACCCTAGCTCCGCCGGCACCTTGGGAAACCTAGCAAACCTATACATTTTTGAAAACTAGACACCCAGGGGAATCCAGGATGGAGTGACTTGACTGGCTCTCACCAGGTTCTTTTACCCAGAATCCCTTGCAAACCTAAACAATTGTTAAAAAAACACATTTTCCTCATATTTCTGTGGTGCAAAGTTCTGGAATCTGCGTGGATCCACAAAATTCCACCCACCCCGCGTTCCCCAAAGTCTTATGAGAAAAATGGTACCTCACTTGTGTGGGTAGGCCTAGTGCCCGCGACAGGAAACGGCCCAAAAAGCAACGTGGACACACCACATTTTCACAGTGAAAAATGACCCTTTTTTTGCATAGTGCCTGGCAGTTGTTTTTGAACCCTAGCTCCGCCGGCACCCAGGGAAACCTAGCAAACCTATACATTTTTGAAAACTAGACAGCCAGCGGAATCCAGGATGGGGTGACTTGACTGGCTCTCACCAGGTTCTGTTACCCAGAATCCCTTGCAAACCTTAAAATTTTTCAAAAAACCCACATTTTCCTCACATTTCTGTGGTGCAAAGTTCTGGAATCTGCGTTGATCCACAAAATTCCACCCACCCCGCGTTCCCCAAAGTCTTCTGAGAAAAATGGTACCTCAGTTGTGTGGGTAGGCCTAGTGCCCGCGACAGGAAATGGCACAAAACGCAAGGTGGACACACCACATTTTCACAGTGAAAAATGACCCTTTTTTGCAAACTGCCTAGCTGTAGTTTTTGAACCCTAGCTCCGCCGGCACCTAGGGAAACCTAGCAAACCTATACATTTTTTAGAACTAGACACCCAGGGGTATCCAGGATGGGGTGACTTGACTGGCTCTCACTAAGTTCTGTTACTCAGAATCCCTTGCAAACCTAAGAAATTATCAAAAAATACACATTTCCCTCACATTTCTGTGGTGCAAAGTTCTGGAATCTGCGTGGATCCACAACATTCCACCCACCCCGCGTTCCCCAAAGTCTTCTGATAAAAATGGTACCTCACTTGTGTGGGTAGGCCTAGTGCCCACGACAGGAAACGGCCCAAAACGCAAGGTGGACACACCACATTTACACAGTGAAAAATGACCCTTTTTTTGCAAAGTGCCTAGCTTCAGTTTTTGCACCCTAGCTCCGCCGGCACCTAGGGAAACCTAGCAAACCTATACTTTTTTGAAAACTAGACACCCAGGGGAACCCACGATGGGGTGACTTGACTGGCTCTCACCAGGTTCTGTTACCCAGAATCCCTTGCAAACCTAAAATAATTGTCAAAAAAACACATTTTCCTCACATTTCTGTGGTGCAAAGTTCCGGAATCTGCGTGGATCCACAAAATTCCACCCAAACAGCGTTCCCCAAAGTCTTCCGAGAAAAATGGTTCCTCACTTGTGTGGGTAGGCCTAGTGCCCGCAACAGGAAACGGCCCAAAACACAAGGTGGACACACCACATTTTCACAGTGAAAAATGACCCTATTTTTGCAAAGTGCCTAGCTGTAGTTTTTGAACCCTAGCTCCGCCGGCACCTAGGGAAACCTAGCAAACCTATACATTTTTGAAAACTAGACACCCAGGGGTATCCAGGATGGGGTAACTTGACTGGCTCTCACCAGGTTCTGTTACCCAGAATCCCTTGCAAATCTATGAAATTGTCAAAAAAACACATTTTCCTCACATTTCTGTGGTGCAAAGTTCTGGAATCTGTGTGGATCCACAAAATTCCACCCACCCCGCGTTCCCTAAAGTCTTCCGATAAAAATGGTACCTCACTTGTGTGGGTAGGCCTAGTGCCCGCGACAGGCAAGGGCCCAAAACACAAGGTGGACACACTACATTTTCACAGTGAAAAATGACCCTTTTTTTGCAAAGTGCCTAGCTGTAGTTTTTGAACCCTAGCTCCGCCGGCACCTTGGGAAACCTAGCAAACCTATACATTTTTGAAAACTAGACACCCAGGGGAATCCAGGATGACTTGACTGGCTCTCACCAGGTTCTGTTGCCCAGAATCCCTTGCAAACCTAAAATACTGTTAAAAAACCCACATTTTCCTCACATTTCTGTGGTGCAAAGTTTTGGAATCTGCATGGATACACAAACTTCCACCCACCCCGCGTTCCCCAAAGTCTTATGAGAAAAATGGTACCTCACTTGTGTGGGTAGGCCTAGTGCCCGCGACAGGAAACGGCCCAAAAAGCAACGTGGACACACCACATTTTCACAGTGAAAAATGACCCTTTTTTTGCATAGTGCCTGGCAGTTGCTTTTGAACCCTAGCTCCGCGGGCACCCAGGGAAACCTAGCAAACCTATACATTTTTGAAAACTAGACACCCAGGGGAATCCAGGATGGGGTGACTTGACTGGCTCTCACCAGGTTCTGTTACCCAGAATCCCTTGCAAACCTAAAAAATTGTCAAAAAACCCACATTTTCCTCACATTTCTGTGGTGCAAAGTTCTGGAATCTGCGTTGATCCACAAAATTCCACCCACCCCGCGTTCCCCAAAGTCTTCTGAGAAAAATGGTACCTCAGTTGTGTGGGTAGTCCTAGTGCCCGCGACAGTAAATGCCCCAAAACGCAAGGTGGACACACCACATTTTCACAGTGAAAAATGACCCTTTTTTTGCAAAGTGCCTAGCTGCAGTTTTTGAACCCTAGCTCCGCCGGCACCTAGGGAAACCTAGCAAACCTATACTTTTTTGAAAACTAGACACCCAGGGGAATCCACGATGGGGTGACTTGACTGGCTCTCACCAGGTTCTGTTACCCAGAATCCCTTGCAAACCCAAAACAATTGTCAAAAAAACACATTTTCCTCACATTTCTGTGGGGCAAAGTTCCGGAATCTGCGTGGATCCACAAAATTCCACCCAAACAGCGTTCCCCAAAGTCTTCTGAGAAAAATGGTACCTCACTTGTGTGGGTAGGCCTAGTGCCCGCAACAGGAAACGGCCCAAAACGCAAGGTGGACACACCACATTTTCACAGTGAAAAATGACCCTTTTTTTGCTAAGTGCCTAGCTGTAGTTTTTGAACCCTAGCTCCGCCGGCACCTAGGGAAACCTAGCAAACCTATACATTTTTGAAAACTAGACACCCAGGGGTATCCAGGATGGGGTAACTTGACTGGCTCTCACCAGGTTCAGTTACCCAGAATCCCTTGCAAACCTAAGAAATTGTAAAACAAAACACATTTTCCTCACATTTCTGTGGTGCAAAGTTCTGGAATCTGCGTGGATCCACAAAATTCCACCCACCCCGCGTTCCCAAAAGTCTTCCGATAAAAATGGTACCTCACTTGTGTGGGTATGCCTAGTGCCCGCGACAGGCAAGGGCCCAAAACGCAAGGTGGACACACTACATTTTCACAGTGAAAAATGACCCTTTTTTTGCAAAGTGCCTAGCTGTAGTTTTTGAACCCTAGCTCCGCCGGCACCTTGGGAAACCTAGCAAACCTATACATTTTTGAAAACTAGACACCCAGAGGAATCCAGGATGGGGTGACTTGACTGGCTCTCACCAGGTTCTGTTACCCAGAATCCCTTGCAAACCTAAAAAACTGTTAAAAAAAAACACATTTTCCTCACATTTCTGTGGTGCAAAGTTCTGGAATCTGCGTGGATACACAAACTTCCACCCACCCCGCGTTCCCCAAAGTCTTATGAGAAAAATGGTACCTCACTTGTGTGGGTAGACCTATTGCCCGCGACAGGAAACGGCCCAAAACGCAAGGTGGACACACCACATTTTCACAGTGAAAAATGACCCTTTTTTTGCAAAGTGCCAAGCTGTAGTTTTTGAACCCTAGCTCCACCGGAACCTAGGGAAACCTAGCAAACCTATACATTTTTGAAAACTAGACAACCAGGGGAATCCAGGATGGGGTGACTTGACTCGCTCTCACCAGGTTCTGTTACCCAGAATCCCTTGCGAACCTAAACAATTGTCAAACAAAACAACATTTTCCTCACATTTCTGTGGTGCAAAGTTCTGGAATCTGCGTGGATCCACAAAAGTCAACCCACCCCGCATTCCCTAAAGTCTTCCGAGAAAAATGGTACCTCACTTGTGTGGGCAGGCCTAGTGCCCGCAACAGGAAACGGCCCCAAAACGCAAAGTGGACACACCACATTTTCACAGGGAAAAATGACCCTTTTTTTGCAAAGTGCCTAGCTGTAGTTTTTGTACCCTAGCTCTGCCGGCACCTAGGGAAACCTAGCAAACCTATACATTTTTGAAAACTAGACACCCAGGGGAATCTAGGATGTGGTGACTTGACTGGCTCTCACCAGGTTCTGTTACCCAGAATCCCTTGCCAACCTAAAAAAATGTCAAAAAAAACAAATTTTCCTCACATTTCTGTGGTGCAAAGTTCTGGAATCTGCGTGGATCCACAAAATTCCACCCACCCCGCGTTCCCCAAAGTATTCCCAGAAAAATTGTACCTCACTTGTGTGGGTAGGCCTAGTGCCCGCGACAGAAACCAGCCCAAAACGCAAGGTGGACACACCACATTTTCACAGTGAAAAATGACCCTTTTTTTGCAAAGTGCCTAGCTGTAGTTTTTGAACCCTAGCTCTGCCGGCACCTAGAGAAACCTAGCAAACCTATACATTTTTGAAAAATAGACACCCAGGGGAATCCAGGATGGGGTGACTTGACTGGCTCTCACCAGGATCTGTTACCCAGAATCCCTTGCAAACCTAAAAAATTGTCAAAAAAAACACATTTTCCTCACATTTCTGTGGTGCAAAGTTCTGGAATCTGCGTGGATCCACAAAATTCCACCCACCCCGCGTTCCCCAAAGTCTTCCTAGAAAAATGGTACCTCACTTGTGTGGGTAGGCCTAGTGCCCGCGACAAGAAACAGCCCAAAACGCAAGGTGGACACATCACATTTTCACAGTGAAAATGACCTTTTTTTGCAAAGTGCCTAGCTGTAGTTTTTGAACCCTAGCTCTGCCAGCACCTAGGGAAACCTATACATTTTTTAAAACTAGACACCCAGGGGAATCTAGGAAGGGGTGACTTTACTGGCTTTCACCAGGTTCTGTTACCCAGAAACCCTTGCAAACCTAAAAAAGTGTCAAAAAAAACACATTTTCCTCACATTTCTGTGGTGCAAAGTTCCGGAATCTGCGTGGATCCACAAAATTCCACCCATCCCGCATTCCCCTAAGTCTGCTGAGAAAAATGGTACCTCACTTGTGTGGGTAGGCCTAGTGCCCGCGACAGGCAAGGGCCCAAAACGTATTGAGGCGACATCAAAATTGCCTATCACAAAACGACCTGGTTTTGCAAGGGGGGTCACCTGGGTTTTTGGCTCCGTGCTCGGCGGCCAACTAGGGAAACCTACCAAACCCACACATTTCTGAAAACTAGACACCCGGGGGATTCCAGGGAGGTATGGCTTGCGTGGATCCCCCAACGTTTTCTTACCCAGAATCCCCTGCAAACCTCAAATGTAGCTGAAAAAATCACTTTTTCCACACAATTTTGTGTGGGAAAGTTGTGGCATCACCGGTCTGACACAAATTTCCTACCACCCAGTGTTCCCTTGGGTCTCCCAATAAAAATGGTGCCTCACTCGTGTGGGAGGCCCAAGTATCTGCGACAGGCAAGGGCTCAAAACGTAGTGAGACGACGTCAAATTGCCTATCACAAAACAACCTGGTTTTGCAGAGGGTCACCTGGGTTTTTGGCCCGTAGCTCCGGCGGCCAACTAGGGAAACCTAGCAAACCCACACATTTCTGAAAACTAGACAACCAGGGGATTCCAGGGAGGGTATGGCTTGCGTGAATCCCCCAACGTTTTCTTACCCAGAATCCCCTGCAAACCTCAAATGTAGCTGAAAAAATCACTTTTTCCACACAATTTTGTGTGGGAAAGTTGTGGCATCACCGGTCTGACACAAATTTCCTACCACCCAGTGTTCCCTTGGGTCTCCCAATAAAAATGGTGCCTCACTCGTGTGGGAGGCCCAAGTATCTGCGACAGGCAAGGGCTCAAAACGTAGTGAGGCGACGTCAAAATTGCCTATCACAAAACAACCTGGTTTTGCAAGGGGGGTCACCTGGGTTTTTGGCCCCGTGCTCGGCGGCCAGCTAGGGAAATCTACCAAACCCACACATTTCTGAAAACAAGACTCCCGGGGGATTCCAGGGAGGTATGGCTTGCATGGATCCCCCAACGTTTTCTTACCCAGAATCCCCTGCAAACCTCAAATGTAGCTGAAAAAATCACTTTTTCCACACAATTTTGTGTGGGAAAGTTGTGGCATCACTGGTCTGACACAAATTTCCTACCACCCAGTGTTCCCCTGGGTCTCCCAATAAAAATGGTGCCTCACTCGTGTGGGAGGCCCAAGTGCCCGCGGCAGGCAAGGGCCCAAAACGTAGTGAGGCGACATCAAAATTGCCTATCACAAAACAACCTGGTTTTGCAAGGGGGTCACCTGGGTTTTGGCCCCGTGCTCGGCGGCCAGCTAGGGAAACCTACAAAACCCACACATTTCTGAAAACTAGACACCCGGGGGATTCCAGGGAGGTATGGCTTGCGTGGATCCCCCAACGTTTTCTTACCCAGAATCCCCTGCGACATCAAAATTGCCTATCACAAAATGTTTTGGTCCCTTGCCTGTCGCGGGTATTTGGGCCTCCCACATGAGTGAGGCACCATTTTTATCGGGAGACCTGGGGGAACACTGGGTGGTAGGAAATTTGTGTCAGCCCGGTGATGCCACAACTTTCCCACACAAAAATGTGTGGAAAAAGTGATTTTTTCAGCTAAATGTGAGGTTTGCAGGGGATTCTGGGTAAGAAAACGTTGGGGGATCCATGCAAGCCATACCTCCCTGGAATCCCCCGGGTGTCTAGTTTTCAGAAATGTGTGGGTTTGGTATTTTTCCCTAGCTGGCCGCCGAGCACAGGGCCAAAAACCCAGGTGACCCCCCTTGTAAAACCAGGTTGTTTTGTGATAGGCAATTTTGATGTCGCCTCACTACGTTTTGGGCCCTTGCCTTTCGTGGGTACTTTGGCCTCCCACACGAGTGAGGCACCTTTTTTATCGGGAGACCCGAGGAACACTGGGTGGTAGGAAATTTGTGTCAGCCCGGTGATGCCACAACTTTCCCACACAAAAATGTGTGGAAAAAGTGATTTTTTCATCTAAATTTGAGGTTTGCAGGGGATTCTGGGTAAGAAAACGTTGGGGGATCCACGCAAGCCATACCTCCGTGGAATCCCCCAGGTGTCTAGTTTTCAGAAATGTATGGGTTTGGTAGGTTTCCCTAGCTGGCTGCCGAACACGGGGCCAAAAACCAAGGTGACCCCCCTTGCAAAACCAGGTTGTTTTGTGATAGGCAATTTTGATGTCGCCTCACTACGTTTTGGGCCCTTGCCTGTCGCGGGTACTTGGGCCTCCCACACGAGTGAGGCACCATTTTTATCAGGAGACCCGGGGGAACACTGGGTGGTAGGAAACTTGTGTCAGCCCAGTGATGCCACAACTTTCCCACACAAAAATGTGTGGAAAAAGTGATTTCTTTCAGCTAAATTTGAGGTTTGCAGGGGATTCTGGGTAAGAAAACGTTGGGGGATCCACGCAAGCCACACCTCCCTGGAATCCCCCGGGTGTCTAGTTTTCAGAAATGTGTGGGTTTGGTAGGTGTCCCTAGCTGGCCGCCGAGCATGAGGCCAAAAACACAGGTGACACCCCGTGCTAAACCAGGTTGTTTTGTGATGGGCAATTTTGATGTCGCCTCAATACGTTTTGGGCCCTTGCCTGTCACGGGTCCTTGACCCACCCACACGAGTGAGGTACCATTTCTATTGGGATACTTGGAGAAAGGCGGGGGTTGGAAATTTGTTGTTTCTTTCTGCAGCATGAAAATTTTGGCACAATAATGCAAGGAAAATTTGATAGACAGTTTGAGGTTTGCAGGACATTGTGGGTAAGATAACTTATTGGGATCCACAAGAGAGACATCACCATGTACTCCCATGGGTGTTTAGTTTACGACAATATCTACAGTTGGTAGGTTAATCTTAGATGGAATGTACACCTTGGCAGAGAGACTAAAAAGACAAAGATTACTGCACAGCCATCTATTCCTCAAGCACACACACATACTGGATGGATTTGGCACGAGGGCGAGTGATGGTTCAGTATATAAAATTTTATTAACAAGAGATTTCACAAAAATGAAATGCACTGTCAATAATTGAAAGGACAAAAAACTGAACCAGTGACTCGCAGCTCGTGAGCTGTAAAGCCACGGCAAGGCCCCAACCGCTTTACAGGCCATTCACGCACCTTTCATACGTGATACACACAAGACCATTCACACCACCAGGCACAAAACCAACACATTACACCATTCACAATCAGGGACAAGGTACACCCTGCTTGAGAAAGACAGAAAAGACAAATATTTCTGAACAACCACCTATTCTTCAATCACACAGACATACTGGTTGGATTTGGCACGAGGGTGAGTGATGGTTCAGTATATACAGTTGTATTAACCAGAGATTTCACAAAAATGAAATGCACTGTTAATAATTGAAAGGACGAGAAACTGAACCATTGTCTCACAGCTCATGAGCTGTAAAGCCACGACAAGGCACCAACCGCTTTACAGGCCATTCACACACCTTTCATACATGATACACACAAGACCATTCACACCACCAGGCACAAAACCAACACATTACACCATTCACAAAAAAGGGACAAGGTACACCCTGCTTGAGAAAGACATAAAAGACAAATATTTCTGAACAACCACCTATTCTTTAAGCACACAGACATACTGGTTGGATTTGGCATGAGGGTGAGTGATGGTTCAGTATATACAGTTGTATTAACTAGAGATTTCACAAAAATGAAATGCACTGTTAATAATTGAAAGGACGAGAAACTGAACCATTGACTCACAGCTCGTGAGCTGTAAAGCCACGACAAGGCACCAACCGCTTTACAGGCCATTCATACACCTTTCATACGTGTGACACATACAAAACCATTCACACCGCCAGCCGCGGGCCCAGCACATTACAACACTCACACCAGCAGACTGCGCCATTCAAGGGCCCATCACTTTCACACGCCACATTCCTGACACAGCAACCACACCAGCTCACGGATTGCGTGGAGTGGCGTTTAGCTAGCAGTGTGTGTAGTGACCAGCAGCAAGTCACTACTCACACACCACCAGCCAAGCGCCCGTCCACGCACACCGCCAGCCAAGCGCCAGTCCACGCACACCACCATCCAAGCGCCAGTCCGCGCACACCGCCAGCCAAGCTCCAGTCCACGCACACCACCAGCCAAGCGCCAATCCACGCTCACCGCCAGCCATGCGCCAATCCACGCACACCGCCAGCCAAGCGCCAATCCACGCACACCGCCAGCCAAGTGCCAGTCCACTCACCGCCAGCCAAGCGCCACTCTACGCACACCGCCAGCCAAGCGCCAGTCCACGCACACCGTCATAAGTTTTTTTTAAACAAGAAAGAAAACACAAACCAATTGCAACTAAATACAAAACTATAACTACAAAAACAACAGCAGTAACTAAAGACATCATTCTATTGCCAAACGTTAAACTGAACAACTATATAAAACCATACAGACCAGGCAGTACACTATTAGACTCATGGTTGCTCCCAAAATCTCTTTTGAGTGTGATACAATCTGAAACATGTGGGCACACACAGCCCAGGATTAGAAGGACAATCGGCACAGTGCATACGACTCTCCTTCCGCACACCTCTTCGCAAGCAGACTCTACATCTCTTACAGGGATTGTTTTTTTGGGTGTGGGAGGAATCAGGAAAGTGGCGATCTTTCATTCTAGCCACATCCTCCACCACTCCAACTCTAGGAAAACTTGCCTGTTCCACAACAACAAGGCTGCCTATCACAGACTCCTGAAACTGAAAAAAAGTCAACTTTGAGGCAGGAGAACACTCCTTGTGCACAACAAAAGCATTGAAAGTTGCTAAATTGAAGAGATGGATGGCCAACTTCTTATACCAAATGTAAGCCTTACGAATAGAATTGTAAGGTTCCGACCTCTGATCTACTCTATCAACACCACCCATGTGCTTATTGTAGTCTAAAATGCACACAGGTTTGCGCACTTCAGCAATCTGACCCCAAACAGCCACAGGTGAAGTACTCTCATCATGGATGGTAGTCAGCATGTACACATCCCTCCTGTCCACAAATTTCACAGCTAGTAGTTCATCACTACGCAAGGAACTGCACTGTCCCCTCTGAAGTTTTTTGCAAACAAGCTCTTTTGAATACCCTTTACGGTTAGAGCGGATTGTGCCACAAGCAAAAGTGTCCACTTTGAACAATTCCTTCAACAATTGCACAGCAGTGTAGAAGTTATCAAGGTACAAATGGTGGCCTCTGTTAAACAGTCCTCTAGCAAGATCCCACACAATTTCTCTGAAACTCCAAAAGTGGACGGGCAACCAGGGGGGTCAATAGTGGAATCCTTACCAGTGTACACCCGGAAATTAAAGACATATCCTGTCCTACTCTCAGACAACATATACAGCTTAATTCCATAACATGCCCTCTTGCTAGGAATGTACTGCCTAAAAACCAAACGACCCTTGAACAGGACCAAAGACTCATCAATAGCTATTTCTTTCCCTGGAGTATAGATCTCTGAAAATCGATCTACAAAGTGATCAAGAACAGGCCGAATCTTAAAAAGACAGTCACAGTCAGGGTGATCTCTTGTCAACGCCAAAGTATTATCAACAAAATGCAGCATCCGAAGCAAAAGTAAATACCGATCACGACTCATAATTGCAGGAAATATGGCCGTTGCCATCAAGGGACTGGTAGACCAATATGAAGCCATGGACGGCTTCCTTATCAAGCCCATCAAAAAAGTCAAACCCAAAAACTTCTTCATCTCTTCCAGATTTGTGGGAGTCCACCGGGTAGCTCTAGAGTGGGGCCTAAGTCTGGCACTGTTGTCCTTCAAAAACTGTTCAGCATACAAATTAGTCTGCTCAACAATCTCAGCCAAAAATACATCATCCATAAACAACTGAAAAAACTGTATAGGCAAAAAAAATTCACAATCCACTCTACACCCTGCATCCACACTGAAGGCCGGCAACACCGGCTGCTCCATGTTTGGATCAACCCAGAGTCCAGCACTTCCAGTAGGAAGCCTTGCAGCCTCAGGCTGCAATACCGATGTCTCTTGCTGCACCATCGGCACATCAGTGTCCCTCTCTAAAACAGGCACTTCATCCGCACTGAGAGTAGCTTCATCTGCACTGAGAGTAGATTCATCATCCGATGATTCCATGTGGAGAGAAAACTCACTGCCTGAATCTTCCCCTCCCTCCTCTCCCTCAGACGCACTGTCAGTGTCATAATCCTGCTCAGAGGAAGATTCAAGAAGCATACCAACCACCTGCTGAGCAGTAATTCTACAGCTAGCCATAAGGCTTACTAATACAGGTAACTTGTCAAACAAGTCAACAACAACAAACCCTTTGTAAAAAAAGAAATAAACAAAATGTAGCTTTATCACAAAGACCTATATACTCCAACACTATACCACTCACTTGCCAGAAGCAGCTAGACTCACCACCAGCTACTCTGCACAGACACAGTAAGGATCGAGAATATCCCACTAAAAAGAAAAGAAAGAAGAGTACACATAAGACAATGCAAAACACATCACAAAGAATTTCATGCTCAAACCACTAACTAAATATGCTGCCATTATGACACCACTAACAAAAAAATTCATTCATGCATGACAATAATACTCATTTGGAGTAAATACAACAAAAAAATGTTCTTACCAAAATAATGCAAATACGCAAAACTGGAGAACAACCACTGCCAAAACCGCCAACAGGAATCAATAGCTTTACACTAGAATAAAAAGGAGAAAAAAAAACATTACAATCACATATGCAAATAATGCACCAGTCACACACAATCCACCAGCTAAGCTAAGGGGTAGGTGGCCCTAAGAGTATAAATAAAATATTCACCCCCGTAAAAGGGGAGCAACCCTTGCCCTTGAGGCCACTCTCCAACACAAAAATTTAAAAACCCCTGTTGTCTAGTGGCTTCTGCCCCCTTGGGAGCAGATGGGCCTAAAACATACTGCTGATCTGCCACCCAAAGAGGGCAGAAATGGTTACAATCATCCTCCCATAAAGGGGAGCGACCCTTGTCCAAGGGGCCACTCCCCACAAATTAATCCCTGGTGGTCTAGTGGGGGCCACTAAAAAAAATGGCAAGATCTGCCCCCCTAGGGGGGCGCAGACAGCCAAAACATATTGCCCCCTAAGGGGAGCGACCCTTGCCCAAGGGGCGACTCCCCACAAATTAATCTCTGGTGGTCTTGTGGGGCCACTAAAATAAAAATGGTGAGATCTGCCCCCCTAGGGGGGTGCAGACAGCCAAAACATATTGCCCCCAAAGGGGAGTGACCCTTGCCCAAGGGGTCACTGCCCACAAATAAATCCCTGGTGGTCTAGTGGGCCCTATTTATAAAACAAATGGCGAGATCTGCCCCACCAGGGGGGCAGACAGCCAAACTCATTGCCCCCGAAGGGGAGTGACCCTTGCCCAAGGGGCCACTCCCCACAGATGAATCCCTGGTGGTCTAGTGGGCCAATTTTTAAAAAACATGGCAACAAACATTGCCCCCGAAGGGGAGTGACCCTTGCCCAAGGGGTCACTCCCCACAAATAAATCCCTGGTGGTCTAGTGTGGGCCCTATTTTATAAAAATATGGTGAGATCTCCACCAAAAAAACATTGTCCCCAAAAGGGGAGCGACCCTTGCCAAAGGGGCCGCTCCCCCGCACACATTTCATCAATTACATTTAAAAAAAAAAATCCCTGGCGTCTAGTGGGCATTCCTGCTGCACGATCGCACAGCAGGAATGCTCAAAAGGGGCATCGGGGGAAAGGAAAACCCTTTCCTTTCCCCCGATGCCTCTTTTGTTTAAATCCCCCCCTCCCATTAGCAAAACTCACCTCTTTAGTTCCCGACGCGCTGGAAGCAAATGGCTTCCAGCGCGTCGGGAAACAAAGGGAAACCTCCAATGACGTCAGCGCGCCTCGCGCGCTGACATCATTGATGACGTGGAGGGGGGCAGGGGGAGGCAGGGGAAGGGCTTCCCCTGCCTTCACCGGTGGGGGCACGTAGGAGGGCGGCCCACGGGGGGAGCGCCAGTGCTTCCCCCGTGGGTGGGTGCTAGGACGGCTGGGAGCCGTCCGACGCATACGCCCACCATGACGTCGGGCGGCTCCAAGCCGTCCGACGCACGGAAGGGGTTAAGACTGTCTTAGGTCAGTGATGCGACTGTTCCTCTTGACCTAAGACGGTCTTACAGCTAGATTATCTGCATCAAGTCTTAAAATTCTTTTCAAGCCAGGGGAACCCACGTAGATCAGAATCATGTTTCCTGCCTTACTACACCTGAAATCTCTCTTGACTTGGCTAAGCAGGAACTTAATAAATGCATAGCACTACAAGTTCAAGGATGTCATAATTGACAAGTAACTCTGGAAGACCATGTAACATGGTTCGTGAAGTCGCCTCTCAAATGTGACCCCTGAAAACCATGTCAGCAGGATGTGATGTAGTGGAGTATGCCCCCTTTTGGGGCAGTGACTACTTATGAGGAACTCGCTACACAGCTGATGCCAAACGTACGGCTCCTACAGGAATGAAATCCCAACCCCCGTTATGAAGAGACATAACTACATTTTCAGAAAGATGTCCGCTACAAACTGTGAGCACTATTGACTTTTGATAATATTCCCGCAGCATGAAACATATATAATGGAGCAGACTTTGCAGCAGAGCTGTTTTAACGATTTGGGGCCGGAATGTCACTGATTTTAATAAGGTGATCTGCCAGATATGATCAAACATAGCCTCAATGACTTGCCAAAGTTAATATCCCCTAGTAAGGGCACCAACAGCAAAGAAGATCCAGCAATGGAATACCAGTTGGTGTTTCTGAACAAACTGGCCACTGATGTGGTTATCATATGAGGGCAAAATGCAAAGTCCAACGGTGGAAATGCATCAATGACTCTGAACAACTCTCAAGATGTCAAACCACCTCCAAACAGGCAGAATAGGCTGCAGTGAGTAAAAATGTTTATTACCCTTTGCCTATTCTATACATTACTTTCTTTTTGATCTGCAGAAAGCACCAGTAGAAATAGCCTGGGTATCGGGCATGCAGCCAATGGTCAATGCTGTTAATTTGTACTGCATATGCTGTTCAAAACAGACTGAAAGATTACAATTCAAAACAGAGAGCTGTGTAAGTAATGTGCTGTATTAACAATAATGCTGATTTTGAAAAAGAAGCCCGGGCGTGCCCTTTGAGGGCGTATGGCTGGTTAAACGTTTTTCAGCAGGTATTGAGACCTGTCTGAAGCATAACTTTTATATTCTCTGTGACAGTCATAAAAGCAATGGCATGGGGCACACAAGTGTCTAACTGCCTCATACACGTGAAGAACTGTCTGTCATATTAGTTTTTGTTAGACCTGCACAAAGCACATAAACTGTTAAAGCTGCTTATCATTTGATGGGGGGAAAAATTCCGTCCAAGATATGATTCAGGTCTTGTAAAGCGCATTCATAGAGACCCAATGTGTGTGTGCATGAAGCATGCACAAAACTTGAGTGCGTGCAAGGGTAATATTCAACTTTTGCTTGAAGGATGGTCAAAAGAGCTACAGAAAAACATGTGTGTGTTTTTCTTTAAAAAAATAGACAACACGGGGTCTCCTTAGTCCCTTCAAAGCTGTTTTAAAACAGAATATTGCTGAAGCTGCATTATAGCATTTCTTAATGTTACATACTTGTAGGTCAAGCAGCATGTGTTGCTTAAAAAATATAGCTGAAATACATCCTGCATCTCTGAGCTAATTGAAGGTTCGTGTTCCGCCAGAGACCTAGCTGTGTGATAGTCTCAAGACCATAGCCAATATGTGTGTCAACACATGGCTACCAACAATGGATGAATATTGGAACATGTACAAGTACTATATGAGAGGTTTGATACTACCTCCAACAATCAGTTTACAAATTACGGTAGATCTTTTGACAGAAGATGACTCAGTAATATTGGTTATGCACTGTATGAAAGAGAGTGGTATTTTCTTTTGAATGCCACAAGTATTCTCTGTATAGAAAGTTATCAGAGATGGGACAGAGAAGTCCTATTTAGAGCCATGGACTTTGTAGCTGAAAAATATCATAACCTGTGACTCTCCAGCCAAACATAATACAGAGACGCAATACAAGCCATAGATGTATTTTCCAAGTACTTATTTGCAGGAGCACTACATGATAAGACAGATCCTAGCATTACAGTGGCCTTTAAGGACAATTCAGTACAAACTCCTTAAAAACCACAAGCAGAGGCTGGAAAGAAATTTTTCTAAAAGCTGCTTCAGAAAGTATTAAAACAGCACTCAATTCCTCATTTTATAGTGCACTCAGTAATCAAATCTGCAGGGATAAAACGTTTTTTTAAAGAGGTTTAAAATCTAAGATGTGAAGCTTACAACACATTCCACTATGTAGATGTATTTCAGTTGCTTACAGATGCTTATAATGTAAGTTACCACAGAGCCATAAAAACTGCATCAATAGCGGTAACACTGCACAATTCTTTAACAGTGTGTAGAACCATGTATGGCAACCGGTTTACATCCAAAGTAAAGGAACGCCTTCATAAAGAAGGGGATCAGTTAAAGAATCTAAGCTGAAAGGGGTTTTACATAAGGCTACCAGCAGACTTTCTGTGATGAAGCATTTATAGTGGCAAATGTAGAGTTTAAAGAAGGTGTATATATGTGTTGCTTAATTGATTACACAGCGAAGAGGATACACATAGCTTTTACCTGGCCACAGTGCTTACAGGGTTGAAAAGATTCTGAAACGGAAAGTATGGTGGGCAAAGAAACAGACATTAGTCAAATGGAGGGGTTGGTCCAAGAAATTTGGTGTTGGTTAGTTTTCTAATGGGCATGTGAGTATAGAGCTCTCTGTAGAAGCAAGAAAAATATGTAGACAACATCATATTATATGACTGTGCCTTCCAACGCATCAAAGGGCAAGTTCTCCGACAGTCACACTTCTAATTTTACCGTGAAACTGCCAAAACTGGTGGGGATTGGGAGGTTGTTCTTACCAAAATTCAGTACACTAAAACCCGGAATACATTTGCTAGGTTATAGGTCAAAGTGTACCATAAAGCATGACCAGAAGTTTGAGTTACTAAACATAAGGTTTCCTCCCAGGTAGGATGCACCACCACAAATGTCAAAGGAGACATCAGTAAATCCCTATCTAACATCAACATGTATTCAGATATTCAGCTAGTTTTAAATAACGTCAGAAGTAAGATGTTTTTTTAAAACTTACAGACTCTACAGGAAAATTAATCAGGGCTTTAGGGACTATACACATATAAAACACACTGTATTGCTAGACCCTACCTGTCCAGCTATCCTCGGCAGGTTCTATATTATTTTCCTATATAGATATATTATTATTAGACCGCAGAGGTTCAGGCTAGGTACTGTTCCCATTGAGATGGTTACAAGGTCGGGCAGAAAATCATATGATTGTTAATATTCAATATTGTGATTGTAATTGCATTTATATAGTGCTTACAACTCTGACGAAGCATTGAACTTACCTACGTGCCAGTTTCTAAGACCCACTTTGACACCATGGTCATCATGGTAGTTGACCAAGCAGCCTTTAGATACAGGAAAGTGATTCTCAAGCTTCATTTAAAGCTGTGACATGACAGGGAATATTAGCCATCATGGTGTTGATGAAAACATATGGCAGCTCTGCCTTGTACAGTTAATATTACTGTCACAAGGCCAGATATGGAATACCCTCATCTTTTCAAGGTGCCTCTTTTATCTATGGTGCAAGACTGTGATTTTTGTTTTGTAGTTTGTTTAGAGGAGCTATGCCTTTCTTGAGAAGTGGATATAAAATTGCAAAACCTCATGTCAAAGCAGCTGCCACAACCATTGCCCAGGACGTGGTGGGGTCTGTGACATTGGCAGTCACTGAGCAAATGAACAATCAGCCTCAAGGAGGAGCAGGGCTTGTTTAAATGTAAAACACAAATATTTAAAGGAAGTGAAAAGCATTAAAGTTGGGGTGGCTGCCAAATGCATATAAAAAAAAAATTGTGCGTTTTTCAAAATAACTCACAAAAGAAGATCCACTAGCCAGAAGAGAGCCTGAAAGAACAAGCAAATCACCATGCAAGTAAATACTATTTAAAACTCAGCAGCAGTAACCATCTCCTTTATCCATTACACTTCAGGAGAATGTGTCAAATAGAAGATAGACTTGTATTCTCTCCAGTATCAAAAGTTGTTTTTCATAGGCGTCTTCACCTCTCTGGCACCAATAGAGTTTTTTGTGTCAGGGTTCACACGTATCTGTCTCTCAACAATACTCTACTGCATCTTGGTTGCAAAATCACAAAAGCAAGCGGCGCCAACATAGAGAATGATGCTAAAGTAGTGATGATCTCTTACCCCATAGCAATTATGTTCAACCAAGTGGATGTCAACCTCGATGACGGTTTCTTCACACAATGTGATAACATTTATGCTAACACAGCCTACATTGAGAGAATTCTCAGTTACAGCAACAATGTCCCCCTTGACACCAGACTTCCAGCGGGACTCTTCTACAAGTACACATTTTCACATTTTGAAGACAAGTAGCTGGACAGGTGATAATAAAGGTTTTGTAAAAAGTGCAAGCTTTGCATAACGAAGTAACCAGTTTGACATCCTTGGCACATACTATCAGACCTCTTTTTCCAAGATAAGCTACTCAACAGCGGTACTAATATTAGTATCAAACTAATCTACAATAAAGACACATTCTTTCTCATCAACAGGGATGCTACACATTATAAACTGGCCATACTGCCTGCTAATTTATTTGTAAAGAGAATGAAAGTGCCACCCAGGGTTAGATTGGCACACTCAAGCTTCACAGCTACCAAACATCAAGTACACTCTTGAAAAAATCGCTCTCAAAATATTCAGCATACCCAATGGGACAAAATTAATCCAACTACGAAATATATTTTTAAGACAACTTCTGAAACTTATTATCATAGAGCTTGTCAATACCTCTTTTAGCAGACTGTATACCTCAAACACTTTCAATTTAAAAACTATGACATCACCTACAATGTGCTGTTCCACGAAGGTGCTGTGCTTCCAATACTTTTGTTAGGGAACATTTAGAAATAGTTTCAATAACCGAAAAGTACCCGCGGAACTCAGGAGTTGTCATTTCAAGGGGAGATCATAGGGAGGGGTGCACTTTGTTGGCATTTGAATTGAGTACAGATATGAAATAGGACGACCACCTGTAGAACCTGATCAAAAATGGAATTCTAAAAGCTGAAAAACATTTTAAGTAACCCCTGGTGGGAATGTGAATATGGTTGTATTCTCTGTGTTTGACATCCTCAACCAAATCAATCATGCCACATAGATTGTGATTGAATAATTGTAAAATATTGTAAAAAAATTGACACATTTTCAGCTTCATGATGTCTTAAGCAAACATATGTATATCAAGAAATACTTTTTAGGTGACTTTTCAATTGACACACTACCTATTGAAATCAGGATAGAAAGGCCGGGCTGCACTCATATTAATTCTTGCTCCCCTCCCCCAAATGACCAACCCACCTGGCACAGTATTTATTGAAAACTCAGTTTAAACTCATTTTAGCTAAACAGATTGCATTCACATTTGAATTAATACAGTGAAATCGAAAAAAACAAGCTAGAATTCAGAAGGTGAATGAGCAGAAAAGTGCCTTTTTCATCTTGTTACATTTGCTGAATGTCCAGAGACAGAGTTTAAATGTCAGGTTGCCTCTTCTAACACATTGTTGTTCATTCTTTCAATGTGGATATGAAGTGTAATTTCTTTTTGGACTACAAAGTGAGAGGATTTTATAAAGTAAACTATGGGACAATCTCACTGGGGTACAGACAGGGTCACTGGAATTATACTGCAAGGTTCACTAAATTATATGGCAAGAAAACACAAACTATGAGGCTTAATGCAGCACATTTTAGTAGTGAGTTCCAGACCTAGACAAATTGTACTACGAAAGCAGTGCCTCCTACAGATTTCTTATGATAAGGCGGTATGATGATAAGTTATGCAAGCCTGGAGCACAGTGTTTTGTTTGCATTGCTTGAATTTAGCTTGTAGGTATAGCGATCCTTTTCCTTGGAGGCTCTGTGGACAATGCAAAGTGCCTTGAACAGTGCTCTTCTAGTTATAGGTAGCTTGTGGAGTGATTACAAGACTGGAGTCATGTATTCGCTTAGGTGAAAGTGGAGAAGTCTTGCAGAAGCATTTTGGATGAGTTGTATTTTGTGCATGAAGAATCTGGGTGCGCCAAGGTATAGGCTGTTGGCATAGTCAACCTTGGAGATTACAAGTGTGAGATGGCTTACAGTTTCTTTTGGTATCCAGTCTATGGGAGGATGCAAAGTAGTGTTTCCATTGTGAAGAAGGCACTTTGTTTGACATAATTAACCTGTGGTGTCAAACAGAGATCTGAATCCACAGCCCTAGGTTTCTGACTTCTCCTGATATTGTTGGAGGGGTCTCATGTTCCTTAGGTCATATTGCAGTATGCTGGTATTTTTGCCATTGCTCGCAGATCATAATCTCTTTCTTTGCGATATTTCGCTATTGATGGTTATTCATTTTCCATGTGTTTATCTGTTATGCATCGTTGTAACAGGTGAGGTTGAATGATTTAATCAGGTTTGGTAAGGGGGTTAGGTTGATGTTGAATAATAGGGGGATATGATGGGCCCCTGAGGAACGCCACAGTGTTCTGTGTGAGGAGATGATGTGACAGGTGGTACCAACACCAGTTAAAGTCACAGCTGAGAGGCTAAAAATTCAATGGGCATTAGTTGAACTCCATCTCACCTTTCACATATGGCATGTCAAACAAGAATTTGCTGTGTGAAAAG
This sequence comes from Calotriton arnoldi, assembly GCA_963921515.1. Lineage (NCBI taxonomy): Eukaryota > Metazoa > Chordata > Amphibia > Caudata > Salamandridae > Calotriton > Calotriton arnoldi. The sequence goes on along the minus strand of CAWUFW010003745.1, from coordinate 1,237,445 downwards.
ATTTCACAACTGTACAGGACATTGAGTCATGTTGTTCTGAAGCCAGCGACTTTCATTACCTTTCCTAATTCTGCTACATAGAAGCAATTTCCAATCAGGAAATCACCAGATTCCAATATGCCATAGTGCTTTGATTAGACCATTGTGCAGGGGCAGATTCATCACAAGTCAGGTTCGACTTATGACATTGCTCCAGCTTACATCCTTTCTAGGGGCATTAGCATGTTGTGAAATATAGGGCCTGATTTAGATTTTGGCAAACGGGTTACTCTGTCACAACGGTTATATCCCGTCGGCCAAAATCGAAATGGTATTATTTCCTAAGGAATTTAGATTTTGCGGACGGGATATCCATCACCGTTGTGATAGAGTAACCCATCCACTGAAATCTAAATCAGGCCCATAGACTGGTGAGATAATGTATCTGCTCTAGAAATCTTTATTTTGTTTGTAGGAACCAGATACTTTGTTAAGTTAATGTGCCTGCTGCAGAGGGGTGCAAATACTCTAACTAGCAGTAGTGGGAAGTGAACCTGAAATGACCTGAGGCTGAAAGCATGAGTTTTATAATTGACCTACTAGACAACCCTGCAGGACATCGACTAACATTTTATGATTTTTATATATTGTAATATAAGATCTGTGTAGTATGAATCTGCTTTTTTAAATGTATTGAATGAATCCTTTAAAATTCTGCTTAATCTTAATCTAATTTGTTGCCATAGCAATTAAATTACTGTTGTGAGATCATATATAACTAATGTCCTAAATTCACAATACTTGGTGAACATTAGGGGTAGCGTTTTTATTGGGAGGGGCGTGGGAACACTTGGTGGTAGGAATTTAATGGATCCTCAGAGATTCCGAAATTGTTTGTCACAGTAACATGAGGAAAATCTGTGATCTAGCCAAAGTTTTGTGCTTGCAGGGCATTCTGGGTAAGTAGAGATATTAGGATACATGCAAGCCACACCACCCTAAACTACCCTAGGTGCCATCGCCTTGCACAGAAAAAGACATGGCATGTATGAAGTACTTTTCACTTAGTTGGATATCTTTACTTCAGACACTACACGCATTATATAATGTGTGACAAACAAACAATACGCAATAGTGACAAATTTACATTAAGGTCACATCAAAAATACAATACAATACAAAATTATTGCATAGTAAGACATATTAACTTTCAACTTATAAATGTCCAACATATATATTCACACATTATATACATTGTAAAGAAGCATCCAACAATAATAACCACTGAAGGTTACACATTTCCATGAGCTGAGGGCATCTTATAGCTCTCAGTATTAAGGTTCCAAAAGTACCATATGGCCCTTAGTGGTTGGACCACATTCTGACATTCATGGAGATATCTATACTCTCTTTCCCTCTCCTGGAGAAAGTCATTTCCTAGCAAAAAGAGACAAGTAACATACATGCCTTTTTCTGTGTAAGGTGATGCATTGATTTGATCAAAATATATCTGTGTGTGAGCTGAGTGGACATAAATTTAGGAAAGAATAAGCAGCCGTCATTGACTAATACAGACATGGATAAATGACGTAATCAGGGACAAAATAAAATAAGAATCTATGGTGTTGGGGGTGTGCACATTTTCAATACACTAGTTTGTTCCCTGTTGGGGGTATGCACATTTTCAATACACTAGTTTGTTCCCTGCCCCTTATTACCTCAAATGAATCACTCCCCATCGTGATATACACTTTTAGAAAGTTAGCATTTTCTTCATTCTAACCATTTGGTGCCTGCAGCCTCTAACCTGGGTCACTTGAATAGATGTAGCTCCCTGTTGACCTTTGTGTATTACTCCCAAACAGTGAGACAAAGAGAGAATAGGTATTTGCAGTAAGGGCCCTCACTGACTTGATGAGGTGGAGGAGCTGTCACATACCACACCTGCACATCACAATGCCTCTGCCCCAGCGTATCCATAAGGAGTTTCATACAAGTAATTTGTGTCCTCAGACAGCTGGGACTAGGGCAGGGAGGGAGGAACCTTCAGACACCTCAGGCGATGGAAGCTTCTGGAAACTTTTCCTACTTGAATGCTGGCACCAGATATAAATATGGACCCTTACCCCAACGCTTCAATACACCTCTGGACTCGTGGAAGACTCAGTAGGTCTTTTGTGTGAGTCTGCTGCAAGAAGGACTGCGATTCTGCTGCCCTGTTACTCTGGTGCCCTACTGCCTGCTGCCCTGCTGAATTAGTGGAAGGACCTTCTCTTGAACTCAGGACCCTCAGAGTGACTCGCCGAGCAAGTTGGCTGGCTCCCTGATCAGAGCTCAAGGACAGAAAAGGCTCCAACCACCTTGAACCTAGCACCTGGACTCTGCTGTAAGTCGTGCCCCCCAAGTGGTGCCAACTCAGTCCTGTACCCATGTAAGTAGGCCTGAAGCTGCTCTGCTAGCCCAGCTATGGTCAGAACTAAGGCAGTGCAACACATCTTCTCACAGCTCCACATTAGAACTACTGCCGCATGATTCATCCCCGATGCAGGAACTCACAGCTCCTTGGAATTGCCACTGCAAAACTCCTCCTTGATGTGGGATCTTGCAACGCTCCTCAACCAGGATTTAGTCTACTTTGTTCAGTGGACCTAACTTGCTCCCTGTACCCGGCCCACACTCAATCGCAGCTGACCAGAACTTGTGACTTTGTCCCAGTCCAGGACAACCAGATAAACAGTTGGTGCTTTGTGCTTTTAGGCACTATTTTCACTTAAACTTTTAAAATTGAATATCTCTTGTTTTACTAATTACATTTGTGTCATTTTGGTCTCAAATAATTTATTGAATCTTACTCTATTTCTTTTAATTGGTGTGGAATTCTCCTTGTATTGTGTTTTCCCTTTATTCCTGCTTGAAGTGCTGCATAAATATTTACACCTTACCTCTAAGTTAGGACTGTGACTAGTAATATAGGTTAGTCCCAAGTATTGTGTAAATCCAATGTTCAATTCAAATTTAGATGAATATAAAGTCCATGAGTCATCATATCCTTGTATAGTGATTTATTAGTCTTGTGGTCTGTAAAAAACTCTAGTTATATTGCTTGACAAGATATTACAAATAGTGACCAGCCAGCAGTTGTTTACCCTGCAGCTTTTTCAAGGCGAAATAATAATTATAGGTGGAGGTCTGCAAGTCCAGTATGTAACAACAATTACAGAAATAGAGGAAGATGATCCTGATTTAAGTAATCTTCAAGGTTGTGGACTGTTACGGCATACCTGTGCTCTGTTTCACAAAGCATATAGCCATAGCCTTTCTCTAGCTCTGAAGATTACCTAAAATCGGATCTTCTGCCTCTATTTCTGTTACTGTTACAGACCAGACTAACAGATTTCTACCTACAATTGCTTTTTCAGCTAACAAAAAGCCCCAGGCCCACACGCCGCATGGGGCAAAACACGTGTTGGTTGGTCACTATTTGTAATATCTAGTCAAGCATTATATTTAGAGGTTTTCAAGGACCACAATATTAATAAATCACTATATAAAAATATGATGACTCATGGACTTTATATTAATTCTAAATTTAAATTGAACATTGGACTTACATAATACCTGGCACTGACCTATATGACTAATTACAGATCCTGATTGTACTGTGGATTTAAGGGGTATAATCCACCAATAGGTTAGTCCTTTTTGAACTTTAATTTGAGCCATGTCTAAGTTGGCGTAGATCTCCTAGATTATCACCCCTACTCTGTTAAGAAATTCCTCTAAGGTAAGACTGACTGCCTGTGCCAAGCTTCCAGAGGGTTAAGCACAGGTTAATTTGGGGTTTGCTTGTGACTTCAACCTGACAGGAACTATGGTTACAGCTACCACCAGTGATGACCTGCAACGAGAGATCTGCACTACACACTGCCCTTTGCACTAAAGCCTATGGTGACAGCCAATGCAAAGTTTCAGCAACGACCATCCACAACATCTGACAGGATCTTGTCACTACAGTGATGACCTTCCGTAATGCCCGGCCTGCTCTTTGTGCTACAGCGATTAACATCTGTAACACTCTCCATGCTCCTCGCAGCCTCCTCCACCGCAAATTGGACTTTTTGTGCTGGACTTTGAGAAAGTAACTTTTCGGCGGAACTAACCAGGTTCCTGTATCAACTCACATTCCATCATGGTCGGCCTGAACTGGTGACTTTCCCCCGGTCTAGCATGACCAGTTGACCACAAGTGGTGCTTTGTGCTTTCAGGTGATAGACTCAAATCTTTGAAACTGTATATCTCCAGTTCTACTGATTGTTTTTGTTGTTGTTTTGGTGTCAAATAATTAATTACATTTTACACTATTTTTCTAATTTGATGTGGAATTTTTCTCGTGTTGTGTTTTCACTTTGTTGTTAAGTGTTTCATAAATACTTTACACTTTGCCTCTAAGTTAGGCCTGCAAAAAGAACGAATGATGGACGGAATGCTGAACATATCAAACATTCACCCCCAGTCACAGATCTGGGTTTAATCCATCGTTGTTTTGCTCGCCACGCCACCCTAGTTTGGTCCCAGCCATATGCTTTGAATAACTGAATAAGTTAATTCTGCAAAAAAGGATGCCATAAAAGTACAGAATAAATCAATATAAAATAATTTACATAGTTACACAGTAAAATTCCATTTCATCATTAAAATAGACATAAAAACACAATTAATTCATTCATTTAAAATCAGACAGAATAAAATTATTTAGCGATCTACAAGGAACCTGTAGGAAAATAGGCTCAGCAGCTGGTATATATATTTAAGACTTACAAATAACATCAGCATTAGACCAAAATGACCTATACATGGGGAACTGGGATTATCCTTTCCTGTACTACCCGCAGCTTTAGTCTCCACATTGCCAGTAAAAAACGGGATACAGCAAAAACTATTATTTGTCTCACATCTGACCCCAATATTTGAATAGCATCTTTATGAAATCTAGTGCCCAGACCCCAGCATATCGGAATAGGCCACTTTTTCCTGGGTAAAAGATCTGTGGGGCAGAAGAAAAAAATATGCTCTACGGATTCCTTGTCGGCCCCACACGTAGAACATCCTACTAGGCCACGTTTCTGCAACCATTTGCTGGTGTATGAGGCCATTGGTAGGGTTCCATACCTTAGCTGCAAATACAACTTGCAAGCCAACGCGGGCTCGATTCCATCAAGAAATTCTTCCGGACTATAAAATACTTTAATATGAAGGAATAGTTCCGTCATAATGCCAATAGTAGAATCTGACAGTATCTAACCCAACTTGTACTGGCAATAACTTTCTTTAATCATGCATTTATTAAGGACTGGAGGGATCTCACATACTTCCCATAGATCACTAAGCCCAATCTTTGCAAGGGGTTCTTTCACATGTCTGAACCAGGGAAGGTTTTGAGTGCCCAGAGTCCTCAGCACATCGCTAATGCCATCCAGATAAAATGAAAGTGCAGGTGTAGACCAAATCCGTCGCCAGTATAAAATTAGCTCTAATCCCACTTCCTCAAAGATAGACCGCAAACCCAGATCAAGTCTCAGCCATATGCAAATCAGTTCTGACCCTGCTCCCCTTGGGAACAGTCCAGCCTGAACTGCCAGGCCAGGTCCTCCCTGGACCGGAAGCACACATCCTGCAATGGGTTTTGGGGTATCACCCCATATCAGCCAGGCTAGCGGGGGGCGTGGCTAACCGTCAAGCATGGCGGATGTGGTTTAGATGAGCTCCGAGCCGGACCCGGAATCCTGTCTGCTATTCTGCCACTGCTCGGCCATCCACGCTCTAACCTAGTTGGAATTGACTCCTGTGCTGCCGGGCGACACAGTGGGAGTGAAAGACAGACGCCATTTGCGCTGACACCGGAGGAAACAGGAGAAGAGCCGCGGCTGCGGCCTGTACCACGAGGGCGGCGGAAGCCGAGAAGCGCAAGCCCTGGATCTGGAGGTGCAACAGAGGGGCCGGAGAAAGCGCTGCACTCCTGCGGTAGTGGCGCCTGACATATCGGGAAGCTATCAGCTTCTAAGGTGCCCGAAAACAACTGACCGAAAATAACGGCGGCCATTGACCGTGGATTTAAGGCACAGGACTACGGGAGGAAACAGGAGCAGAGCCGTGGCTGAGGCCTGTACCACAAGGGCGGCGGAATCCGAGAAACGCAAGACCCGGATCTGGAGGTGCAGTCGAGGGGCCGGAGAAAGCGCTACACCCCTGCGGTGGTGGCGCCAGGCATATCGGGAAGCCATTGGCTTCTAAGGTGCCCGAAAACAACTGACTGAAAACAACGGCGGCCATTGCCTGCGGATTTAAGGTACAGGGCTACGGGACCGGAATGTAAGACACCGGGCGGCCCAGGAATACTATAACCCACTGCGAGTTGGTATGCCATGGAAGGAGGTGCACAGCCAGTCTCTCTAGCCCTGAGGACCTCGTAATGAAATAAGAACGGAGAGGCGAGGCACCCGATGCACTCGATGCGCATTCTGATTGCGGCACTAGGACTGGGGGCCTGTGTAGATGTAGAGACAATTGGTGCAGCCGCCAACAGCGCCGAAATACAGCGGGGGGCAAACGCAGCTCGGAGGATTAGAACCAGCCTCCGTACAGAGCACTGGCACATGGGCCTCCTCCCCCCGCTGAACGAAATTAACCGGATAGTGCTGCGACATACGATCCCTTATGAAGCCACGTTGGGCCCCACGAGCAGCGCCGATCATACAAGCCTGGGACACACTGAAATGCGGGCTTTGCTAGTCCCCTCCAGAAGGTGAGGACTGAAAATCACTGCATGGTACAAACACGAAGCACAGTACGGAGGGGCCAGTTGGGAGCAGATTATATATATGCTAAAGACAGTGAGTTGTTGCTAGCGATCAGCGTGCTACGAGCCGGCTTGGTGTAAGAGCAGGAAAAAAAAAGGCTGTATCGCCCCGGGGGATGGGACGCACTAGAGGAAAACAGCCTGAACCCCTCACTTCTGGGGGGACCGATAATACTATGCAGGACGAAATGATACATAACTCTGGTCCGGATTATGTCCCGCAGACAGCATATGGGAACCCTATGGATGAACTGGATTTGATACTTAAAGAAGTGCGCAACTCTAGAGCAGCAATAGAACAACAAGTGAGCGCACTCACTACAAGCTTCACGCTATTGAAAGCGGACCATACCAAAATGGCGGAAACTGTGAAAAATAACAAATTGCTTCTAGCAGAGATATCACCACAACACAAGGCTCATATGACACAAATTGAACAACTACGGCGCCAACTCGCGGGATTGCAGGACAGAGTAGACGATGCTGAAGGGTGGACCCGGCGCAATAATGTGAGGATAGTAGGCATACCGAAGCGAAGGATCGAACCCTACCCAATTCATAGAACGATGGTTGCGTGACAATATTGCACCGGAAGTTCTCACAGAATTATACAGCGTAGAGAGAGCGCACAGAATACCGTCATGACCTCCAATACCCGGCGCTCCGCCCAGACCGATAATAGCACGTATATTGAATTATAAGGGCCGTGACACATTGCTGCGTGCTGCCAGAGAAAAAGCTCCAACCCACTTTGAAAATAAACGCATTTTACTGTATCCGGACTTCACATTGGCGGTCCAAAGACCAAGAGCCACATTCCAGGATGTCAAAAAGACGCTCAAGGCCGATAATTTGAAATCTACTCTATTGTTCCCTGCCCGCTTAAAGGTTCTTTATGAACAGAAAGCCCACTTTTTTGATAGCCCGGAAGAAGCTGCGGAATGGGCGGAGGTCACACTGTCGCCAGGTACATCACAAGGCTCATCTCAAGTACTTCAGCAGAAGCCATACAAATTCCAGAGGTCTGGGAGAAACAAGCCAGGCAGAGGTCAGAAGATCCGTACTGAAACAAAGACGAACCCCTCTCCAGAGCAGATACTAGAGAGTCAGAAATCAGCAATACTAGCCGCCGCGGCATTGGACGTCCAAGATGTGAACTGTGTGGCTGAATCGATTGACTCATCTGAAGACACAAATCTACACTCAGATTCCGAGAACAGTATGGCTTTATTCCCTTCAATTACCCCACAGAACGCAAACGATTATGTGGGCTAACGCACATGAGTAATATAAGTGTGGTCCTGGCGTTACAGATGAGTATCTTTGGTATAACTCATGTTTGTGGACAGTCTCAGTGATGTTTGCAATTGGAAAATGATAGGGCCTGAGCTCGGCCAGTGGAATTGTTATTTAGGTGTGTTGCACCAATACACACCCAGTGAATGATGGTTACCACCTCCCCCATTGCAACTGCACAATATTATATGATGAGAAGGGTTCACGTTGAACTTGCTTTTCTTGTTTGGTCCTCTGTCGTTTTGTGGGGGAACCTTGTATTGGGAGTTATTAGGGGACGTGTAAGAGCAGACTCATTCATAGTTGTCTCCTTAACCTGTTGGCAAATACATATGGGAGTAGATCGAGTATTAAATCACCCAACACCACATGGCTACGTCTGGAAAATACACGTGCACGACCTGGAATGTTAGAAGGATGGGGGTCTGTGCATAAGAGGCATAGAATATATGCCCAGCCCAATAGGAGGAAAACTCACATTGTCTTTCTTCAAGAAACACATCTTACCCACTCTGAGGCCACTAAATTACAAAAAAAATGGAGAGGACAGTTATTTTATACATCTTACTCTGCATTTGCACGTGGGACTGCAATATGGATTAGGAATGGCACCCCCTTTGTAGTACTTGAGCAAAGAATTGACACGAACGGCCGGTACGTGTTACTCCATTGCACACTAAACGGGGAACACATAGTGCTTGGTAGCGCTTACGCCCCTAACACGGAACAAGACAAATTCCTAGGGACACTTAACACAGCGGTGGCTGGGTGGGGCGGATACCCCTGGATCATAGGAGGAGATTTCAACACAGTATTGGATATGAAATTGGACCACTCCCACCCACCACTACAGGGAACCAACTGTAAGAAGCAGGCAGAGGCATTACAAGGATGGGCGGAGGGGTGGACCATGTGCGATGCGTGGCGTGCACGCAACCCAGAGAGCAAGGAGTACTTGTTCTATTCACCTCCACATATGTTACATACTCGTATAGACAGAGTGTTCTGTTCTTTGCCCTTACTTGCAAATATTGGCATCACTACATACCTGGGAAAAACATTGTCCGATCATAATCCACTAGAGATTACACTCTCATGGGGGAAAATTCCCACACCAGTTCCACTATGGAGGCTGCAGCCTTTACTCCTTGAGGATCCTTTATTCCACAACACACTGTCCACAGCCATCTCTAATTATGTTGCAGAAAACACAGACACTGCTAGCTCACGGCAGATGGAGTGGGAGGCCTTTAAAACGGTAATACGTGGAGTGGCTATTTGTACGAGAGTGGGTGCCCGTTTCGCTCTGGAAAGAGAATTGCGGGAACTGGAAGATGGTCTGGGTAATCTTGAGCGAGACGCAGCATCGGACGACACGAGAAAAGCGGCTCTGCAAGAGGCTCATATACGTCACGCAGAGCTCGTTGAACAACTACGCATCATAGACTATCGCACCTACACACAGAAACAGCATGCAGAGGCGGACCGGACGGGTTCCCTACTAGCAAGGATTATAAGGGATACACCAACTACAGCTCCCATAACGGAGATTATTACTCACAACAGTAAACACACAGTCAGACATTAACGCAGCCTTCAGAAGATATTATGAGTCACTATATGCACCACCTGCAGAACTCCAAGAGGAGGAATATGAATCCTTCCTTGATGGACTACAATTCCCCCAACTGATAAACGACCATAAAAAAGATTTAGCAAAACCCATAACAAAAGCTGAAATTAGATCGGCCATTAAAGATCTCCCTCGCAACAAAACACCAGGCCTAGACGTCAAGCCGGTGGAGTTTTATGAGACATACTCAACACTACTAGTTCCTCACCTGGAACAATTATACCATGCAGCAATAGAGACAGGTTCCCTCCCCCCTACCACACTGCAGGCGTTGGTTGCATCCCTCACGAAACCTGGCAGGGACCCCAAGGATATGGCAGGATACCGCCCCCTCTCATTATTGAACACGGACTATAACATTTTAAGTAAAATATTAGCAAACAGGTTACTCCAATACATACCAAAGCTGATACACACGGACCAGTGCGGTTTCATGCCTGGTCGGAGCACTGCTCTTAACATCAGACAGTTACATCAAGTGCTGACACTGGCGGAGGTAGATAGCGTCACAATGGGCTGTGTGTCCCTAGACCTGAGACAGGCGTTTGACACTTTACATTGGAGTTTCATGCTGAGAACCCTAACGAAGTATGGAATACCAGATGGATATGTAAAATGGGCAAATTTACTGTACACGAACCCGACAGCATGGGCCCGCACTGGAGCTCACATTTCACAACAATTTAGGGTAGTAAGAGGTATGTGTCAGGGATGTCCCTTATCGCCTTTGCTCTTCATACTAGCGCTTGAACCACTGGCCATCAAGCTATGGGCGGCTGCAGCAGACAAGGGAATTAGGATCGGGACTGACACCCATATTATCTCCGCCTATGCATATGATATAATACTCTACCTCAACAATCTCAAAGGAGATCACGAACCTATCCCCACAGTATTCCACAACTTCCAAGTATTGTCAGGATTATCCATTAACGAAACCAAATCGAACGCATATTACTTCACTGACACGACACAAGTAGATCCCATACGCTTTGGCCACTGGACATTTCCAACTGCGCCAGTCACTTTTAGATACCTCGGCATACACATATACAGGGAGGCGCGTGATCTATTGGACGGTAATTTGATCCGTGGCGTTAAAACACTAAAAGCCCACGTAGCATTCTGGACCTCTTTACCACTTTCTGTGGCAGGAAGAGTGGCCATCTCTAAAATGGTAATGCTTCTCAGATTACTATACTTTTTTGCAAATTTACCAATACTAATTCCGAGACATGTTTTTAAAACGCTAGATACACTACTAGTGGAATTGATCTGGGGAACGGAGCGTAGAAGAATGGGATTGTCCAAAATCCAGTTAGACACAGACAAAGGAGGACTGGGAGTCCCGGATTTCAGAGCATATTGTTACGCTAGCCAATTACTATGGCTATCATACTGGATTGCGGGTCACCATCTGCAATAGATAGGTATGTCACAACGAACATGGGAAAGAGGAGCGCTCCACACCCTGTTATTACCGAAAAGTAGACCTCCGATAACAGCACCTCCAATGTTAAAAGTGGCTTTAATGTACTGGAAGAATGCGATCCACTACACTAAGGGGTGGCCCCCATATGCCCCAAACATCCCACTACTGGGGCTCCCCACACCGTCTAGAATAACCACCTTAAAACGCATTTCCAAATGGTCAGATGAAGGAGTGAATACAGTTGGGATGTTGTTTACGGATAATATGCTAATGAATCATGATACATTTATCAGGGAACAAGGAGTCCCCAATAATTTATACTTTCTTCATGCTAGCATTAGCAGGTATGTTAAGAATACTTGGGCTCCAGACAGAAAGGAACCCCCGACGCATGAGCTAGTGCACATGCAATACCTAATGCGTAATGGGAGACATTTGACCAAATGGCTGTACAGGGGTGTACGAACACATGCTGCAATCTCATTACAGGCGCTCAGAGACAAATGGAATGTAGACATAGGCCGTGAACTAACGGACAAGGAATGGGGGGTAATACTAGAGTACCCAAAGAAGATATCTCGCAACCCCAAGTTGAAACTTATTCAATAAATGGTGCTACATAGAGCCTACCTGACTCCACAGAGACTGAATAGAATGTTCCCAGACACGGCAGACACATGTCCCCGATGCCATGCACCACATGCGGATTTGCTGTACATGTTGTGGACATGCCCGCGATTGATACCATTCTGGACAAAGGTGCTCAAAAGACTGAGTGAAGAGGCGCCAGTGGCAGGAGGTGATACACTCGAATATTGCATGTTAGGACTGGGCCCTAATCACAAGAAGCGGTTAACACAGGCCAGGTTTGCCAATAGGGCGTTGATATTGGCAAAACGATCAATTACGATGAGATGGAAGTCTGTAATGGCCCGAACACCACTGGGATGGCATAATGAGGTCGTTAGATGGGGCAGAGCTGAAAGTATGGAAATAAAAAGGGAAGAAAATAGAGGACTGAGAAAGAACCCTATCTCGCTGGAATAGAATGCGATGCTGGAGGGGTTTATTTCCACTGAACTTTCAGTACATGAGACTGGGTAAACTTTGCACACGGAATAGTACATATAAGTGTGCAGTTATGGGACAGCCCCACTTATGCCCAACAATGACATGTGGTGTAGGATCAACGAATTGTTCAAAAGGACTGACGAATAAAAAACCGGATAGGCATGCCGACTTAAGAGCAAGGTAAAAAATATAGAGAGATCATGCGGAAGGCAGGGGGGTTATACACAATTGTTATGATTATTAGTTGTGGGGGGTGAGTGGGTTCTCTTTCACTGGATATACTGAACCACATTGAATGTATAGAAACACTCACTGTTGTTGATGATAACATACTGTAAACCACATACACATGTCACAGAGTATATAATGTACCGACACTAACAAACACTTCAGTGTCACTTGCACTGCCAATGTGAATGCCTTCTATACTGTGTATTGTTGTTCTACGAAAACTAATAAAATATGTTATAAAAAATCAGCCAGGCTAGCTTGAATCCAGTGGCACAGTAAGAATGGGGCCCACGTCTGGGCATTAACTTCCCACTTAGGGCGACAAATGCAAAAAAGAACAAATAATGGACAGAATGCTGAACACTCAAACATTCACCCCCAGTCACAGATCTGGGATTATTCCATAATTTTTTTGCTCACCACGCCACTGCAGTTTGGACCCAGCCATTTGCAAATCAGTCTTGACCCTCCTCCCCATGAAAACAGTCCAGCCGAACTGCCAGGCCTGGACCAGAAGAGAGCATCCGGGGACCATTTGCAGGGTATCACCCCTCATCAGCCAGGCTAGCTTGAATCCAGAGGCACAGTGAGCATGGGACCCACGTCTGGGCATACCCTTCCCTTCTGAGGGCGGCTCTTTTGATGGTGATAATATTACTGCCTGTGGTGAATGATAGCGTGTCATTGTAGAAATTGGGTATAGGGTATAGGGTGTAGTGAAAAATGAATAGAATTGTTTATAAATTCCCTAAGTACTCAAATTTAATTTTATGAGGGGTTATTTAGGACAACATTAAAAAAACATAAGGACCAATTGAACCGTTGTCATTCTGTGGTCCCTGTTTTATGGTCTAGATGTTTCATGTCTGGTTGGCTATAGAGGTCAAGTGGCGTTTCATTAGGATCTATATCTGCAGCCTAATTCAGGATGATGACTTAATCCATATTAACTTTGTTATTATTCTTACTTTGTAAAAAATATTTAAAAATGTATTGTGAGTTTCCCTAATTTATGTGACTCACCTACTCCATAGTGTATGGACCTGGTGCGACGAACATAACAGGAACATATATATGAATGAATATACACAGTGGATAATTTATTTGGGAAGGTCATTACCCATTGCACATGGACTCAAATCTATTAACTCGGTCACCATACACAGTGAGAATGTGAGCTCTATTGGTATATACATGCAAAAACACTTGTGATCACAGCGGACCACTTTTGGCTAGCTCTCTGTATATACATGCAATAAACGTGATCACAGCAGAAAGTGTTTTTTTCACTCTACTAGTTAACACAATGTCAACTCTGATTAGTACAGTGGGAGGTCTTACAGCGACCTTTACTTTTGTGGCCCCTTTGGGATCTGCCTGCGCAAGACACCCGTGCCAGTACATTTATCCAGTGGTGATTACAAAAACCAGGTTAGAAGAGGAGCAGAGCCCATGTTCGAAAGTGTATTTCCTCCTCCCATGTTACTTATGTAAAGATGCCAACACTTGTGAGTTTTAATATCTTTCTTGTCTTTTTTTTCCAAGTACATCAGACATAGACTGGCATGGAAGCAGGCTCACTCTAACTGCCTTCTCCCCTTTCAAGAGTACACATTCTAAGCACATGGACACAATCCAATGCAGCAGCATTTTACATTCCATCTACCCACAAAGAGTAAATCCTACCCACAAAGAGTAAATCCTAACACATCTTCCCCCTTTTCATCATGAAAATAAGAAAATAAGAAATGATTCATATCACAAAACCTAGAAATGAAGAAGGAGATAAATAAATAAAAAATAACTACTTCATTATAAAGCTAAAATTCAACAACATTAAACTTACAGTTAGATCTAATAACACTCACTACAAAAACTCGCAACAAAAGGTCATCCATCATCAACCCACCACATACTCTTGCAATTTAGCAGGTAATTTAGGTCTTCTGTTAGATTTCCTCAGAATAACATCAGGTATGACATCCTGTCCTTGATTATTCATTTCAGATTTTCCGGCACACAAACACCTTTCATGTGGACCACTGACTGTCTTTATTCCAACACTTGCCATCTTCCAATCTCACAGAGTAATCATTCGCATGAACCACTTACTTTGGCTGTGAAAATCAGGTGATTCTCTTTGCTCCTTTGACAGAATTCTTTACTCGCACATAATCACCCTCACCCACATCGAGGTACTTGTTCACTTAAGTGGCATACTTGCTTTGAGCCTCTCTATGTCTCTCCCCACCCATTGCAGGATCTCTACCGGGATCGTCCTTCTTTCCACCCACAATCTATTCATTTGCGAACCCGGTAACCTACCATTGAGTAACACAAAGGGAGAAACCGTGGTTTCTGCATTAGGTGTTGTGCGAAGAGCACAGATTAACTTCTTAACTTCCTGCATCCAATCCAAACCAGCCACCACAGATAACTGTATATTTTCTTTGATTATTCCATTGCAGCTCTCCACTAAACCATTACTTCTTGGATGATAAAGCGAGGTTGTAATGTGCTAAATTACAAAATCAGACAGAAACATTTCAAACTCTTGAGAAACAATCAGTGGACCATTGTCCATCACAATTTCATCAGGAACCACTTCCCGGAAAAATAGTTTTCTCAAAACATCTTTTACAACACTAGACGTAATGCTGTTGACAAACGCCGCTTCCAGCCACCTAGTATGATAATCTACAATCACAATTCCATACTTCACATGGCCATGGCTTACACCTACTGGACCAATTATGTCCATAGCCAGCTTGGACCATGCAACCTCGGGAACTGGGACAGCAACAATGGGACTGGGGACAGTTACTTGCATCTTGTCGCTCACAAAACAAGCTTTGCACTCTCTCACATACTGTTCAACATGTCTGTCCACAACCGGCCACCAAAGTAATTCCCTTATCCTCCTCTTCATTGCTCTCATGCCTATGTGACCATGATGGGCCAGCTCCAGAACCTTACTCCTGAGAACTACAGGCACCTCAAGAAGATCATATCTCCTCAAAAGACCACTCACAACAGATAATTCCGGTTCTATCTTCCTGACTACAGCTACAAACTCATCATGCACCTTACCATGAGGCCAACCTTCGTTGATGTACTTCATGACTTCCATCATAGCAGTGTCATTCCTTCATGCCTCTAACCATTCAGATTCAGTAATAGCACTTAGGGTGATACTCATCACCTCGCTAATCACCCTGTCATCCACCTCCAACGTCTCATGATCTTCCTGGCCAACATTAAGGGGAAGTCTCGAAAAACAATCTACCATGACATTCCTAATGCCAGGAATATACTCCATTTTATAGCGATATTCCTGCATTCTATACTGCCATTTAGCAATCCTAGGGGTTGCTCTTCCTGCTCCTTTCATAGTGACCATGTCTATAAGGGGCTTATGAGCCACCCTGACCACAAGTATTGTCTGAAATGATCTACACCCCACCAACATGCTAAAGCCTCACGTTCCACAACAGAGTACGATGCTTCTGCCCCTTTGAGGCTACGACTTGCAAATGCCACAACTTCCTCTCTACCTATCCTTCTTTGCAAAAGTACTGCACCCAAATCATATTGTCTAGTATCTGTAATGACTATGCAGGGATCCTTGGTGTCAAAAGGTTTGAGAGGAATAGCATGGGCTATCTCCCTCTTTATGTCCACACATTCTTGTTCACATGACTCACTACATAAAATTTCTTATTTTTCTTCAATAATTGATGCATGGCAATTGTTCTTTGAGCATATTTGGGAATGAACCAAGAATAAAAATTCCATCAATCCCATGAATGACCTCAATTGGTCCTTGCTTTGAGGAACTGGTGCTTCCACAATGGCCTTAACCAAACTATCCTTGGGTTGTACACCTACAGACGATAATTTATGACCAAGATATGTAACTTTGGAAACCCCAAATTTGCATTTGTCTACCCTAAGTGCGACACCTTTTTGCCCTAGGACAGTAAAAACTTGGGCTAGTCACACATCATGGTTGGATTTGGTGTCACCAAAAACCAACACATCATCCAGGAAACACAAAATGCCCTCCACATCTTTAAATAGTAATCCCATAAGTCGCTGAAAAACAGCAGAAGCAGATGCCAAACCAAAGGGCATTCTTTTGAAGCGAAAAGCTCCCTCCGGTGTGACAAACGATGTTAAATGGAGTCTTCATGCAGAACTATTTGATGGTAAGCAGAAGTCATGTCCAAAGTGGAAAACCACTTGGCACCCTTAACCAATGACAACATCGCTGTTATGTTGGGCAGAGGGTGGTGATCTACCCAAATGTTAGCATTCAGATCCCTGAGATCAACATACATTCTTAAACTTCCATTTGGTTTCCTTGCCAAAACCAAAAGGGACAACCATTCCAAGCTTTCTATAGGCTCAATAATGTCTTGCACCTGTAAATCCATCAACTCTCTCTGCAACTCTGTCCTGATAGCTAGAGGAACTCGTCTCACTTTATGCACTACAGGATCAGCCCCAGACTTCAGCTGTATCCTGTGTTTGAAACCTTCTAATTTCCCAAGTGTCTCAGTAAATACTTTGGGAAATTTATCCACCCATTCCAAAGGTTGCACTTCACATACACCCCCAAAAATCTTTTTTTAACATTACTTGATCTGGACTATTTGGGTCCAGAATGATTCCCAAAATTTGTTGTTCAAGCCACCCTAACAACGATGAACCATGCTGAGCTACATACACGACAGCTGAAGTGAAATTTCCTCTGAAAGAAAGCATGGCATTAAATTCACATAACACTTCAATAGGTTTGCCACCATAAGCTAAAGGTCTGATGGAAGATTTCACAAGTTTTACATCAGTAAAATGTTTCCAATCTTTTGTACCAACCAACGTAAACGGAGATCCAGAATCTGCCATCATGTTAATTGCCACATAATCAATACATATTTGACAATAAGGCCTCTTAACTGCACCAACATCCATTTGCATGACCTCCATTCCGTTCAAGGGATGTGTAGGAACAGTATCAATACATAGTAGCACACTCTCATCACTTGAGTCCAATGATTTATCCTCACCGTCCTGCTCACACACATTTCTTACAGTCTTAGCTTTAAATGCTTTTGTCTTGTTTCTATATCTGCATACCTCTGCAAAATGCCCCTTCTTTCAGCAGCTTGAATATGTTTTATCAAGAGCTGGGCACATCGGAGAATACCCCAAATGGCTGCCACTGCCACACCTATAACATAATTGAATCTTGTTTTTCTTTCCTTTTTCCTTCTTATTCTTCTCACACGCACACAGAACAGATGATACATTCTTAGATGATTCACCTACCAGGGACATTTGAGACATGAAAGATGCAGTGCTCTCTATCCCTGCTGCTAATTTTACTGCTTTATGTAAGGTGAGATTATGTGTAATCAATAAAACTTTTTGAATTTTCTTCTTATTGGTATGTTCCACTATTTGATCTCTAATTAGTTCTTCTTCAAAATCCTTGTATTCACATGTGGATGCCAATGATCTCAAAGCATCAACGTAAGTTTCAATGGGGTCTCCTGGTAGCTGATGATGCTTATGGAATTTATGTCATTCCAGAACCACATTTTTATGTGGTTTAAACCTTGTATCTAACATCTTCAGTGCCGACATATACTCATCCACCACATCACCCTCTCCTAATATGGATTGTTGTGGTAAATGTTTCAATATTTTCCTACCATCTGACCCTAAACAATGACGTAAGAAGGCATACTTCTTTTTTGTAAGTAAAATCTTCACCATCTATAGCAGCCACATAAGCTTCAAAACTCTCTTTCTATAACTCTCAATCCACACCAGCATTAGTTGTACTCAGGGAAAATGGTGGTGTGGTATGATACTTTGATACATGTTGATTATGTTGTAGTATTTCTTCCTATTTATTCACTTAGTAAAATATTATTATATTTATCTAGCGTAAATGCAGAATATAATTAGATGTATAATCACAATAATAATATGTATATATGTATCACAATTGGAAAATTGCGTGTCTGTGCAGAAGAAGTGAAATGGTGGATGTGACCCAGATAACACACTAAAATGGTGTGTGTGTGTGTGTGTGTCACCTATAATATTATGTGGAACTGTTCACAAGCTTTGATGCAAAGAGGGCACGTACGTGAAATGGTGAGTGTGTCACCGGTAACACACTAAAATAGTATGCGTATCACCGAAGATAATCTGTGAACCTGCTCACGAAGCTCTTAGACGAGGTTCCTGCTTTGCCTGTTCGTTAAAACGAGAATGCAAGAAATCCTGCAATAATAAGTAAAGAGTCCTGTCATGTGCTCTGATGCCGGTGACAACGGATGTAGGCTGCGTAGAATTAGGAGCTGGGAGCGAGAGTGTCACTAGAGGATGACACGCATGCGGGCAGCAATGGAGCTGTTTAGAAAGGGTCAGGGGAAGTAAACACTATCCCAAACCTGGACAGTCTTTGAATAGAGCCTACCGTGAGGATGAGCAGTCTGCCAAGCGAGCGAGGGATGAAAAGCAGATGGTTGTAAGCAATAGCAGCTCGTGGAGGGAGTGCCGCGGGGCGGTGGGGTGGGGCGGGGGAGGAGCAGGGTGGGGGGTAGTATACTACGGCATACGGCCGAACGGAGGTAAGTAAACAAATAAATAAATAAAACGAATTTCGTTGAGCGCGCTGCATCGCATTTGGCAATGCAGCGCGCGCAAAGATATTCATTTTATTTATTTATTTGTTTACTTACCTCTGTTCGGCCGTATGCCGTAGTTTACTACCCCCCACCCTGCTCCTCCCCCTCCCCGCCCCACCGCCCGCGGCACTCCCTCCACGAGCCGCTACTGGTTGTAAGTCAGTTAACCAATAGGGAAAACTGGACTGTAACCCGGAAATACGGGCAACCGCTGCACAGTGCTCTGCTCACACGGCGTCCACCCCAGGGCGGAGAAACGCCTGAATAGCGGTCCTCAGTCAGGTGAAAATAGTACCTTAAGACCAGGGAACTAGGACAACCACTGCGCTGTGCTCCACTCCACTCTGACAGCGTCAATCATCAGGAAATCAGCACATCAGCAGGACGCATCGGTTGAGGTTGCAGGGAGGAACTGGCCAATACTTTCCACTTGGTGAACGGAGCAGGGGATGACGAACGCAAGGCACAGCTACGCAGCACAGAATTCCTTCAGAGCTGCAACTTGACTCCCAGAGTGAATGCGACAGAGCAGATATGCCGAGGCAGTGCGTGGTTCCTGTCAGTCAGATCGTCACCAGTGTAAAGATGCCAACACTCGTGAGTTGTGATATCTTTCTTGCCTTTATTTTCCAAGTACATCAGACATAGACTGGTAGGGAAGCAGGCTCACTCTAACTGCCTTCTCCCCTTCAGGAAAACACATTCCAAGTGCATGGACACAGTCCAATACAGCAGCATTCTACATTCCATCTACCCACAAGAGTAAATCCTAACAACTTACAGGAACAGTACGGTGTGCCTGCTGATTTACCTTCCCATACTCTCCGATCCTGACTGTTAACAAGGAAGTTGAGGGCCAGTCCTTTTAACCTCCCCGTGGGAGGATAATTCCAGACAGGTGTCTGTCGGCGTACGCATCTTAGCATGTACCTGCATTTCCTTGGTAACTATTCAGCATGTCCTATGGGTGACAGCATCTTTAAATGTATCAGTAAGTGGTCAGTTGGGCCAATCAATACTGAAGGTCAGTCTACTCCCTATTCCTCACATCTGCACTTTGCAACATTGCATCCTACTCAACCACACTATCATTACTACTACTACTGCTATCACTACTGCTACTACTACTGCTACTGCTATTACTACTACGTAAGTACAATTGTTAATGTTAATGTTAATAAAACTTCTAAAGCGCACTGTTACCCTAGGGTGTCCTGGCGCTGAGCACTGCCTTCCTGTTTATAAATAAAATAATGCTGTTCAAGTGAAAAGCCAGGTTTTCAATCCCTTCCTGAAAGGTAAGAGCTCGGTTGCTTTCCTAAGATGTAGAGGTAAGCTGTTCCAAGCCTTTGTGGCACATTGGAGAAAACTCCTACCACCCCAGCTGGCTTTTTTGACACGAGGCACGATAAATTGCTTTGCTTCCGAAGAGCGCAGCGCTCTTCCAGGGACGTACCATTGTATCCGTTGTCTCAGGAAAACGGGACCAATACCCATTAGGGCCTTGAAAACTGTGCAAAGAGCCTTAAATTGTGCACGTTGTTTCACAGGGAGCCAGTGAAGATCTATGATTCCCTTCCTCACAGAAACAAACCTGGGTGTGCCCGTTAGCAGCCTGGCTGCGGAATTCTGCACGATCTGGAGTCTGTTCAAGTGTCTCTGTTGGATGTTCAAATAGAGACTATTACAGTAGTCCAGTCGTGATAGAATGAGCGCGGTGACTGCAATCCTCAGACTGTCTTCAGGAAGGAGACATTTTTTTTATTTTATTTTTTTTATTATTTTTAATTAAGCTGAGATCACATCTACCAAGTGCATTAAAGCAGAAAGTGGCCCCCGCTCATCAACTGTGCCTGGCATAAAATGTAAAACAGTGTAAATTGAAAACTCACAATTGTAACAAAACAGCCTGCCACAAAATGTATAACAATGCAAATCATATCATGCATATAGTGTATTCAACTTATTAGCATTTCTTCACATTTGCAGTTTGTAACCAAGCATCCTACTTAACCCGTGCTACTACAGAAGTACAGTTGCGGCAAGCTGAGCGCATTAAAGCTGAATGTATTGGCTTTGATGCACACTAATCTTTTAAAACTGCAACATTGTTTTGCAAGCATGGTACAATACTTGTACATCTGGCCATGGCTCTCCTCCACTCAATGAAATGAGGAATGTGACTGATAACTTGCCAGCTTGTTGTCTTTATTGTATTGCCAGCAGGAATTGGAAGCTGAATAGGAAAAAAACTGGCCCATTTGCAAAGAATCCCGCAACACAGCACAGCAAGTAAAGTTGCTGCCCTACATTGCGTGAAAGAGAGAGAGCAGAACTGTGCCATATCTTCCAAAAATCATGTAGTTTTGCTCTCTCCTTGCATTAGAGCACTTTATGCTGCCTGGTAACAGCCGGGACAGTTTTTGTGCAGGAAGGGTTACCTTCAACCACAAAAACTATTCTTGGGTGTTTTTTTCCTTTTTGTATGTGTGAAGGCATCACGCATGCAGGAGGAAACAACAAGGAGAAATAAATATAATTCTCCTTGTTAAGCCATCCTCAGAAGGCACACCATTTTCGTACAAATCCCTGACTACTCATCTCTTTGTAAATAAGAGTTTGTGTCAAAATCTGCACATGCACCACCGCTCTCTGATGCCAAGTAATGCAAGGCAGTGCACTGCATTGCATTGCTTTACTTTCTCATACAATATCACGCAACAATTGCGTGGTTTTGTAAATATCAACAAGTATAATGTATCAGTCTGTATCAAAAAAAGTGATGCAATTCCTAAGCAAAACCTTCGTAAATCTTGGCCCCACTGTCCACTCCTGAGCAATAGGAGTCCTCCATGGTCGCTGACATGTGTCATTAGGAGAAGGGACGTTTCTTTTTAATTCAGCCTGAGGGTTGTCCACTGTAGCTTGTTCTCTCAATGCTTGTGTCTCTGAAAGTAGCAAAATCTACTTTCAGATTTGTACGCACTTTCAGGGACTCCAACCGATATGAACAAGAGCTTGAACTCGGGGTCTATCCCGGAAAATTAGGGAGAAATTGGCACAATATTTCCTCCTTCATTCCATGTTTTCACAGATATTCTGATACTTGCAGTAGGGTAAGTAACCAGTTGTCTTCGCCATCCATATTTGAGTCAGACTCTGCTCAGTTTTGCATACTCAGCATCGCCTGACAAACCTATGGACAGTGTGGACTTATTACAAGGGTACCATTGACATATGGTGCATGGTCAAAATTGAATACTCAGGCATGATTCTTATAGTGACCAGCAGCAACCACCAAGAAACAAAAGATAAACAGATTCCACTCACATAATTGTTAGTCCATTATTTTTTCATTTAAATGAACTCTGCCAAGCATTTTAAGTTGACTGTAGCCCTATCAAAAAAGGACAGAGTGTGGAATTGTAAAAGCACTCAATCAATTATTTATGAGGAAGTGGGATATTAGTGTTAAAATACCGCTTCAGATGGTCACTCTATTAGTATGCATCTTATTTTCTTCTATCTGGTTAGTAAATTAATTCTACAGCACCACAAGACTTACAAAATAAACATAAGCGAATTGAATGATCCTTGTAAGCCTCGAAAGAAGAATATGTATCTCATTGTGCCTTGATAGCACAGTAATACATTTTCTCCAGTGGTGTCAAACAATGATTAGTAACTGCTTCACGGATGCATTTACAGTCTAGTTTGAAGATGGCTGAACCCAGGGCTTGAATCTATTGATAATAAAAACCTAAGCAACCATAATCATACCTTTACATTGTCTAGAAAATATACTTTCAGTTGTGGAGGAATTTAACCCCTCTAGTGCCCTTTTGGCTTACACATATAATTATACATCAAAGGGCTCTATCAAAGAGTCCTTTGTGACAGAAGTCTCAAGTTGTGGCGAGTGGTTAGGGACTGTGGGGTTGTTTCTGGTGGGAACATGGAGCTAATTTGATTGATGCAAAGAAAATAAAATGTACAGTTTTTGACCTTTTTTCGATAAGCACATCAATGTCCAAAAATGCCAAGACACGCTCTTGCTTGCAGAATCTAGTAAGCTCTGTCACGCGACACAAATACAAAAGGCCGGGGTCAAAGGCAAAGCTCCTCGTTTGCAAGAGGACTGCAATGGAATAGGCCTGGGCGGAAAACTACGCTACGCTCGCGTAGTTTGCGTAGTTTGCGCAACTACGCGCTACGCGAATTGCACATAGCACAGTGCAAAAACGCGTAGCGGGCATTTTTTGCTTGCTCGCGGTCCTCAACGTCAAGTTGGCGACCGCGAGCGAGCAAAATGACATCCCGGCGCATAGTGCTACGCGTAGCTCGCGAAGTGCACTTCGCGTAGCTGCGCGTAGCGCTATTACGCGAACTACACCCAGGGTTACAATGGAACTTCTGCCAAAAATAGTGGAAACCCTGTACACGTGCCTCTGTGTACACTGTCCCATTTAGAGGTGGTGTTTTAATTTCAGAACCAGATGCAGCTTTGCCATCGGAAGGCCCTTTTTGCACAGCTATAAGTGTTTACAGGACCACCAAGTATAACAGGGCAGTCCTAGAGAGATAAAAGTCCTGAAGTGTCACCCAGACACTGCAAGGAAATCATACTGCATAGGGACCGAATCATCATGATGTTATGAAATAGCAGCTATTCCTCCATGGACTATTCGACTGAAGAGGTTCCTGTGATATGCACAAGAGTCATTTTAGTAACCCTGGGTGGTAAACTCCGCTCCGCTCGCGGAGTTTGCGGAGTTTTCCGCAGCTTGCGTTACGCGGAGTTCACGGAGTTCCGAAACACTCCACTTTTTCCCTCGCTCACGTTTGTCAACGTCATGTTGGCGAGCGCAAACGAAGAAAATCCACCTCCCGGCAAGATTTTTCTTCGTTCACCATTGTCAACATCAAGTTGGCGAGCGTGGAAAATCAACCTCCCGGCGAGATTTCTCAACGCGGGCGCTCAGATTTCTCATTGCGTGTGGTCGCGTATGCTCACGACCATTCGCGTTAGGAAACTGTTCGCGTTGAGAAAGCTGCAGCTCGAGAAAAAATCTACTCGAGCGGCAGAAAGGAAGCAGCGCCCGCTTGCGCTGTGCATGGTGCCGTTTGCGATGATTGCACAGTGCGGACAAGCATCTGGCACTGAAAATCACTGCGAAACGGCATTTATCTAAAGCACTCCGCCGCTCGCGGAGCTCCGCGTAGTGCGGCAGAGATCTTTTTGCACTTCGCGAACTCCGCCCAGGCTTACATTTTAGGGGAAAAATCTCCACTTGGGCCCATATCACAGACAGATTACACTGACTTTATAAACACAGAGAAAAAGGAAGGGGTATGGGGCAATAATCACTGCACTTATCAGCTATCGGGTAATAGTCAGTCGTGTGTTTTAATGAAGAATATGAATAAAGAAAATGTATACAAGATCTACTGAATGGATTCGAATATTTTTCTCTCTTTTTTATAGTTCTGTTTCACTATTGAGTGGAGTGCTGGATTACTGTGTTTTTGTCTTAGATTACACTGACTTGGTCAGAGCCACAGTGCACCTTTAGCTGGGTGTGCTGGGCACAATCAAGGTCAGTACACTCTATCACAATGAATGTGCTGTTCCAAGGGTGGGTGTAAACCAAAGTGTACACTGGGAACGGTGCATTAGTGAAAGGCAGTCAGGCAGGTTGAAGAGTTGGTGCTCCTTTCACTGTGGAGGTGTCAGCCCGAGTTGCATTTCAAAGGAAGACAGAGATCTCCTGCAGGCTGTGACAGCACAGGCCTCTAAGGGATATATGGAGGGTCCATGGGACTCTGTTTCTTTTCTTCCAATAGGCGCCCTCTGGGCCATACTGAATAATTATATGTGGCTCACAGTCAGTGTGCCTCCTGATGGCATCTATGTCTTTGTGTCCATATCTATATCATCAAAAGACACACAATTGATGGACGGAATGCAGAACAAATCAAAACATTCACCCCCAGTCAAGAGATCTGGGTTAAATCCATCATTCTTTTGCTCACCATGCCACCCCAGTTTAGACCTGGCCATATGCAAATCAGTCTTGACCCTGTGCCTCCTGGGAACAGTCCAGCCCGAACTGCCAAGCCAGGTCCTCCCTGGACCGGAAACAAGCATCCTAGGACCGGTTTCGGGATTTCACCCCTCTTCAGCCAGTATAGCTTGATTCCAGTGGCACAGTGAGCCCAGGACCCACGTCTGGGCATATCTGGCGCACTTAGGGCAAGAAAGCAAAAGACACACAATTGATGGACGGAATGCAGAACAAATCAAAACATTCACCCCCAGTCAAGAGATCTGGGTTAAATCCATCATTCTTTTGCTCACCATGCCACCCCAGTTT
Source organism: Calotriton arnoldi (assembly GCA_963921515.1). Lineage (NCBI taxonomy): Eukaryota > Metazoa > Chordata > Amphibia > Caudata > Salamandridae > Calotriton > Calotriton arnoldi. Next base: position 1,211,869 of record CAWUFW010003745.1, on the reverse strand, counting down.
AGACCTGGCCATATGCAAATCAGTCTTGACCCTGTGCCTCATGGGAACAGTCCAGCCCGAACTGCCAAGCCAGGTCCTCCCTGGAACGGAAACAAGCATCCTAGGACCGGTTTCGGGGTTTCACCCCACTTCAGCCAGTATAGCTTGATTCCAGTGGCACAGTGAGCCCAGGTCCCACGTCTGGGCATACCTGGCGCACTTAGGGCGAGAAAGCAAAAGACACACAATTGATGGACGGAATGCAGAACAAATCAAAACATTCACCCCCAGTCAAGAGATCTGGGTTAAATCATCATTCTTTTGCTCACCATGCCACCCCAGTTTAGACCTGGCCATATGCAAATCAGTCTTGACCCTGTTTCCAGTCCAGGGAGGACCTGGCTTGGCAGTTCGGGCTGGACTGTTCCCATGAGGCACAGGGTCAAGACTAATTTGCATATGGCTGGGTTCAAACTGGAATGGCATGGTGAGCAAAAAAACGATGGATTTAGGCCCAGATCTCTGTACTGGGGTGAATGTATGACATTGTTCTGCATTCTGTCCATCAACTGTTGTTTTTGCATATCTATATAATGGCACAGGGTCAGAACTGAAGGACTTTCAGATTTGCATGGAACCATGCCCAAATGAGAGACTGCTCTATAGAGATCGTGTCAACTAACCCTGGGCGTAGTTTGCATAGTAGCGCTACACGTAGCTACGCGAAGTGCACTTCGCACTACGCGAGCTACGCGTAGCACTACGCGAACTGCGTAGTGTGGTAGGAAATGCTGTTCGCAATGATTGCACAGTGCCGGATGCTTGTCCGCACTGTGCAATCATTGCAAACGGCATCTTGCACAGTGCAAGCGGTCAGTTTGCTGCCGCTCGAGTAGATTTGTACTCGAGCTGCAGTTTTCTCAACGCGGACTGGTAGTTTCTCATCGCGAGCGGTCGCGAGCATACGCGACCACTCGCAATGAGAAACCTGACCTCCCCGCATTGAGAATCTCGCCGGGAGGTTTATTTTCCACGCTCGCGATTGGCAACTTGATGTTGCTGATCGCGAATGAGGAAAAAGTCTCGCCGGGATGTCATTTTGCTCGCTCGCGGTCGCCAACTTGACGTTGAGGACCGCGAGCAAGCAAAAAATGCCCGCTACGCTACGCATTTTTGCACTGTGCTACGTGCAATTCGTGTAGCGCGTGGTTGCGCAAACTACGCAAACTATGCGAGCGTAGCGTAGTTTTCCACCCAGGCCTAGTGTCAACACACATAGAGTGCTTGTGTGCCCTGTATTACAGAAGGAGCTAATTGAGCATCTGCAGCACCATCGGTGATACTGATGTGCCCTAGTTGTGTAAAAGATGGCCACACTCGCCCCTTATGCTCTTTTGATGATATAGCCCCTTGAAGGCTGATAACTCTAGTTTGGGAGCCCAGCTCCCAAATAATAAATGTTGTTCAAAGTTGTAAATCTAATGAACCATGGGGCTGGGAGCGCTGTGCCCCGAGAACCTGGCGGGAGCTGTCCACGGCTCCAGGTTCCTGATGGACTGACCACCCGGGACCGCCATATTGTGTTTGGCGAACGGAGGCGGCCGGGCCCCTTGGGGTGCGGCTACAAGATTGCTACATCTGGCAGATGAGCGAGCGACATCCCTTGACAGCGGTGAGTGGACCCCCGTGGCCCCTTTCCTCCTCTATACTCCTTGCGACCTCTACGGACTGTGGGGGTGCTGCGAGTGCGCAGCTGGAACCGCGTCGCCCGCCCTGTGGTGAGTGAGACCCCGGTGGATTGTCTCGGTTGCGGGTGACCCCCCTGGAGCTCGTGTGTTTGGCTGTGGATAGCCTCCCCCACAGGGTGCGGCTGGGAGTATATCCCTGAGGCCTGGCTGGTGAACCGGAAGCAGCGTGCTGGAGCTGAGCCTGCGGGTGTGACGACCCAAGGGGTGAGTGCCCTTGTGGGGTAGGCGTACCCCGGTGTGCCATAAGTGAATGCGCGGAGTGCATCTGGGGATGACGGTGGCTGCCTGATCAAACTACGGCTGGGGAGGTGTCTCTGATCCTGCAGTGGGAACAATCCTATGTTAGTCCTGCATCCCTTGGTGCCCCGCAGGGCGTGAGTGAGAACATCCTGTAGCTTGGGCGATCTATCTTGCGCACCTTCTTCCCCTTGCTTCGCCTCCTGACTGCTCCTGACCTCTGAGGGTGCACGCCCGCCATTGCCTGCCCTGTGGGCGCCCAGGGGCGACATCATGGGCAAGCCCAGACCGGACAGATCCCAGGCGCAACCTCCGGAGGTGGAGCTGGCGTCCTCAGAGCGCAGGACCGTGGATCCCCATGGGGCATCCGGCCAGGGAGACCACACTGATCAAACGCACCGCTTTGATGAAATACTAGCGGCAATTCTGGATATCAAAACCACCTTGGGCACTAAAATTGACTCTCTTAGTATCGACATGGGATACTTACGAGAAGATCATAAGAAGCTTAAGGGTGGGTCGACGAAAATGAGTCCGCCTTGGCATCCATGCGGCCTACGGTGGCTGCGACGACTTCCCAGCTGCGAACCCTCCAACAGGAGGTGGACTACCTTCAGGCCCGCATGGACGACCAGGAAGGGCTCTCACGACGCAACAACGTGAGAATCGTGGGCCTGCCCGAACGGGCGGAGGGGCCCAGCACAGAACTGTTCCTGGAAGACTGGTTCGCACGTGAGGTCCTACAGGGCAACATGTCTAAGTTCTTCTCCATTGAGAGGGCTCATAGGGTCCCGGGGGGCTCCCCGCCCCTGGCACACCTCCTAGACCAGTGGTCGCCAGATTCTTCAACTACCGCGACAGGGATCACGTGCTGCAGATCACCAGGACCAAGGGCCCCTGGCAAATCGAAAACGCGACAGTCCACATCTACCCGGATTATACCCTGACTGTGCAACGCCGCCAATCCTCATTTTTGGAGGTCAAAAAATGCTTGCGAGATCATGATGTTCAATACTCCTTGCAATACCCGGCACACCTGCGTATTTGCCATAAGGAGGTCACGGTCTTTTGCGACACGCCGAACGATGCCTGGGCTTGGGTCGACCAACAGGGTTTGGCGCACGACCCTCCTGTGATGCCGTCAAATTCTGCACGACCATGGAACGTGGTGCCAGCACGAGGAGGCCGGGGCGGGAACAGGTCGCGGCGCCCAACAAAGACGCAGGCCACGCGTGAAAGAGCACAGCTCATTAAGACGGTGGAACAACTGGGCTCCCCTTTATCCTCCTCCAGATGGGACTCGGACTCTGATGCACAAATGGACCGCACACTGCGGCTTACAGACTCACAGATTGAGGCAATGGCAGGGACGGGCCCGGTCCTTACCCCGCAAACAGCAGCTGATCTAGGTTGAAATTACTGCGCCTGGAACTTGTTTCTCTGTTGAAGTGACCGGACAGCTGGTGTATGCCTGATGATTGCCAGGATGATCCACGGGTGGCGGCACGGACATTACATACAGTCTTCACGCCACCTTCCCCACCGAGTGATAAGTAGCTGATACAGCACACTATTTCATTCTTTATCTTTTGTTGTATGTTTTAATTGTTGTGTTATTAGATTTGCAGTTTAGTGCGAATGGCCCATTGTCCGTTGACAACCAGGAGTGGGAAGTTGGGATGTTTTTGATGATGTCATTCTTTCTTTTCTTTTATGTTTGCAATTCACGAGCCCTGGTGCCGATATACCCCTGTGTCCGGTAGTCTGGGACCGTGTGTGTGGCGATGGGAATGCGGTCTGCCACGTGGGGGGGGGATCCTTGCAAAATTTTATTATACACCTACATAAATGGCTAGCGGGGATTATTATTTATTGACCTGGAATGTGAGGGGGCTGGCGGGATGCGCCAAGCGCCACAAAGTGTACCAATACCTGCGCAGCCACAAGGTTACGTTTGCGCTACTCCAAGAGACGCACCTCACGACACAGACATTGGCGTCGCTCCGCAAACGATGGCGGGCCATGGTCCTGGGCACGACGTATTCGGGTTACGCTAGGGGGGCGCTTATCTGGGTGGCCCCTGGGACTCCTCTCCAAATTACACACTCCAGGGTGGACGTGCAGGGTCGCTATGTCACCATGGAGGGTGTGCTGAACGTTTCCCCCCTGGCGCTGGTTTCCCTGTATGCCCCGAACTCGGGCCAACCCAATTTCCTGCGGCTGCTCACACCCTCGCTGCTTACGGACCCCATGGTCCTTACATACTGGGGGGGCGATTTCAATGGGGTGTGGGATCTTGCCTCGGATCGCTCCCACCCACCTCTCTCTGGGGCGCAGTCCATTACACTGGCGCATCACATGCGGGAATGGGCTCTGCAACTGCAGGTCCACGATGTCTGGCGCAGATTACATCCGCGGATGCGCATATACTCTCACTACTCGGCTCTGCACGATTTACACACAAGGATTGATATGGTGTTTTGTTCGGATAATGCACTGCATAGTGTGGTGCATGCTGCGTATTTGGCGCACGCGCTTTCTGACCATACACCCTTACAATTGAGCCTGACCTGGGGCGCGCAACACCCTACGATCTCGACATGGTGCCTGCCGGGGGCGGCGCTGGCTGACTCCTCCTACCGGGCCACTTTGCTGGAGTCCATTACCAATTACTTTGCGGAGAATGAGGGGACTGCGTCATCGGTGGGGGTGGAGTGGGAGGCCTTCAATGCCTGTACTTAGAGGTCATGCAATCAAGACCACGTATGGGGCTCGCACAACCCTCACTGCGGCACTAGATGTGCACGAGTCCGAGATCCAGAGTTATGAGCGGCGAATTCCGGCGGATCCCCTGCTTGCCCCCTTACTCGCCCAGGCGTGACTGGCGTACAGGCAGGCAATGAATGACCTGTGTGCCTTAGATTATAGAACATATTTGGCACGCAGGCATAGCGAGGGAGACAAGGCTGGGAAGCTCCTGGCGTGGCTCCTCCAATCCGATACTACCCAGCCTCCCATTACTGCCGTATACACGAGTGCTGGGACTCTAGTGAACATGCAGGCAGCTATCAATCTCTCCTTCCATGAGTACTACACCACGTTGTACGCAGCTCTGGCACCACTTGACCCTGATCGTATTCGGGAGTTTTTGGAGGGGGTCCGGCTCCCGCAGATCGTCCCGGCTCACAGGGCCGCTCTGGAACAGCCCATTGCGCTTGATGAGATCACGGATGCTAGCGGCGGGCAAGACGCCGGGGACGGACGGGTGGCCGGCAGAATTTTATCGTACCTTCTCTGCACAGCTAGCGCCTAGGCTGGCCAAGGTGTATGCCGAGGCCTTTGAGGCGGGTGAGTTACCGCCAACTATGAGAGAGGCGACGCTGGTTGTGCTGCCTAAACCAGGGCGAGATCCCCTTATCATGGCCTCCTACCGCCCCCTGTCGATGCCTAATGTCGATTATAAGATCCTGGGGAAATTACTAGCTAATCGGCTCCTTGTTACTGTCCCTCTGCTGGTCCATGAGGACCAGAATGGTTTCATTCCAGGGCGCAATACGGGGTTGAATTTGCGGCGGTTGTTTGCGCTGCTGGAGTGTGCGCGGGGTGGGGAGGAGCGGCCCTGGATCACCTCGCTCGACATAGAAAAGGCGTTTGACACCTTAAGCTGGGCTTACCTCGAGGCGACCCTGATAGGATTTGGCATGGGTCCCCATTTCCTACGGTGGGTGCGATTGTTATACAGTGGTCCGCGGGCCAGGGTGAAAACGGGTCGCACATATTCATTGCTCCTGTCGATAGCGAGGGGGACGCAGCAGGGCTGCCCCCTGTCCCTGATCCTTTTTGCTCTGGCCATGGAGCCATTGGCGTGCAGGTTGCGGCTGCGAGATTGGGGTATACGGGTTGATCAGCGATGGCATATCGCCTCGCTATATGCCGATGACGCGTTGATTTACCTTTGTGGCGAGGCCGCAATCCTGCAGTCCGTCATGGCTCTTTTAAATGTACACGCGACCGTCTCTGGACTCCAGGTTAATTGGGCGAAATCGGTGGTGTTCCCGATGACATCAATGACTCTGGCACAGAGGCGGCAAGCGCCACTTACCCCGCTGCAATGGGCGTTCAACACCTTCAAATATCTGGGGGTGCAGATGTACCACTTGGGATCGGACACGATCGACGGGAACCTAGGCCGAGCCATTACGCGAGTGCGCACGACCCTCTCGTTTTGGACGAGTCTCCCCTTGTCTCCAATGGGTCGGGTAGCAATATCTAAGTTGTTAGTTCTCCCTTGTCTCTTATATTTTTTCTGTGTACTCCCATATCGTTTACCCCGATAACTCTTCCGAGACCTGGAGTCATTGCTGGTGTCGCTGGTATAGGGTGCTTCCCGGGTTTGGGTGGCCCTCCACAAGTTATACTTACCATTGTCGGATGGTGGCCTGGGCGCGCCCAATTATGAGCGATACTACGCGGCGGCGCAATTACAGTGGCCAATGCGGTGGCTCGCCAAAGGTAGCCTCACTGAGTTGGTCTCTGGTGCCGTGTCCTGGGATATTTCAACGCTCCTAGAGTGGCTATCCGGAACTGCTACGCCAACCCAGAGACGACAGGGCAATTTATTGATGACTGCAGCCCGACGACACTGGGCTAGATACGTGGTGCCCAAGGGCCGGCCGCCGCCTTACGCCCCTAGTCTACCTCTGGAGCTGCTCCCTGGCACGTATTCCTGCCATGGACGCCCGGAACTGAGGGCATGGAGGGAGAGTGGACTGGACACATGGGGGGATATGTTTGCGGATTCGCAGCTCCTGACATTTGAGGGCCTAGTGGAAACGAATGATGTGCCACAGGGCTCCTTCCTACTCTATGCCCTACTGAATCGCCTGTCCTTGCAGTCCTGGGGTGCGGACAGAGGGGAACCTGTTATTTCACACTTGCTACATACCTTGCTCACACACGGCCGCGGGCGTCAAGCCATCACAGCCATATACATTTCCTTTAGATTGGACGATCCCCCTCCATTGACTACCTTGCGAGCGTATTGGGATGGCGAGCTCTCTATTACCCTGTCCGATAAACAATGGCAACAATGTCTTACTTACCCCAAAAATATTTCGACCAACGCCAGAGTGAAATACACTCAATTTAACTATCTCCACCATACGTATCTCACCCCTCATAGATTGGCACGTATGTACCCTACCACCATGGACGTCTGCCCTAGATGTAGAACTCAGGCTGCTACTTTTACTCACATGGTCTGGACTTGCACTACCATTCGCGTATTCTGGCTAGAGGTGGCTGCAGTGCTTACGGCGGCAGCGGATGCGCGAGTGGAGGTGGAACCCCTCCATTTCCTGTTGGGAGCTACGAGGCGTAATTCGGCTCGTAAGAGTATGAATAAATTCTTGGACCTCGCTTTGGGCCTGGCTAAACGGAGGATTGCCATGGCTTGGAAGGCACAGGCGGGCCCCGAGATCGCTGTGTGGCTACTGGACCTGCGAAGGGCACTGGTTTCGGAATGTATGACTCAACGCGAGGCTGTGGCGCGGGCGCCGCTCCCCTCGCGTCAATTACCTGCACAGTGGCAAGAATTTTTAACGGCGATCGAGGCCAGAGTTGCTGAGGGCGCTCCTCCCCTCTGAACCCCCCTTCACACACATCGGTGGGGAGACCTCCCCGCTTGCCCTGCTGTCCCCTCCCCGGCCCACGCGCGCCTACTCCTGCCCCCCCCTTTCTCCCCCGTCCATTTACTCTTAAGGTTTCTTCCTGAGGTGCTTGACATGACCGCACAAATTCCATCATGTCCCTATGATACTATCTATTGTTTATGTTATATTTCTTATGCACCAGACCAGCACTTGTGATCGTACTGGGCTTTATATATACATAGATATCGGCTTTTGTTTTCTTATTTGGGCCACATGTGAATTTCTTTTTGTTCTCTTTTTCGTTTTTTGTTTTTTTGATTGTGGTGCCTTTTGTGTCCGAAATTATATTGTCTTCTTCAGGGATGTACGATATGTAACGGGCTCTGGACACATCGAGCAATGCCCGATTCTCCTTTTGATATTTCTATTGTACATTTATATATGGTTGATTGTGTGGCGCTGCGGAGTGAAGCAGTGAGCCGCCCAGCCCAGTAGGTACGGGAATGCTGAATGATATTGAATCTCCTTCTGCCCCTACCTAATGCCATTCGATTTTTTTATTGATCTGTATTATTTATTGTATACCCTGATCATTATGCACATGTTTTGGATGTCGTTTTGTTAAAATCAATAAAAAATAATTTATTAAAAAAAAGAAAATCTAATGAACCATGTCACAAAAAATATTGGTGCATCTAAATACTTAGAGAAGTCTATGGGCTTAATATGCAAGGGAATAGTTGGAAAATCTGCCCCCATAGGATTACCTTCACATTTGAAACTGATTTCTGGCTTTTATGGGTTTCCTATAAATAATTCAGTGCATTAGTGAAATGTACTCAGGCAGGTTGAAGCAGTTGGTGCTCCTTTCTCTGTGTAGGTGGCAACTCTAGTTGCAGTACAAAGGCAGACAGAGATCTCCTGCAGACAGGGACTGCACAGGCTTCCAAGAGATATCTGGGGGTTCATGGGCCTTGTTTTTTCTCTTCCAATAGGCGCCCTCTGGGTCATACTGAATAACTCTATGTGGCTCACAGTCAGTGTGCCTCCTGACTGCCTCTTTGCCTTTGCAGTCGTATCTATATTATGCCACATGTACAGAATTGAAGGATTTTCAGATTTGCATGGAACCATGCCCAAATGAGAGACTGCTCTATTGTGACCATGCCAGCACACGTAAGGCCTGATTACGAGTTTGGTGTTCCGGGAGCAGACCGCCATGCCGGGCGACTGCTCCAGCTCTGCCAATTCCATGGTCACACTGCCCGCCATGGTATGGATTTCCTCTTGTCTGGTGGGCTTTTTTTGGTGGTCCCACTGCAGTGGCCCTGAAAAGGGTCACCACAATGAGAATGGCAAAAAAAGTTCCTGCACCTCATGGACTTTACATTCCATGCCATGCAAGAACTAGGGTGAATGCACACAGGGGGGCACATGTTGTGCCTCCCTACATGCATCCCCATGCACATTGGCAACAGGGGGCCCTGGTGGGCACCCTTTGTTTAAGGACCACCAGCCTTTTCATGGAGGAAAGACCTCTACGACACTGCTGGCGGTCCTGAAACTCGTAATATGCATGGCGGTGCTGCAGTGGCACCACCAGAATATTACTAAGGCCCTGACCACCATGCCACCACCAGGGAATGGCAGTTCCCTTGCAGCTGTGGCGCTGCAATGACGGTCTGACTACCCAACTTGTAATGGGGGGATCAGACCGCCAGTGTGGCAGTGGCAGTCCAAACACCACTGCACCGGCAGTCCACGGACCGCCAGACTTGTAATTGAGCCCATAGGGTTTTTGTGTGCTCTGAATTACAGAAAAAGCTAGTCGGGCATCTACAACCCCTTCTGTGATACTGATGTGCCCTAGTAAAAGATAGGCACACTCGCCCCTTATGCTATGTTGATGATACAGTCTCTTGAAGGCTGATAACTCCTAGTTTGGGAGCCCAGCTCCTAAATAATAAATGTTGTTCAAAGTTGAAAATCGAATAGACCATGTCACAAAACTTATTGGTGCACCTAAATAGTTAGAGAATTCTATGGGCTCAGTATACAAAGGGTAGGGTAAAATAGTTGAAAAATTTGCCCTCATAGGATTACCTCACATTTGAAACTGATTTCTGACTTTTATGGGTTTCCTAAAGAATTCTAGTCAGTAGCATACCAAGAGTGCCATGGAACCTGATACAAGCTACATAAAAAATTGGCACCCTATCCCTTGGGACAGTAGTTAAAAACAGCTATTAACTGGTGTGCTGTAGGCCTCTTGCACTTCTAGGGCCCATTGCCACCTCCCCTGATATAGGTTTGATGGGGATGTCCCTGATATGTGGGAAACTATGGGGCATATGTTTTTTTCAAGATAAGTGTTGGACCGCTACCATTAAAGCCTGAGTGCAGTTTTTAAACTTCCCATTTGACCTGTAAAAATAAGCCTTTTGCAGGCCTTAATCTCCCTTTCTAATACATATAAGTCATGCCTAAGGTAGGCTTTAAAAAGGGGATGCAGTGTATTTAAAAATGTGGACATGTACTTTGAAGTTTGACATGTCCTGGAAGTGAAAAACTCTTAAATTTATTTTTCGCTACTCTGTGACCTACCTTTACCATATGATAACATTGGGTTACCTTATTATATTTGTTAAGTGCTAATGTTTGATTGGGAACAGGTAAAATAGTCATGTTTGGTTTTAAATGAATTGCAATTAAAAACCTTTGTTAATGGTAAAGGTGGATTTTAAGTCACAATTCTAAAAATGGTACATTTAGAAAGTTGCCATTTTCCTGTCCGAACAATTTAGTGCATGCAGCCTGTGTCCAGTTTCACATGACTCAGAGAAGGTGACAGTTGGCCTTTGTGTATTCCTCCCAGACAGTGAGAAAAAGGGGGACTAGGTATTGGCAGGATGGGCCATCTTGCCAGGATGGGAGAGGCAGAGCTGTTCCCTTTCCACTTACATTTCAAAGGGGCGGTCTCAGCACACTATCCAAGAACTTAACACCAGTCAATTATCACCCTAGACCCTTGGATCCTAGGCAGGTGAGGAAGAAAGTTCCAGAACCTGATGTGGGGGGAGTTTCTCCTACTTTGAAGGTTGGCACCAGGTATACATATTGGACACTCATACCAACTATTCAGTTCACTCCTGAACCTGCAGATGACCCCCGCAGTACCTTGTACTTCAGAGAATTGCCCTGCTGCTTGAGGCCTACTTTGTACCAAGGAGGACTGCCCTGCTTCTACCTGAGGACTGCCCTGCTGTTTGAAGCTTGCCTTGTACCCTCAGAGAACTGCCCTGCCGCATGAGACCTGCCTTGCTGCTTGATCCTATGACTATCAGAGTGACTCCAAAGGTCAGGTGGTTGACTTCCTCTTCTGAGCTACAGGTACACAACACACTCGAGAGGCTACCCTACAACTGCCCAGCTGACCTGCTGCACTGGACCAGCCTAAACCTGCAACTGGACCTGCCTGAGACCTGCTGGTCTCTGTTGGAGTGAGCTTCTGATCCCCAAAAGGTGCCTCATTATATCCTGGACCTTTGCCTGACATCAGTTGAGCTCCTCCTGTGAGGAAAGTGAGAAATCCTGCAGTTTTGGGCTCTTTGTGAATGCGAACAGGCAAGTTCATGCCAAGATCTTGCCACCTGCGAGGACGGCCAATGCGAAGCTCCAGTGAACCCGACCATTCATGCTACACTGACTTCCAGCAACAACTGGCAACTGGAGATCTGTACTTCGCACTACAGTGACCACAGCCCATTACAGCGATGATCATCTTCAGTGCTCTGTTCATTGCCTCCTCCACCATGAACTGCACTCTTCGTACCAGAGGTCATTTTTTCAGCTGGACTAATCTGGTCCCTGTATCCAGCCCATGCTCCATCGCGGTCAGTCTAAACGTTTGACTTTCCCACAGTCTAGCACGACTAGATGACCATAAGTGGTGCATTGTGCTTTACTTACTTGGTGCTTTTGCTATACTTACCTAAATCTTTGAAAGTGCATATCTCTGGTTCTACTGATTAAATTATTGTTGATTTTTCTTGTGTTGTGTTTCCACCTTATTACTCTTTGAGTGCTGCATAAATCCTTTACACGTTGCCCCTAAGTTAAGCCTGACTGCTTTTGCACTAAGCTGCTAGAGGGATAAGCACAGGTTAATTTTGTGATTTTTGTGGTTCACTCTGACAGGGATTTTGGCTGTCGCCTGAGAAGGGTATTCACCTCAACTACATCTGAAGCCTAGTT